>JAGPOW010000335.1:639311-677781 GCA_030014935.1 Caiman crocodilus | reverse complement strand
GGGGGGGATCATCCCACACATCTGGCTGTGCCTGGTGGCAGGGGGGCATGACTCAGCCCAGCCACATGCACCCTGCCACTCGTATGTCCTGCTGCTTCTCATCACAGAGCCTCTGATAATCAGTCTCAGTTTGGGGGGGCTAGACTGTCAGAGGCTCCCCGATCAACTGGTAGATTACAGTCCACTGGTTGGTGACCACTGCTTTAGAGGAGTTGAGAATGAGCTGGGGAACAAATGACAAAGTCCCATATTTTCCATGACAGGGGACTGAGGCCCCTGTTGTCACTGGGAAGGGTTTGCGGGTTATGGCTTTGCCAGTGGCATTCACAGCCTCACCATCTCTGAGAATAGCAGCTAATCCCACACACACCTCCAGTCCCACGACTCGGGCTGTGGGGACATAGATATATTAAGACTCTGAGTGTGTTTGATGCTATCTGATGGTTAAAAATATCTCTGTGGAGGTTTAACTAGGACATATTGCTATCGGTTGCAATCAACAGCCTTTGAACCTCCAATTGAGATCTCCCCTGAAGAAAGGGGTGTAAAGGTTACACCCATCCATGATAGAGTTCTCTGGGTAGCCACAGGTGTGATAAGGTCCTGATCTTGCCCCCAGTGAACTCAGTGGTCAAACTCCCATTGACCACAATGGAAGTTAGATTGTGTCATTAGAGCACAAGCAGTCAGGGATATCTGATGTGCCTTGAAGGGAGTCTCTACAGGGGCTAGAGTCAAGGTTCATTTACTACAGGCCCATTCAGTCTTTTGTTTCTCTGGCAAAATACAAAAGATTGGGATTAATTGTTGTGGCATCTTTGGTGCTTTGAGAGAGCTGATTTTGCAAAGTTTGAGAACAGTTCTGAGCCAGAGCAGCTGAGAGAGTTCAACAAAAAAAAAAAGGGATAATAATTGGGAATAATCTACAACTGTTTTGCTACACATCCAAGAAGCCATACTCTTACAATGAAAATAGAAGTCTACACCCCCTACTCCCTAGCTATGCTACTGAGCCCAAAGAAGCTCTCAGCCTCAGACAGCTCCACCCTTGGGCTCTCAGGGCTGAGTCAGTCCCGGATGTGAACCTGCAGGAGCAGAAGCACCCAGGCATTTGGACAGAAGCTGGACAGCTCCCTGTGAAAGGAGCATTGTCAGGACCAAGCAGGGGTAAGAGACAGGTGAAACGGGTGAATGGAGGAAGGGAGTTGTGTGGCAAGGGATGAGTGGGACCTGCCTGGCTGGGTCCTTGGCTGAGACTCAGTGAGGCAAGATGGGCTGGGCCCTCTGTCTCCATCTGCTAAGCAGGATAGGGGGGAAAGATGTTTCCACCCCTAGAGACATTGGCAACTCTGGAGTAACTGATTACCCAGGGACAGGGTGAGAGCTGGGGGAGTGCACTGCAGTGTGTAACAGCCCATGCCACTGTCTGCGACAGTGGTCTACAGAGGAAGAAGCACCCATGTCACTACTTCATAGACAGACACTGGGGTTCAATGTGCTGAACAGATGGACCTGCACATGGCAAGGCTCCTGAATGGGATGTTTCTAGCAGGACCCTAAAGAGATAAGGTCTTGGTTCTGCACACAAGCCACAAGAGCTGAGATCCTTGGATATCTGGAGAAGGAGCAGGGAGGGTCTGTTTCCTATAAGTGGCACTTGTGTGGCTGAAGCTGCAATCCCATGTCCAGGTGTGGTGCCAATGCCTCACTAAATCAGAGAGGGTTAACTGAAGTGCCACATGAGTGACTAACAGATTGGAGATCAGCCTTTTCAGTGACAGACCCAGGAGCTCCATCTGCTTAGTTTGTCAAAGAGAGGGCGAGAGGGTGACCTAATCACACTATATTCATCCCCACAGGGGAGCAGACATTTCTAACCAGAAAGTTCAGAGGGATTCCAAGACCTGATGCCTGTGAGCAGAAGTTAGATAAGATACCTGAGTTCTTGTGTGAATCCCATCTAACTGTGAGGGTCATTGGCATGGGCACAGCTTGCTAAGATCTGTATTGACTCTCCATCATGGAAAATCTTAACTCTGGATGGGCTGTTTGTGTGGATCTGCAAGTTTAAACAGGAATTAATGTAGGGAAGCTCTCAGCTGTGCTGAGTGAGCCCAGTGGGTCTTTCTGACCTTGTGCTCTGTTAAGACAGTCAAACATTATCCACATTTCACTTGCACCTGGAAGTTATAGCTGAGATCAGCTCTAGATATCACATACACATCCTTAATCCAAAAACTTGACAACTGCCATAGACAAGAGTGATGAAGAACAGAAGGGGAAGCAGGGAGCCTGGAAACACCCATGGTCCTACAGCAGGTCAGTGGCACACAAGAGAGAATATTTGTGTCTCTTGACTTCCAACTCAGTGCCCTAGCCACTGGTTAATGCTACCTCCCTGCTGCAGATACCTTCCAAAGGAGAACCCAGGCCCTGAGCAAGCATCTTGTTCCATGTAGGTCACTGAGAAGCTGCCTGGAAGCAAAGACTTAGCAGTGTCCCATGTGTGAAGTGTCCCCTACTGCTAATTGCCCATTAACAGTTCTCAGCTGGCAGCCATCAGTGTACCCTGCTGCATCTCATTCACAGGTGGAGAGGGGCCCAGGCAGGAAGCACCAATTAACGTGTCAACCAAAATCTGAATTGCAAATCTGGAAAGAGATAAGAACAGATTCCACTGAGCAACTTCTGCCAGGCCTGGAGCTGAGACAGTGAGGGCTTAGCAAGCAAGCACTGATACTGCACATCTGTGTGTTCAAAGGACTAGCTGGCACTGTGTAATTCCCCTGTGGAAGATGGATTAATGGTTTTATTCCATCTAATGCCCAGGGAAACTGAAGCATGAGGAAGAGCAGTGATGTGGGCAAAGTCACAAATGGAGGCACTAGCCACAGGATCAGAGCCCTCTGTCATGCCAATTTCTACTGTAGCTGTTCACAGACTAGATTGCTCCAACTCTGTGTCCTTCTCTATCTGGTGGGGAGGGTGATTGAGGAGCCCTTTCTCATCGCTGTTTATTCCTTTGGCCTCTGCTGGTGACTGACAACATGCTCGGAGCTCTGTGGGCACAGAAAAGGTGGGTTCTGCTCTCAAAGCTTCCAACCTATCTAGATTCAATGCACTGTCAGGAGTGAAAGCAAGCAGGAAGACTGATCCCTGCAATTCCACAGTTTGCCACAGGAGAGCAAACTGCCCCCTGCTTCTCTGAATCCCTCGGCAGCCAGGAGTGGAATTTTGCAGAGTATCTAGATAGCTCTTGTTCTGATGGGGATGAATGTCCAATGTTCCCTGGGACAGTCCCAAGTGCAGAGTGATGGGGAGAGGGGAGAGCAGTGGTCCACAGTCAGATTTTCCCAGGTGCCTCTGCTCTGCCTTGGTACACACCCCTAGTTGCTACTATGTTCAATGCCTGACTATAGACTCAGGTTCGTAATGGAGACACCTAGGCCCTAATTCTGCCACCCTGGATGACCTGAGCAAGTCCATTCCCCTGTGCCTCAGTTTCCCCTACTTGGACAATGGGGCTAGTGGCACTTGACCCTCTGTAAGTGCATTGACCCCTGGTGTAAGAAGCTTTGTTGAGCACTGCCTCCCTTTGCTGTCCATCATGACTTTGAGGGTAGCTTTAGCTCCACAGACAGTGTCTGAGATGAGCTGAACAGTGGAGGGATCCTGCAGCACCCAGTCAGATGCAAACCAAGATCTGAAACCCCTCATTTCAGGTTGATTTGACACAGGACATGCCTGCTTTTCAGACCAGTTATATTGAAGCAAGATATAGCTCTGAACAAAACAACATTCCAAATTCCTTCATATATTTTTTCCAGCTAAAGTTACTCAGTGAAGAGTATCAGTCCCTGAAATTGAGTGTGTGTGTGTGGTGAAGAATCTGCTTAGCCAGAGAGCAAAACAGCCTGATCTCTAGGCTTATTAGGGCTGGGCTGGGATCCTGCCCCCCTTGCTCTAGACCAAGTTGGGCCCCAGTGGCATGGCTAGTTTTTAGCTCAGCCCATCCCTTTGCTGCTAAGGTGTGGACTACATCACACATCTGTGGAGTCTGTTCCTGTCTTCTGCACCTGTCAGTGGGACAGTCATTTTGTGCCCACCTAATTCAGAACCAGGGACAGAAACAACCCTCTTTACCCCCAGTGAGCTGCTAAATGCACCCCAGAGCTTCTGGAGGTGGTGTGGGTGACCAGTCTGTCCCTCAGCAGTGCTGGCAGAGGCCTGGGGCTTGTCCCTGATGGCTGAGCTGGGCAGCCACGTTCAGGCTTTGGTGTGGTGTGCCATGCAAAGGCGATTCTCCAGCCCAATAATCTACTGAGTAGTCTTCAGCCAGAACTGGAGCAGCAGGAAGTGTGTGTCAACCACTTGCCATGCCTGTGCTAATTTTTTCCCTGCAGGGATGGCTGCCATCCATGTGCTGGGCACTGGCTCACAGAGGAAGCAGATTGGAGCTGGGGGCTGCGGAGCTGTGTGTGGGATGAGGCAGGTGGAAGGACAGCACATGGCTTGCAGACCTCGACTTCGCCTACAGAAGTGTGGGATCAGCCAGGCACTAGCATGACCTGGACTTGGCTAATGCCAGCCCTCGTCAACAGGGGTGTCTCACAGTCCAGGGCCTGGTCATCAATTTCAGGGGAAGGAGCATCTGCTGAAACAAGCAATCTCCTCCCACCTGGGGTCTGGGTAGACCCATCTCTCTTTTCCTTCCCCTTCTACAGAGCCATTGCCTGGAGACCAGGTGACTGGCAGAAGGCTGGAGGTGCCAGCTGCAATGCCCACAAGCTGAGTCTGGTGGAGGAAGCCAGCAGTTCCCATTTCATAGATTTAATAGATTTCATAAACATTAGGGCTAGAAGGGACCTCAGAAGATCATCGAATTCAGTCCTCTGCCTGAAGGGCAGAACATCAGCTGGGGTCATAGGATCCCCGCAAGATCCACATTTCTCTTGAAGGCATTCAAAGTAGGTGCTTGAACCACCTCCAGCGGCAGGCTATTCCAGACCTTGGGGACTCGGACAGTAAAGTTCTTCCTTATGTCCAGCCTGAAACAGTCCTGGAAGAGTTTTTAACTGTTGCTAGGAGAAGGCTGATCACTGAGGCGGGGGCTAGAGCTCATGGTTTTGGGGTCTGTGCTTAGCTTAGCTAATGTCTCAACTGTGGATTCTACCTCAGTTTTCTAGCTGGGAAGTAATGCCCTTGAACTGGTCTGCCTGGATGGGATGGGCCAGAGTGTTGAGCATCTGAAGTCTAGCCTAGGGCAGGTGAGGGCCGGTTCCTACTGCTTTAATACCCAGGCAAACTGAGTGGCCTGGCATAGCCCCACCCAGCAGGCACCACTGAGTGCCACCACAGGAAGAGTGTGTCCATGAGGACCAGCCAAGTTAGAGCAGTGCTAGCTGTTGACAGGAGGTACAGAAGACAGGGACAGACTCCACAGATGCCCTGTTGTGGCATGATATAGTCTAGACCCTAGCAGCAAAGGGATGGGCTAAGCTAGAAACTAGCTATGCTGCTGAGGCCCATCTTGGTCTACAGCAAGGGGCTGGGATCCCAGTCTAGCCCTAATAGGCCTAGAGATCAGGCTGTTCTGTACTCTGACCACACCTCTTAGATTCATGACTAAGGCTACTGGGTACCTCAGACCACATGAATAGACTATGTGGGAATAGCAGATAATATGTATATATTATACAAGCTGGAAAGATGTGTGGCACTGCAGGATACAGGGAGTACAGTGCCCCAGCAGGTGGCTGAACAGCTTCTCTGCTCTAGGAGATGGCTGTACATATTGCAGTGTGGATTACACAGAGGTACCATGCAGGACTCACTGCATTGACTGCCCTGGTTCTTGTAAAAGAGCTGGGTATGACTAGAGCCAGCCTCTGATGCCCATGAGGAGCAATCAGAACTCTTCCTGCCTTTGCCCTGCCAATCATTTCTTTAGGCCTGGAAACCCCCCTAAAAGAGACCCCCGTTTCCTGATACTCTGCAAACCTGCCCATGTGCGTCACTGCTACTCAACAAGCTGACGCCTGAGAGCAGCTCCCAGCCTTTAACCATTTGCTGCCTGTCTTGCTGGCTTTCTGGTGCGTGCCTGGCCGCAGCAGCCCAGGAACACAGACACTAGTGCAGTAGAGTCTGCAGAGTCAGACTGCGATTGGCCTGAGAGGGTCAGGATGGCATCAGCTTGGAGCAGCCTCTAGCCATCGGCAGGCAACGTCCCAAATGTGCAAGTGATGGGCACTGACAGGATAATCCTCAGCATTGTTGTTTTGATGCAAGACTTCCTGAACCCACCAGCTTCCTGTTTCAGTGTCTCCCTGTCCTTTCATCTCCTTTACTCCCTCCTCCTCCATTCCCTTCCTCTTTTTCCTATTCAGATTCTTTCTCATTCCCCTTCCCAGCACTGGAACAGACCCCTCTCCCAAAAGGCAAGTCACTGCCACATAGCCCACGCTCTGATCCCCCTCCCCATGACTCCATCATGCCCCCACGCTCTCTCTTCAGAAAGCTTAATATAGCTCAGAGGAGAATGATGTGCAGCACAGAAGTGCAAACCCACTCAACAGAGTGCAGGAGATGAGAGGCAGTGGCTCTGCAGAGGCTGGCACAGCTAATGAAGGCAGGGAGCAACCCCAATCCTTGCTCAGACCCATGCTGCCACCAGTTGGCTGGTGCTATGGGGTCTCTAGCACTTCACAGAAGCAGGAGCAGGCTCTAGGGCCTGATCTTGTGAAGCAAGAGAGTCCAGGGCTGCTTGGAGGCACAGGCTGAATGTGCTGCTGAGGGGGGTTTCTCTCATGCAGCAGAGAGTGGTTTCCACCTGGCCTTTCCAGTGGCCTCATCATCCCTGAGGACTGCCACCAGCACACAACAACATGGTGCCCTTGCTGTGGAGGAGTGGGCAGCGGAGAACCCCCTGGGCTATTGAGGAAGGTGGAGGGTTTTGCCAAGCTAGAATTCAGCCAGGGTGCTTGAGCTCCCATGTGTGCTCTTGTGCAAAGGGCCCTGATGACCTATTCTGCTACAATAATGGCTGCAGATACCCATTGTGTTAGGTGTTGTACATACCCATAGTGTGTAGCGTGAGATGGTCACTGCCTGACATGCTGAGATTACTGCCCAGTGGTAGGGGCGAGGAGGAGAAAAGTGACTTCTGCAGGAAGATCACACAGCAGTGATGGGGGTTTCCAGCTGGTGCAGGTGTTCAATAAGTTGGTTCTGTAACTGGGTGCTGTGGTAGTCTTTAGGGGCAACACGTCCAAATAAGATAAGCTTATACCTATGTCTGCACCTGCCCTGGGCTGGCCTTTCTGAACCATCAGTTCAGGTGTCTGTGTAACCAAATATGCTAGGGACAGCTCAGAGGAAAATCTCTTTTTACCCAGAGCAACCTCTCTGATGAGGTGACAGACCAGTCCAGGGAGTGGACCTCTCTTGTCCAGGGCTTCTGCACAAAGTACCAATCTCTTGCACTAAACAGGCCTTGGAGTGGCTGTTCCTGTGAGTCACTACTACCTCTTACCTGAGGTCATACTGTGAGTCAAGGGAGTTTGGGGTTTAATATCCTCTTGGGAAATACTAGTGTTGCCCACTCAGATCAACAAACTGCTCCTCACACCAAGTCTGACTTTCTTTCAGTGACTGCCCTCTTGTCTCCATCCATCTAGATAATCATTGGCATCAGAGGCCAAGCATATATTTGCAATCAGAACGCTCTAGTCAAGGGGAAGCCAACCTGCGGCATGCATGCCACAAGTGGCACGGGCAGCCTCCACGTGGTACACAGCAGATCAAGGAAGGGACTGGCAGCATAGTGGTGGATAGGACAGTGAGCAGAAAACAGCATCACGTAGGGCAAGTAGCAGAAAGCAGAGCAGCCAATCAGGCAGGAGAAGGGGAATGGAGTGATACTCAGGGAGGATGAGGAGCTAATCAAGAAGGTTGGCCCCCACTGTTCTAGTATAGTGTTTCCAAACCTTTTTTGCCCCACAGCAGTCTTACCTAAATAAAACACCGCAGCACACCAGATGCAGAGTGGTGGAGTGGAGAGGGTGGTGTGTGGCCAGTTGGATGCCAACGGGGAGGGGTGGCATGCAGCCAGGCGGATGGCATTTTGGGCTGGAGCCATGCTGCCCATCTGTCTGTGTCCACAGTAGCAGAATGCAAAGGGTGTGGCCCCAGGCAGGCAGGTGGAATGGCTCCAACCCAAAATGCTGCAGGACACCTGGATGTGCCTGATGGCACACCAGTGTGCCATGGCACACGGGTTGGGAAACACTGCTCTAGTCCATGCCTTGTAGCTAGATCCCATTTCCAATGGCATGTTTTGTAGGGTTCTGTCCAGTCTAACTTTTAAATATCTTAAGTACTGTGATTTGTACCATTTCTGTCACAGACTCTTGCCTGGTCTAGCAGGTGGGACCAGAGCTCCTGTACTGCCACCAGCTCACGCAGTCTCTGCTTGCTGACATGGTAGAACATGGGGCTTTCAGGGCGGGCTTTTTTTCTCTGATAGTTCTGCGAAGTTCCCGGTGGTTTCAGTCAGGGACAGAGTTTGTTGCTGGCTACAGATTTGTGACCTCATGAGTAAATTAGTAATTTTGAAAGGGATGTTTTCAATTTAACATCATGCAATGTAAGTCCAGCTCTCTTGAACTGACTCACCAGAGTTAAGATATGTACAAGCAAGACCATTTTTAACAGTTCATTCAGTTTGCCCTGTTACATCAGTCGGTTTCCTTTTGCATTTCTCACTGCCCGGACAATGGCAACGAATTGCGTCATTTTTGCTTGTGTTTTGGGTCAGTTTCATTTTTGAGATCTCAGTGATGCAGTGGTGGCTGCCAGCACCCAACAGAGGGCAGGGCTTGAGGAAGTTATTTCATTCCAGGTTGGTCAAAAACTATTGAATGTTTGACAGCACCTTTGTTTTCCTGTCCCTCATATGTTATGCTAGTGTGTTTTTGATGTCTCAAACAATGCACCTTGTAGTTGTGTAACAGGGTTGTGCACAAGGTTTTTAAGAATAGGTTAGACCAGGGGTGTCCAGTGGTAGCCTGTGGACCTCATGCAGCCCCAAATGGGCGAACCCGTGATCCTCCCACTCCCACTCTAGGAACTACTCCCCACCACTGCTCTTTGGCTGCTGCTGCCAGTCTCTGGGTTCCCCCTCCTTCTGCCTTCTGGTTTCTGCTCCTGTCCCTGTGGGTAAGGCAACACATTGTGTCCTGTGGGGCTGAAGGAGCCTACAGCAAGGAGGTTTGGGAGGACCTTGGGTCTCTGTGTGATGCAGGGATGAGAGCACTGTGCAGAGTGGCATGAGGCCAGTGCAGCCTGCAGTTCAGGGAGATGTGGCCCCCATGGTGTGTGGTCAGGGTGCCTGAAGCCCTGGCCACTCAGAAATTGGACAGTCCTGGATTAGACAAATACTTGTGTTGGATTGTTTAGATTGGGATGATCCTGCCTCACACATGGAGTTGGAGTAAATGACCTGAGATCCCCTCCAGTCCTACTTTTATATGACTCTACATTGGGAAACAGATTCTTTTTCCTTCCCAGCTACCTGTCTCTCTCTCTCCTTATATCGTACTAATTGCAAGAGTACCTGAGTGTTTGTTTAATTAACAGTTTCTGCATATTTAGGACATGATCTACAAACTGCTTTCTTTATCCTGGATCCACCCACATCAAACAGCTTGAGGGATCAGGGCCTCACTCTATTCCTGATCTGAGATCTTAAACATTGCAAACGATTTCTCATTTCCCTTCCAGCTCAGTCTGGCTACCTGCTGGTGGAGACAACAGGACCAAGCTCCTTGAGAATGCAGTGGCTTGTAGCTCCACCCAGGAGAGATTAAAACTGCCTCCTCGCACCCTTGTCTCTTAAAACTTTAAAAACTTGCAACCTTTTTTGGACGGGAAAAGAACTGAAACTGATGTTGCTCAAGTGCCATGTAGGATGGAGCTGCTTGTCCTCTGGGGCCTGGGGGAAGGTGGTGTTCACAGCACATCAATACAGCCCCCTGGATATCTGTAGCTCCATCACTGGCCTGAGACATCCCCCAGCCAGTCCCTCTGAACATTAAGTGGGATGAAGTCTGACCACTCTTCTTGAGTTTAATTCAACCAGCTCCCATGTTTTCATTTACTGGAAGTAGGGACAGCTTTAGACAAAACTAGCCCCTATCACTGATTAGAGGAAGACGTAATCTACAAATATTCAAATCTAAGGGACTTTTGGTTCTGGAGATGGCATCCCCACCTCACTGTGGCTGAGAAAGCAGGAAGGGGGAAAGAAACGTCAGCACTAGGAACACTTCTGCTTTGGGAAATGACTCTGTAAAAATGCCACCAGGGAGCCCACATGTTACTTAGCGATGGTAGATCCAGGGCCATTGGTTTAGAAGCAAAAGGCTGGTTTTGCTCACTACCAGCCCTACAAAGCTCAGCAAGCCAAACTGGGCACATCTGCCTTTTGCTCTCTACCAGCAGCAGATTCTAAAAGGAGAATGATAGTTTTGGCTACATCTGGGCAACTATATTCCCTTTAGAGAAAATTTAGGGATAGTTGATGGGGTAATTTGAAGACTGGATTTGCATTGCTAGTTATGGAACCAAGGACATTGGCTCTGAATCTTCAAAACACTGCCTAGGTGCAGGGATCTGCCAGTGTGGAACTGGATCCTTAGTTAATCATTCTGTTGATGGAGGATCTGGGAACAGAATGTAGTTCCTTCTCCCAGGTTGTGCTGGCTGCACAGGGAGCATATGGTCCAGGTCTAATCTCTTATTTATATCATCTAAATGAGTGGGCCTGACTCTGAATAGAAAGGGGAGAGGCATTCACAAACCAAACAGAAGCTGGGTTGGAATCAGGCATCATGGCCCTGAATTCAGAAACTGCTGGCGATTACAGGTAATAACCAGGAAAGCTGCACTAAGGCTACAAAGCACTCAGAAGTCAGGATATACCAGTATTAAAGTCTATGGTGTGACCTCCACATGGCCCCTCTGTGCGTGGATATTGAGTGTATCTTTAATGAAGTGAATATGTGCCATTTTTTTCTTTGAGATGCCTGCTGCACCCAGCAAATGGACAGCTAATCCCTCTTTCATTTTGCTCACCTCACTCTGCATGGGTGCTTTGGGCCCTAGTTGCTGTGTGCTATCTAAACCCAGCATTAAATACCAAATAATCAGTCCCTCTTGGATCTCTCACCATAGCCTCAGATTGATCCTCATTCCTTTATTTCCCAGTCCCCCTGTGAGAGGTACACTGGCTCTAGCTCCCTCTTATAGATGGGGAGATGAAGAACAGAGAGGCCCAAGCTGTCTGAAGTGTTCATTAATGTTTGGCATCCAATCTCAGACACCTGTTAAGTGAATAGAGAGTGTCTGGTGTTTTTCTAGCACTGTGATTCTCAATTAGGGTGCTGCAGCACTCTGGGGTGTCAGGATCATTTCAAGGATGCTGTGGGGTGCCATGTGATTTTAGAATTGTTAGGTGTGCAAATGTAATTCATAAGATAAACCCTTTCAAATAGAAATCCATAGTGTTAACAACATCTTGGCCTGTTGTGGGCTTTCTGAGCTTTTTCCAACAGAAGAATTGCTGTATCATTTTTCTGTAGTAAAAAAATGAGTGAAAATAAAGGGCTGGCATTGTCACAGGGGGTGCCTTCCTCTAAGAAAGTTGAGAACCACTGCTTTAGCATAATAGTCAGTAGTGGTTTCCAGTGGTGGGCTGAAAATGACTCAGTTTGGGTCCAAGGTGGCCAGTGATAGGACCTAGCTGCCTTTGTCATTTCTCTTGTCCCTGAATTCCACAGAAACCCTCAGCTTCTTGAGCAGAGTTCAGTGGGTCCACAGGCTGGATCCAGCCCATGGGCTTAGGTTGCAAATTCCAAGCTGAGCTCCCTCTATATTCAGCTGCAGCCAGAACTCAGCTCCTGTGTAAACTGGGCATTCAAAAAGTGAATTATACACTGGTAGTGAACACCTGAGGCACATCTAGTTCCTATGACCTGCTCAGCATCATACAGGGACCCTGGGGATAGAATCCCAGCTGTGTAACCATGAGCCCCTCCCTTCCTCTTCCTGCAAGCCTCTGCTTCTTTCACTGCACATCTTCCAAGAGTTATGACAGATAACTGAAATAAGAGTCTGAACTGAAACATCTTCCAAGACTCCTACAGATAAGGACCTTCTTCCCTGCCCAGTTCATCTGCAGAGCACCATCTATGTATGGCACTGAATGATGCAGGGATCCTTGGTATGATATAGCAGACAGTCAGGTATGGAGGAGCCAGTTAGGAGCAGTAAGCTGGGAATATGGTTCAGGCAACAGAGGGACATGATATACCATTTGCCAGTGGGCCCAATGCTGTAGATGAGAAATAGTGAGACTTAGGGCTTCTGAGTTCATTTCCAAGTCCCAGATGGGAGTTTTTAGCTGATGCCCATCCACCCCCAGTTACCCCTGTCCTGTCTTCACTCCAACTTCTGCTCTTATCTTTCCTTTCTGCCCAGGTAAGGACCTGTTCTCACCTCTACTCCTGTCTCCCACTGCTTTCCCTCCCTGTTCTAGTTAATGCTTCCTCCAGAACCCTTTATCCTGTACTTTTCTAGTCTGGCTGTTTCTTCCTCCTGCCAACTACCAGGCACTAATGGGAAGAGCATTGGCCATGTGAGAAAGCCAACTGCTTTGCTCCTGGTTCTGGCACCTGGTCCCTTAACAGCACAGCAATTGCAGGGAAAATCTGGATCAGGCTCCATATTTCCTAGATGCACCATATTCTGGTGTTCTGCATCCTGTATACAGCCCAGGAGCCCTGAGAAGACAGGACATGCTCAGTAGGCACAGAATGGTCAGCACATTTTGTTGCTGAACTATCAGGTCTCTGCTGAGCACATGCAAATTGCAGTTTTCCAAATGCCCATCCTGTGGCTGAATGCGGGCCACTGGAAAAGTCACAACCCCAATTCTGATGTCACAGTAACCCCACTCCCCAATGCCACATCTCTGCATCAACACATGCAAGCACTTGGGATTTTATAAACCCTGTATTTTTATAGGCAAAACAACACATTTCCCTTGAATCTTGTTCTTGGATTCAGCCAATCCTCCCCCCCCCACCAAAAAAAATGTCCAAAAAATGGGTAAGGTAGAAATGCAGTCTTGAAAATTCCAGCTGAAAGAGCTGTATGGCGCAGTGATGAGCTTTTAAAAACTGGAGCTTATAATGCAAAATGCTGGGCAACCTGAACTGTTGGTGTCAATAGCTGCAGGACATATCAGCTGTAGGGCACAAATTGACACCTCTGGAATATGAAATAATGCCTGTGCCTCCTTGGATAGATGTTCTTATTGTGGTAAAGACTGTTCCTCTCCTGTTGAGTGAGAGGTGGTTGCTTCTCATCAACACCTGGTCACCTCTTGGTAGAACAAAGGGGGTTATGGTAACTGTAGGCCGTCCTGTAACTCCAGCCTCTTACATCAAAGCATCCCCAAGTGCCTACCAGCAGCAACAGGGGACCATGCTTCCCCACGCACCAATATGCAAGATTAGCTGGCGATGGGGAAACAGGGAACATAGAGGGGAAGTGACTGACCAGGGGTCACCCTCCCCGCCCCTTGATTTATGTCAATCTGAGGGGACAATCAGGCAGGGTGAGTCAGTGACATGGCCAGTAACAGCACCCAGGCAATGAGTGGCTAAGGCCTGGGAAGACTCTTCCTGCTTGCAGCCGGGTGGCCTGGCGCAGCCCCATACCAACAGCCTTGCTACCTTCAGGCATCCCGCCAAGGCCAGGGCCCTGCATTTGCAGGGGCTGAGGGGAGGCTGCTCCGCCAGAGCAGCAGCAGGCTCAGACTTGCCAGGCTGCGGAGAAGGAGGGAGCCAGCCTGCCCAGACACAAGCTGCTCCGGGAGGGCCTGTGGGAAGAGAAGGGAAGGGCTGGGCTGGGCTGGGGCGGGTGGAGGGGAAAGTTAGCCAAGAGCGCGGAGCCCCATTGCAGCCTGCGCTGCGGGCTGGGGAAGGAAGAGCCCCATTGCACAAGCAGGGCCCGGCCTGGCTGATGGTGCGAGGTGTGTGGGCGGCAGGGGGGACCCAGCCCGGCCGGAGGGGGCAGCGAGGGGCCGGGGCTGCGGTGCCCGCCGCCTGATTTGACAGCGCAAGGCGGCTGGGGGCGGGGAGGAGGCAGAGGAAGCAACATGTGCAGCGGCGGCCGCGGCTCGCGGGGCTGAAGCAGCGGCAGCGGCTGGGGCAGGGGCTGGGGCAGCGGCAGGGCCAGGGCCAGGGCCAGGGCCAGGGGCAGGGGCAGGGGCAGCGGCAGGGCCAGGGGCAGCGGCAGCGGCGCGGAGCCGGGCGGCGCGGGGGGCGGCCGAGCCATGCGGCAGGCGCCGCGCGCCAGGAGCGGGGGGAGCGCCCCGGCCCCGCGCTGCATCGCCGCCGCCCGGGCCCCATAGCGCCAGCCCCGGCGGCCGTGCCCGCAGCCGGCTAGGGGTCGGGGCCGCCAGGCGCTGCAGCCCGGCCACCTGCTGCAGGCCGCGCGGCGCGGGCGTCCCTGCCGCTCGGCCCCGGGACCTGCTGCCCCCTGGCCCCAGGGGCCGCAGCGGTGCTGCCCGGGGGCCCAGCCCGGAGGGCCGTGAGGCACAGCGGTTCCTCCCGCGGCAGCGGGGCCCTGCCCTGCCCTGCCCTGCCCGCTGCCGCTCCGCTCTCCTCGCGGCTCGCGTGCAGCAGGGCGCCAGCCTGCCCGCCCGGGGTCTCCGTGTGGCCGGCACGTCTCGGTGAGGAGCTCGGGAGATGGCGGAAAAGCTGGCCCCCGGGGATTTCTTTCTCAGGAAAGCCAGGGAGTCGGTGTCCTCCCTGGACTCGGATAAGCTGGCCCCGGTGTCTCTGGAGGGGGTTGGTGAAGAGTCCTCTGACAGCGACGGGGAGCAGGAGGGCAGCTCCCACAAGCTCATCAGGAAGGTCTCAACCTCGGGGCAGATGAGGAGCAAGGTAAGGGAGAAAGGGCTGCCTCAGCTCTCAGTGCTGGTTAGAGCTGTGTGGGGCAGGTATTGGCAGGGTGGAGGCCTTGGCCATGGGGCTGTGAGACATCTTCTGGGCTTAACAGGCCAGATGCCCCGGGGGAGTCAACTGGTGTAACTGCTGTGGTCAGTGCAATTGTCCTAGTGAACACAAGCTGAGGACCTGGCCCATTGTAGCCCCACTTGTCACCCAGGTGGCCCATGCCTGAGCCCTCTGTTCAGGCTGGATCCTGGGGAAGAGGAAGAGAATTGCAGCCAGGCTCTTTTTGGACCTGGAGCCTAAGTCATAGCAGGTGCTTCAAGGCTGAGTCTTTGCTCTCAGCGATACAGAGGGGGATTGATGCCAGGACACAATATGGACTGCTTGAGATGCTGTGAAGCTGGGTTAGGCTCTAGAGCCTGATTCTTCTTTTGCACTATTGTAACTTGAGAGTAGCTCCCCCAGAGGGGGGAGCGATCAGGTGTGTAAAGCTGGTGTCAGCCAGATCGGAATCAGCCTCGCCAGACCTGTGTTTTGGGAAGGGAGGTGGGATGGAACTGAAACTGCTGAGAGCTGTTCCTCGCAGAGGGCGATGCAAAGTGCTTTCTCCTAAAGCCTCTGACACTAGCCACAGGGCTGTCTGTGAGGTTTTGCTTTAAACCATAGTAAAGTTAGGGACCACTTGAAGACAGAAGAAGACAGAAGAGCACTTGAAGATTGTGTTTCAGGCCCCTGCATAGTTCAGAGTGAGAATTTGAGGGTTTGGTCCAGATCCCATTCTGGAAGTAATGTCTTTCCCATTTGTTCCTTGTCTCTCCAAAGACAGAGGTCCAGGACTCACTCGTGTCCTGCTTCCCCTGGCTAATGCCACAGGTTTCCCCAAAAAGAGGCTTTTCTGCCTTTGCCATAGCTGTATAAGATAGATGGTGACCTGGTGGTAAAAAGTATAAGCAAAGAAATGCTGGCTGGATCTGTGACAGTAGTGGTGCTATTACTGCTTGTGTGACTGTAATACTTGCCAGCTTCTGCCAAGAATGGAGACCGTTGGTTTGTGGTGGGGAGTGCACATGTCCATGATGAGAGACCATTTCTGCCATGGAGCATTCATCAAAGAAATAGTCTAACCCAGGGGTTATCAGCCAGGGGCACACATACCCCTAGGGGTACTTGGAAAGGTCCTAGGGGGTACATGCAGGCAAGCAGGGACGGAGCACCTCCACCCACCACCCTGCACTGCTACCTCCCAGGAGCAGGTGGCCACCCCTCTGCAGGCCGCACAGGTGCCACCTGGCCAGATGGACATGGGGAGGGGGAAGCTTGTGTATGGCAACTGCCGCTGCCATCCACCACCCTGCACCACCGCCCTATGCCACCGCCATATGCTGCTTTCCCATGGCTGGTCATATATGCGGCTCTGCAGGCTGTTGATGGTTGGTGTGTGATTGGCTGGGTGTGAGGCCTGTCAGCAGCCCATGGAGCTGCACGTGCGACTGGCTGTGGGAAAATGGGAAGTGATGGTGCAGTGGGTGGCAGTGGTAGCGGACATGTGCATGCCCCCCCAGCCCTCCTGCTCTGCATCTGGCTGCCGCCACCAGAAGGGGTACACTTCTTTAAAAAGATTGAAAACCTCTGGTCTAAACTATCATACCTCTGGGGCTTGGTGGTAATTAGGCCATGGCGGATTCCTTGTGAGCAGTTTTTCACATGCTTTTTTATTTCCTATCCCAGATAGACCACAAAGTTGCACTGATGTGTCCAAAGAGAAACACCTACTAGACTGTACATACTGGTCTTTTCTTATTTCAGTTAAAACTCCGCTGCAGGCCTCCATGAGAATGAAGGGGGATAAAATATCTCCAGGTAATATTTTGCTGGGGTCTACAGCAGAAAGGGTTGTGAGCTCCCCCTGCTGATTCTTCAACAGCCATCAATGAAAAATGGCATGTCTGTGAGGCAGGAACATATACTTATAAAGGAATGGTATCAAGGAAAGGCTGCGTAGCTCTGGAAGCCCAGGAAGATTATGAAAATGACAAAAAGAAACCAGTTAGGAAAAAATGTTTGGCTTTTTTTTCTGAAAGGATCTGAGAAACAATAGGCAAGCAACAATTGCTCATTCTTAAAAAATTAGCTGACAAGTGTTCTTTAAATCCATCTCCGGGCTGCAGGCAGCAACCCAAAGACAATGCCTGTTATTGAAAAGGGATTTGATTCTTCTTTGAATTGATACAGTCCCCACAGTTACACATGGTCAGGGTAAAAATGACAGGAACCAAATTTCATGCTCCAGGGTATAAGCCAGTTACCATCCAGGGGGTCAGGAAGGAATTTCTCCCAGGAAATTGTGGTGCATATTTCTGTGCATTTTGGCTTGCTTCTTCCAAAGCTCTTGGCAGTAAAGACCAGAACCTGGACAAGATGGACCTTTGGTCTGCTTTGGAATGGCAGCATCTCTGTTTTTATTGCAATGGGGTATTGGCAGTACTGCTCACTGCAAAACGGCAGATCAGAAATGGAAAACCAGTGAGGTCAAGAAGTGCCGCAAAGGGAAAAATGAATGTGAAGAAACAAGCCTTGAAACATGCTGAGGGAATCAGTATACTTTGGCTTATGCTTGTCTCGAAGAAGGGAAGATTGTCTTCTCTTCCTCATATGCACATCAGATTAGATCCTGTTCTCAGTTACATGGTCGTAAATCCAGGGTGGCTCCGTATAAGCACCTGGAGATATTCCAGTCTTATACCACTTTAACTAAGATCCCAGGGTGGCCTATGAAAAGTAAAAGCCATAGAATATGTCAAAAGAAAAAACAAACTGAGGTACATTGTCCTCCCTTTTTCCTATTGAAATATGCGGGTCATGTCTGTGCTAGGGATGTGCAATGATGTAGTTCTAGGGTAGTAAAAGCTCCATTCTGCAGATAAAGCCAGAAGTTAGGCTGCTCAGTTTCATATTTGTTTCCAGTCAGTTTTGCTTTCTATTGTGCTGTCCCTGGCCCAGAGCTTGGTGTTTGCCTTTCCAGCACTGCAGGGGAAGGCTTAAATTATGCATGCATAAAGAGATGAAAGCCACGTGGTTTCACAACATTCAAATGAAGAACATGGAAAAAAAGCTCTTCATATCTAGCCTTGGGATAATGACCTTCCCAAATCTCAGTTTGGGGCTTAAATGATAATGTCCCTGGTGGTTGCCTCAGCCCACAGTTTGTGCCTTTGCTTTGCTTACATTGTGCCATGTGTTGCTGCTCAAACACAGAATTGAGGCCAGCAAAGTGCCTTTGTGTGACACTGTGATGTCATCGAACAAGTGGCTGAGGTGGCCCTTCCATCTGAGTGGCAAGTGTTTGATGGCAAGAAGTATGTTAGGGTCTAGGCATGAGGCAGGATGATGCCATTCATTCAGACATAGTTATAGGAGTGCAGCACCATATCTGGATATGGAATACATTTCATAAACTCAGGCTGGATCATGGCATAACAGGCAGGTACTCTGGGGGACCTGGTTTCAGACCTCTGGTAATTGCCTTTTGTCCCATGTGAGGACTAACCAGAGTAGTGGTGTACTGTGCCCGGGTAAGCCCCATGTTGCTCAGGGCCTCTCCCTAGTGACTGATTGAAGTGACAGCAGAGGAATTTTGAAGGCAGCTTAGTTCAGCTCTTGGGACTCAACTAGTGTCCAAGTGAGTTTAAGCCTGGGGGTAGGTTGGTACCTCTATACAGTGGTGTTGTATAGAGTGAGGTGCTTAATAAAGAAGATAAAGCCTAAGTGCATAGGCTCAGACTGGTGACAGGCCCCCTTGACCAGATTGCCCAGGGCCATGGAGAGATCAGCAGTTACTCCACAGTGTCAGTGGGAATATGCGGTGGAGGAGATCTGGTAAGCAGAGGGCTGTGAGGAGAATGCAGCTGGAATGGGAGAGCTGAAGTACTTTTATGGCAGCAGCTGAGGTGCTGTCATTTCCCAGCCCCTCGATCTATTTGCCTCTGGTTTTGGCTGGGAGACTAGAAGGGTATTCTTGGGAACTCTCTCTGGAAGTGTCTGTCAGAGAAAATGAGTGAAATGGATTCTGCTGTGCTCAGTGTGCAGGCCATGCGTGCAAATGGCACACCCCCCCCCCCCCGTGGGGAGAGCAGCAGTAGGACCAGCACAGTCCCATTGTGTTACCTTGCACGATTTCCAGGGATGACTCACTGTTGCAGTCACCCACGGCAAAGCAAGCTCCCTGCATGACAGCACTGCCTGGCCAGGGTGTGATTCACATCGCCTCTGCACCTGGCTTTGCCATAGCTAAATAATATGCCAAGGGGACGAGGGAAGGGGGTAAGCCCAGCAGTGAGAAGCCTGCTCACACCTTCATCTGCTGTCCAGGCCTGGGAGAAGGGGGCTTAAAGCTTGGATCTGGCTAATACCCTAATGCACAGTAGAATAGGCTACTGCACATTAAGCATCACTTAAAAAGTGTGCACTTGTGCTACTGCACATTAGTGCAGCCTAATGTGTATTTACTTAGTACCCCATATTGGAGGTGCATTAGGAAAAACACATTAATACATGTGTAGATGCGCCCGCTAAGAAGGAAAACCTTGCTGCATCACTGCCCAGGGTAAAGTTGACTGCACACACCAATCCCTCAGAGCTGTGCACTGTCCAGGAGAAGAAGTCTCAAGAAACGTTTCCACCACCCACCTTAGGAAGCTCAGAGGAAGTTTGCCTGGTACACGGTCTAAATATGATGTGTTTGAATGCTGCATCCTGTTCATTACTCTCTCCTCTCCAGATGGCAGGCTGTACTCATGTCTCCAACTGCTTAGCTTAGATACACCGCTCAGCTTTTTTCCTCTCTCTCATTACGTGAATCCCTTCAGTTCCCTTTGGTTTTTATCCTGCTTCCCCACACTCCCCCAAAAGACATCAAAGGACTGGACAGTTACACTGTCCTGCCTTGACACAATGGGCATGGTTCCTTGCTGCTTTCCCCCTCAGGCTCTGGTATCCCTGAGGAAGTTGCGTACCCCAACACAGATAGAGTGAGATGACATCAGAGCTGGCAGCATCTCAGGGATGAGAAAGTTTTGTTCAGCCTATCTGGCATTATTTAGCTATTTTACTACCTGGAACAAAGGTCCCTTAGTGGGACAGAGAGGTAGGGGGAAGCGTCTTCAGCTGGGCAACAAGAACTGACCACAAAAAGGGAATGGGCAGGGGGTCATGGAGGCTTTGGATCCACAGAGGCTTTGGACCCACACAGCCTGCTGGCCCTGAAGCTTAAAGAGAAGGGCAGGGGCTGAAACTGGTGCTGGCTGCTGCTAAGCTGGATGTTTCTGTTCAGGGGAAGCAATTGTGTGGCTTGGTGCTCCATTTGTCACAAATGCACTCCAGGGCTGTGAGCTCTGCTAGTGTCCAAGCCCCCAGTGGCATTGTCTCAGTGATCCCTGTGATCCCTCAGTGATCCCTCAGTGATCTCTTAGAGCAGGTTGGGAATCTGCTAGCATGGGGGGGATTCTTATGCAGAGGAGTAGGGTGCTACATATCCAGGAGTGTTGGCTGTGACAGGCCCTACGAACACATGGAGTGACACCGGAACAACCTCCCTCTGCCTGTTCAAGGGCTGCACTGCCAGCCTGCAATGTGGCTCTTGAAGACTGCAGATCCCACCATGCATTGCTGCCCAGCACAAAGCCAAGCTTGTGTGCTGGGCCCCTGGTCTCTGTGTGCATTAATGTGAAGCAGCTGCATTCTGGGAACTGTGCTCGACCAGTGAATCAAGCACCTTCCATCCCTGCAGCACCCTGACCTTTGCCAAAGATGAACAATCCTGTGGCACTGCAGTGCTATATATGAGGGAGCTGGAGATCAGCAGTGCCAAAGGGAAAAGGAATGGATAAGGAGAGCAACCTGGTCATGGCTCCCTTTCTGGTTCTCGTGGGACTGTAGATACCTGGAACTTTGTGCTTCTACCTGGGTCTGCAATGAAGTCCTGGGCCCAAATCCACTGTCATAAAGCTGAGCTCAGCTGAGGGCCTAGAGGGCAGGTATTGCAGTGCCTCCCTGAGCCGAAGACCTTTGGTCACACGTTTGATCCTTGCCAAGTATGCAGAGTAATGAGTGTTCCTACCCCATCTACCTACCAGCAGCTCTTACAAGGTCTAAGTGACTGGGATCCTTCCCTCAATAGACTCCCTGCAGCATGGGCTCCTGCAGAGGGAGGCAGGGAGCTAGCTACAATGGTTCCTTGCCTGGCAGGGGTTTACCCTTTGTGGCAGGGAAGTAGCCTGCCCCAAGAAACCCTTATAACTTTTATCCTTGCTCTCCCATGGGTAGTCAGGTCTATAATGCCTTTTTTCTGGAGTGCTAGCCTATTGCCAGTGGAATGGCAGTGCTTCCACAGAGGGTGCTTTTCTGCAGGGCTAAATAGGGGGACGTGGACCAGGAGGCTTTAGAGGCAGCTGTAGGGACTAATCTTGCACTGGTAGGAGGAAGTAGAACGTGAATCAAGGAGGTATTGCCCTGTGGTAAGAGCATGGGGTTGGAGGGCAAGGAGACTGGGGTGCTGTTGCTGGCACTGGGGAGAAAGGTGGTTTAGTGGTTGGGGCACATGACTATGATCCAGGACTCCTGGTTTCTTCTTCTGACATTAACTTGTGGCTTCCTGGACATACGTCAGTTCCCCCATCTATAAAACATGACTAGAGCTTATTACTTCTATACATGCCATCATTTGGTTGCCACCAGAGGTATTGTTGGTAACTAGTGGGGAAGCATAACCTTACTTGGAGGTTCAGCTCAGAGGAGTCACCAAGTTCTCAGATGTTCAATCCAAAAGATTCAGATCTCCAGGGCCTACCAAGCTGGAGTCTGAAAACAGGGTCTTCTGAGATTTCCAGGTAGTCCTGCTCTGGTGGGGCAATGAGTACTGATCATTTGGCTGTGGCCTGATGTTCCAGATCAGGGTCTATCAACACAGGCCAAATCAACACAGCCCAGTGCTAACGCAGGCTGCCACTGCTGCCCTTGCCAGTTCTCCACTGCCACTGCTACTGCTGCTAACCCAGTCTGGTGAGTCAGACAGAATCTCTTTGTGGGCTGGATTCAGCCCCTAGGCCATAGGTTGCTGACCCCTGTTCTTAATGCTTCTGTTCCTGGGCCAAACCTTTTTAAGGCAGAAGAGTGGGAGAACTAAAATGAATGGGAGCAAATGGTGTGAGGCTGAATTGCAACCTTCCAAGATGTCCTCTAAGTGCTTGGTGAGGTTGTAGCCCAGGGGTGGGCAAAGTCTGGCCCATGGGCCAGTTTCAGCCCATGGCAGACTCCATTTTCCAGAAGCCCCATACCACATCATTTGGGTATCATCAGAGATGACTGGTAGGCAGAATGTCTGGGTTCTCATGATGACCTGTGGTATTCAGTCCTGGACTAGTCACTTCCCCTCTTTTTAGTTTCCTCATTTACCAAAGGGGACAAAGAACTCTTCCATCCCATGCATGTGGTGGGAAGGGAAGTTCTCTTCTCCTTGGGAGGATTACTATATGAGATACATTGGTATCATGTCCAGCAGCATCAGCCTAGGACCCTTTTACCCATTTGTTTCTGTCAAGATCTCCAGAGGAGGCAGAAGAGGTGAGCGGGAAAGAGGTAGGGGTGGGAGAAGGAACTGGGGGGAAAAAATTTTGTTCTGGGGCCTGAGCCATGACATTCCCAACCCTGCACTGAAGCCCCAACAGGCCTATGGCTGGGCAGGTTGGGTTTAGGCCAGATCAGCATGGGGGTGATTCAGTTCCCATTGATTTTGTACAGAAAGTCACAGAGAAATGACTCTCCTCACAGTGTGGCCAGGCCTGGAGGAAGATGAGTTCTAGTTTTCAAGCCAAAGCTTGGCTTCCTCTGCTGTGTCACTGGAGCTGAGAGCAGGTGGGGGTAGTGCATGTGCCTGTTAAGCATATCTGTCTTTGGTGGGCACCCCTGAGAAGCATTTCATTTCACTAGCCTTGTCTTTGCTCCCTTGATGAGCTGCTTGCTTTATCTGGTGCCTGTATCAGCCTTTCCCGTGGGGCATCATTAGATCCATTTCATTTGTTTAGCTTATTCTGACAGCTAAAATTAGGCTTCTTCTTGTAAGAAGACTCATCATCAGTGTGCCCCAACTCTGGTCCCAGGCCCTCCCATGGCTGCAGACAGGTCATGTCCAGTGGAAGTAGGGTTTCTTCCCTTTGGGATGGTCCCACATCACCACCCAACAAGATATTTGGGATTTGGAGTGGCATGATGACTGACAGCCTGCCCCTATTCTCCTCACAAGGTTTTTTGGGCTATGGCAGGAAGGGCTTAAGGCAGTGCCGAGCCAGTGTCCCTGCTAGCAGAGATGGCCATGCAGCTGCCAGCACATGGGATTGAACATGGTATGTTCCCTGTACTGTGCTGCCCTGGGGATGGCTGAGGGTGGATGTGTGGATGGAGGGTCCCCATTTAAAATAATGACTTATTGACCTGTGGTAGGGCACTGCGGGTGCCTGCCACTTTAAAGGCCTGCAGCGGGCAGCTGCCTGGTGCCTGATGTGGGCAGCCATTTTGAATCTGGGGCTGTCCATAACCACAGGGCAGTTTGGCTGCCGGAGGCCAGGCAACAACACCGCCTGGCTAGAGGGCTGCTGGTGTCATCTGGAGGTAAGGGAGGAGCTGTAGGGGATGGTCAGGAGGCTCCTGGTCCTGGGCATGACCTAAAACTGTACCCTGCTGGGCTCCCTTCCAAAGATATCTCTTCCTCCAGGAAACAACTGCATCCAGTTCTGTCAGGGCTATATAGGCCATTGCTTACCCCAGGAATGGACTCTGTGACTGGGCCTACGTGGTCTACGTGTCCCACACTCAGAAGTCTGAAGGTTCTCCCCTTTGCCCCCTTTTCATCCGTCTTCTTTGGGACATGTCCCCCATGCACTTGTGTGCTGACCCTGGGTTGTGCTGGGAGGAGCAGGCAGACCTAAGGACAGCCTTTGGCATCTCCCCCATTATTCCCAGGACCCTGGGCACAGGGATCCAGGCATGGAGTGTGTGGCACAGAACTGAGATCCTTGCCTAGCATGTCAGGTCATGAACAGCATCAGAGGTGAGGGCTCTGTGGGCTGGGGGAATTGAATAAGGCTGGTTGAGGCTATGTTCACTGTCTCCCCGATGATGCAGCCCAGACCCTGGTCACCTCTGACTCGGGCTAATTACCTCTGAGGGGCCTGGTGCTCATGAGCAGGTGTCAGGGCTTCTGGGACCTGGTTTTGCTACACAGCACACAGAGCAGTTGGCAGGACTTTGGCTGGGTTGGGTTCATACTGCAGCCCAACAGCACCATGAACCTGCACACAGCACCTTAGCCCCCCTAGAGCTCTGCAGGGGATGCTGCTCCCTCCTGGCCATGCTCACCAGGGAAAGGGAGGCCCTCAGGCCAGGATGGGCAGGGGACTCACCACTTCCTCTGCTTAGAGCTACAACACAGTGGGGGAGTGCGTGGTCTAAGATGGAGACAGCCAGGTGTCTCCAGCTGGGGCTCTAACCACCCAAACTCCTGTTCCTTAGTGCAGATCCTAGCACAGGTGGAAAATGGTCTGATGAAGCTGTTCTCAGGTGGAGAATGCCAACTTTATGAAATCAGAATGTTTAACAGGAATGCATCGATTCTGCTGAAATTTCCAATGAAAAATCATTGAAACACTTCATTTGGGTAAGGTTGAAGTGCTTCATTTTAACATCATGATACTTTTATATTGAGAAGTCAACATGAAGCTCTTTGGCCTTATTGAAACAAACCCAGTCATCTTGATATTTTTAAATTATTTCAGAAATGTTATCAGAAATTGCCATTTTTTATTCAGTTTGGGGCTGAGAAATAAGGAGGTATCAGGATTTCCCAGGACTTAGAACTTCTGCATTTTGAACAGCTAATAAACCAACAGATGTCAAGACCAAAAAATGTTTTATCAGCATTATAGACGTGGCGGGGTTCTGATTCCAGACCAAGACTCTGAGGCACTACTGAAATATGAATTGAAAATAGTAATAATAATACTAAGGTGGCATCTTACCTGATCTATTATATAACAGACTAGAGAATCCCACCTCATGGGTCCTGCATCTGGTCCCTGTATCCTTGTTTTTGGGAAAGATGTCCAGTCTTGAGCTGAGCCTCTTTAAGTGAGAGCAGAGTGGGATCTGAGCCTTGCAGTAATGAGGGGATTCTTCTGCACAGTATTTATGCAGGGAGGGAAGTGTCCTTAGCTGGCACTGGGCAAGCATGGAGCTGAGGCACAGTGAAAGGAAGGTACTTGGGTGTCTGGGGCCCTGCCATAAGTACCAACATACCTGAGGGAAGAGGGCAGTAAGCAGGTTGTAGTGTCATTAAAGGTCACTCCATTTCCCAGTGCTCTGGTACCAGCTTGACTGATCCAATCCCTTCCTGATCAACCAGAAGCACAAGGCAGTGTGTGGGTTTCATAAATCAGGAGAAGGACTTGGAGGAAGGCACAGGCACTGTACCTGGCTTTAGATAATTTGCTCCTCTGTTAGTGTCTATGGAGTTTGCAGAAGGATCTAACTGAGAATGGGGAAGAGGTGTTTAAACCACAAAGAGGTCTTCTTTATCTATGCATTTTTAATTATATTGAGCATTGTCTTCCTTGTTTTGAGGAGGTCACTCAGAGAAAAGGGCTAGGAGCTCTTAGAGTCCTTAATGAAAGAAAGGGTTGTTGAAGGCTCTGTTTGTGAAGGCTTTCTCCCAACTGTTTGGGGAGGGGGAGTATTTGAGTTTAACAGCTGTTCACAAACACAGACAACAAGCCAGTTGGATTCAAAATAAAACTGCTTTCCCCAGGGAATTATTCCACTTTCCCCCATGGTATCACCACAGGGACGACAGAGTTTCTTGGCATACAAGGCTAGACAAGATCTGTCTTCCTAAGGGCAGAACATGCACACAAGCATGGCAGTTGCAATTGCTAGTAAAGTAGTTTCTGTTGGGTTGGGGGAAACTGATCCTGAGTTTGCTCATTCACGGAGTTATGTGCTATGAATGAGCCTGTGCACTTATCAGGGAGAGGGAAAGTAAGGTGAACCTGAAAGGAGAACAACAAATAAATCACTGGAGGAGCCAGCAGTGAGGGCAATGCAGGGAGTGCTGGCTGGAGAAGATACTTCTCCCCAGGCACTTTTCCTTCCCCCAGTCTCTGCCTTGAAAGCAGGAGTGGTTGCTCCTTTGGGGCTCCAGAAGTCAGATCCCTGCCTGGGCGAGGCAAGTGGAGGCCTTGGCATGGATAAGACAGTGGCACCCCCTGGCAGATGCTCCCTTGTTTGGAGGATATAAGAGGAGCTCCTTTTGGCTTAACTTAAACTTTTATGATTGTATGATTCTTCCTGAATGACTGACAGTAACTGGAAATAAGCTTTATTCAAACCCATGCAGGTGCCCCCAGCCTTTGACACTGGTTTAACTGAATCAATTTAAAAGTCACACCTGAAGATAAGGCTTTGAAGCTGATGTGGCCATCAGTTTCAATGGGAATTAAGTGCCAACTAGCCAAGTGCTTACTTCAGTACTGGTCTCAGTACCTCAATCCACTCCCTAGAGCAGTCTGGGGCTTTGCTCCCATTCCAGATGAAGCTAACCACCTACCCCCCCAGAATCCAGGAATATTTCCTTGTTACCCACAGAAGAGTGCCTTTCCTGCCTACCTATGGTCCTTGTGTGGCTCTTCCTCACTGATACCACTCTGCTCATTGTGTGTCCACCAACAGATTGTTCCCTGGCACTTGTCCACTAAATGTCATGGTTTCCAGCACAAATCCATTGATGCACTGCTGGCAGATGGGCTGAGGGCCAGCCAGGCACAGCAGTGTCTGGCCGAGGGAACTTGATGGGACAACATACAGGGGCAGTTGCTGCTCAAGCTATCCCATTCCTTTGGCTGAGGAGAGAACACCTACCTTGAAGGCTATTGGCCTGGCACCAGGCAGCTCACTGAGAGGACAGCAAGCACATATATTTGTGCAGGTGTATATGCATGTGTGATGCATGCATTTGAATGTGTGAGTGTGCATGTGTGAAAATGTAACCAAGTGAAAATGTTAATGTATTTCCATGTGAGAATTAGTACATATGTGTAAGCATGTGCGTAAATGTGCACATGCATGTGCCTGTGGGAATATATGTATATGCATGTCCTGTGCATGAGCACAGATGTGAGTGCATTTGTATGCAGTATGAATGTGCATGGGATGTGTTAGGTTGAATGTGCGTGTACATGTGTGAATGTGTGCAACTGGGCACATGTGATGAGTGCATGCATGTGTGAATAAGAGTCAAAGTACTTGTGTGTTTATGATGCATAGGTGTATATGCATGTATAAATGTATATGTGTGATTCTACATGTGCAGTGAATATAGCTGAGTTTGAATGTGTTGGAGTATATACATTTGTGAAAGCATGTGCATGCATATTTCAGTGGGCAGGTGTGTGCATGTGTGTAAATGGACATATTTAACTGTGTGTGTATGTGTGTGAATGCTTGTGTGAATTCCCATGTGTGTGGGAAGAAGATGAGTGGAGAGTAGGAACAATTATTATCAATTCTCAACTCCACCCCAGGAAAGCTGCCTCCAGGCTGGGCTCAGAGCCCCACTGGAATCTCTTTCTGCAGAACATTTACGTGACCCCACTGAGCTCCTCCAGTGACTAGCATTACTCCTACCCTTGCTAATCCTAAACCACCAGATTGGGTTTGCCTGAACCTCACAATGAGCAGGGGAGAGTGCAGAACAAACACCTGGCTCCTTCTTGGACTGGACATGAATCAGGATATAGTTAGCTGCAGGCAGCCCTGGATGGATCTGAGTAGGCTGGAAATGAACTGAGAACTGAATGCACTGGCTGAGCTCAGGACCATGTGTATGGGCAGAGTACATTTGTTCTTTTCTACAGCTGATGCCTGTACCTGCTCCCTTCTGCTGCTTGGCAGCCCAAGGCAGGAAACAGAGGCACCTGCTGCAGGAAACCTGCTCTGGTCTGCGTACTCACTACAGTCTCTAGATCTTTCTTTAATGTCTTACTTAGCTGCCAATTCAATGCCATTGTTGCTATTCAAGTAGAAGGCATTGGACTGAAGCCCCTTCCAGGAGTGGAAGGAAGGAGAAGGGAATGAAACTGACATAGATCAGCACAGAGGACCCAAACCTGCCAGGTAACAGGAAGCTATATTACCCAGATCCTTGCAATTTTTTCCATCTTCCTCCTTCCAGAGCTGCCAAAGCAGGGGTTTAAAGGAGCTTAGGAAGGAATTGTGGGGCTTGGCATGAGGGGCTTTCCTGTGATTTCGTTTGGCAAACAGAGCTTTACCCAATCTGAGGGGAGCAGAGGGCAGCGAGGGGGGATCAAGGTGACTTCTGCCAGGCAGCACTGCTACAGGCTCTGCATGTTGGAAGCCATGCAGAATGGGATTGCGTGCCTGGTTGGCATCATCTGCCTGGTGGCCTGCCCTGCCAGGTGGAGGCATCTAGCATATTTCTGCTGTAGAGTTAATCTGTTTCACTCTAAGGGGTGGTGCTGTCCAGCATCTAGTCCTGATGAAAGTTCCCTTCCCTTTTCCCTGACTATCCCCTCTCGTTCCTGCCAGGGTTGGTCTCTATACTCAGCCAGGTAGTGGGTGATTACCAATGCAGCTGATGACTTCCTGTGTTCCTGACAACACAGCCCTAAGACATGCAGCATCAGGGGGAGGGCTGGCAGTATGATTGATGGGCAGAAAAGATGAACTCCCTGATAATAGACTTGAGACCATGTTAAAAGAATTGCCAGGATGATGGGGAGGGAGGGGACACTAGTCTCTGGGACTTGGAGTCACAGCAGCATTAAGGCATGGCATTACAGTCAAAGCAAGAGCAGCAGCTGGGGCCTCATTGAAATTTAGGGTTGGAAGGGACCCCAGGAGGTCATCTAGCCCAACTGCCTGCTCAAAGCAGGACCAGCCCCAACTATAACATTTCAGCCAGGGCTTTGTCAAGCCAGGCCTTAAAAACCTCCAAGGATGGAGATTCCACCACCTCTCTAAGTAGCTTGTTCCAGTGCTCCTAGTGAGAAAGTTTTTCCTAATATCCAATTTAAGCCTCCCTTGCTGCATCTTGAGACCCTTGCTCCTTGTTCTGTCATATGTCACCACTGAGAATAGTTTAGCTCCATCTTCTTTGGAATCACCCTTCAGGTAGTTGAAAGCTGCTACTAAATCTTCTCGCAGTCTTCTCTTCTGCAGACTAGGTAAACAGTTCCCTCAGCTTCTCCTCAGAAGTCATGTTCCCCAGCCCTTGAATCATTTTGCCATATGATCATCGCTGTGCAATACTGTGCCCTGCCCCTCTTGGAGTGATCCCATAGGCCCTGGGGCTTATCCAACTCACTCCGTGAGTGGCAGACATACAGTCTTTTGGGTCTCTCCTGCAACCCTCACCAGGGTAGTGGCTGGCCAATAACCCAACCTAGGCTAACTCTACACACTTACCACACGTTCTTGTGGGGGTTGGCCCGTGTGCTGTCCTTCAGGCCTACTCCGGTTCAACCCTACCCAACACACCCTCGGGGGCTGCCATTCAGACCATTCCACAGCCCAACTCAATCTTGAGCTACACCTAGTCCTTCAGGAAGTAAAGATGTACCCTACTCTGGGCAGGCTGCACTACTGCCCCTCTCTGGGGTGACACAACCACCCTCTCCTTCTAGGGGCACTCAGTTATGCCCTCTCTGGGGTCTCATTCCCCTGTGGGGGTGCACGTGGCTACAGCTGTGCCTGGCCCTTGTACCCATGGTGTTGTGGGGGCTGGGGTTATTAAGGTACCCTGACTCACCTTTCACCATGGAGGTGAGCAATCCTGGTATTTGAACGGAGCTGCCGTACCACCGGCAGGCCCCCCCAGGCCTCCCTTCCCTGACAGGGTGCAGTTTCAGGTCATGTCCAGGACCAGGAGCCTCCTACCACCCCTGCAGTTCCTGCCTTTACCTCCAGGATGTTCCATGCTGCAAGCAGTCAGCTGCTGTCTCTACCTGGCCAACCTTTGTTTGAAAATGGCTGCCTTAATCAGGCACCTGTTAGCTGCCTGCTCCAGCCCTTGAAGTGGCAGGCACTACAGGTGCACTACCACATGGAGGTAAAAAAGGCACTGAGTACTGCAGCCTTTTCCTCCTCATCTGTCGCTAGGTTGCCTTCCCCATTTAGTAAGGGACCCAGACTTTCCCTGACCCTTCTTCTTGTTGCTTGTAAAAACTTTTCTTGTTATCCTTCATGTCTCTTCCTAGCTGCAACTCCAATTGTGTTTTGGTCTTCCTGACTTCATCCCTGAATGCCTGTGCAATAGTTTTATCCTCTTCTCTAGTCATCTCTCCAAGCTTCCACTTCTTCTAAGTTTCCTTTTTGTGTTTAAGCTCACCAAAGAGTTCTCTGCTAAGCCAAGCTGGTCACTTGCCACATTTGCTAGTCCCCCTGCACATTGGGATGGTTTGTTCCTGTGCGCTCAGTAAGGTTTCTTTAAAACACAACCAGCTCTCCTGGACTCCTTTCTTCCTCAGACAGGCGTCCCAGGGGATCCTGTCCATCAGTTCCCTGAGGGAGTCAAAGTCTGTTTGTACAGAGAATAGTACTCCACTGTACAAGAAGTGCCTGCTGAACCATGTTACACAAGGTGCTGTACAGGGAGCAGCATGTGTCCACACTAGGTGAAGGTGTTGTTAGTCACAAACCTCTATGAGATCACCTGGGACTGTAAGGTGCTTCCTACTTAGTTTCCCTTCTTTGTGGATTGGCTCTGTGAGTTGCTTGTGGAGGGCTCCCCCAGTGGGGACAGAGGGCTTCAGTAGTTGAGTCAAAGTGCCATAGGTGTCCTGAAAGCATTAGATAATGTGGTATATGGGAGGGATTCCTGCTTTCCACCCTCTGAGGCATTTGGCACTTGCAGATGCCCTGGTCAGGAGCTGTTCTGCATTTCTACTCTCTCCAGCTTCGGTGATTTCCCACCTCCCACTCCACATCAAAGCACTGTCCACTGGCCAATGGATCAGCCCTTTGGAGGATGCAAATACTGTTACCCAGTTAACTCTCCTTAATAGCTGGTGCACACAAGTTGGTTACAGCTACAGCTGTGAAAGCTGAGTTCTTTAGCTCAATTAGTAGGACACTTTTAATGCAGAGGGACCCTGGTTCAATACCTGTAGTCAGCCGAGGGTGGAGTTGGATGGATTAGCTGGGAGAACTCATGCTATTGAACAAGGACCTTGAATCTCAGTTGTTTTTTCTCATCACAAATTCCATGCTACTTCTTCATCAGCCAGTGTCTTCCCAACCCCCTTCTGGTCTGCAGACAGACTGCATTGGGAAGCCATTGTTTTCATCAGGGAACTGCCTAGCCAGAGTTATGCTAAACTCATGGCTCCCCATGAAGGAAGCTTCCCTCCCCATGGCTGAGGTGGTGGCTGCACTGGATTAGCATGTTCCATATTTGATGCTGCTATTATAGATCCCTGAGCACATGCTTTACTCTATAGGAAGCAGCAGCTTTGCTTCAGGAAGCCTGCTTGTGCTGGTGATTCCAGAGGCAGTGTTGCCCATCAGATTTGTCTGGGCTCAACAGGTCCTCTCCATTGGCTCCTGTTCTCCTGGCTGTTGGGGTTTCCTCCTGTCACTTATTCTTCCACAGTCGGTGACCTCATCAGCACTAGAATTGCCCCTAAAATATCCCGGTATTGCACTGTAGCTCCCAGGATCAGGTTATATCCACTGCGCCTTTGAAGCCAGGGGTAGTAGAGGCAGCAATACCACCACCAGTCTGCAGCTCTCACTGTTGCTGGCACCATTGGAAGTGCACTCATGGCAATGGTAGAGTGGAAGGTCTTGGGACCTGTACCAGTGCAGCTGAGATCAGCGTCCTCCAGCATGGACAGGACTGGAATTTACCATGGTAAAACCAAGAGGGATCTAAAAATCTGCAGCCCAGAAATGCCTCCACCTTCCCATTTTTTTTCCATAACAAAGGGGCAGAGGGCATAGTCTTTCCTTTCTCTGGTCTCTAAGGCAGAACCTGTTAGGAATGAGGCAGGAGGAGAAAAAGCAGAGTGTGAGACCTGGGCAGAACTGGGTCTGATCCTGAGGAGCTGCTGCAGGGCCTGGGGAGTAGCTAAAAATAGCTAACAGCACACAGGTGGCTGGGGATTTCTTCTGCTTAATGAGTGTGTTGCTGACAAATCGGGGCCTGGTCCTGAAGGAGCTGTCCGTTTCTCCTCCCAGCTGCCCCTCTGTTGTGCAACCCATCTAGGTGTCCTTCATTGAGCTTCCCCACGGGGCAGGATGTGGGCTGGACTTTAACACCCTCCAATCAGAGGCAGCTGCTGGTGTTCCCCTGAAGGCTGGAGCAGGCAGCTAATTAACACACAGCTAATAAGAGAAGCAAGGAAATGGAACTGTCAGGTGCATCTGTCTTGAACCAGGCAACTGTGTTTGCCACACAGTGAGTTGTTTTGCCAGCTTGTGGCCTCCTTACGTGCTGGGCTGGAAGGATAATTGGTTTAGCAGTAGGGAAGAGCAGTGGGCGGGTTGGCCTAGTTCTGAGCAGCACCCCCAACCACCTTGCCCCAATTATCAGTCACCATTTACACTCTGAGTGTCCCACTGTGGTGTTGTTTGCAGGCTCAGAGCAGCCAAGCACTCAGTCCTTTGCATTTGCAAGCAGAACTGTCAGAGCTACCTTGGTCCAAATGGGACATGGCAGCCTGAAGGACTGGGTTCAGAATAGGGTTATGTAGAAGGGCATGGAGCTGAATGCCTGCTTGCACAGCTCCCCACACATGCTCTGGGTCTGGGGTGAGGTTGGAGGTGATGGTGATGCCTGGTATTCAGGTTGGTTCTGGCTCTGGTGGATGTGACTGTGCAGTCTGTAGCATTTCCCAGAGACTGCCAAGCTGGTGATGAACAGTGGTGTGGGACTGCCTGGGACAGTATCTGTTCTCCCCTGTCTAGTGTCACTTGGTCACTGCAAAGTGCTGAAAGTTAAGGAGCATTATGGTCTGTGAAGCTAGTCACAGGCTTTGGTGTCATTTACTAGGCTTGCAATTGTCTGGAAGTTGCCTTTCATATTATTTATAGTGCCTTTCATATGCTACCTTTCATATTATTTATGGTGATTGGCTGGTGCACAACAGAACTGTTAGATGCCCCTCAGCTCTGAGCGCTCTCATTTCATGAAGATGCTCAGGGTCCCACTGAATGTGCTGTTCTGCCAGCATATGCTTCCCCTCTTGCTTCCCAAGAGGCTGGACCCCCAAGGCTTGGTAGCACATTTGCTAGGCCAGTGCTTGTGAATAAATATAAGTAAACCACAGCAGCTACAATTAGTCACCAAAGCCTATCCCAAGACCCATTAACTTTGCTTTACCTTAGAGTTGGGAGCTGTGCTGAGATTTGTGTCCCTGCCCATCATCCTCTCTGGCATGTGGCCTTTTGTGGAAATGTTCTCCAGCCCTCCTAGAGAGAGAGGGCTCTGAGCTCCATGCCAACAGCTACATTCTCCATGGGGATCCTCTAGCCTCTTTTCCAACCCTCTCAACTACATTTTTTCCAACCCCTGCTCCACACATCTTACCGAAACCATGGCACTGCATGTACAGTGACCTCATGGGGTGAAGATGAGACATCACAGAGGTGAGTCTGATTGCATCATGCTCAAGTGGAAGGTAGTCAGGGCTTTGGTGATGGGAATGCATCAGCTGTAAATAGGTTTTCTGCCCATTCCTAAACTCAGTACAGGCTCCTTCCCTTTGTCCTTGGACACTTCTAGGGCTGTGCCCTTCTGCCTCATCTGTTCCTGTGCTCTGTACATGACAGGCGCTTTGATCTTCAGGAAGAGCCTCCCTGATTTTGATATGGCTCACTCCTTTCATGACCTACTGAAGCACCATTGCTTCTCCTTGGCCTTTGGGGTCCCACTTCTCCTCTGAGAAGACCATCCAGTCCTACTCCCCGAATCACTCTGTTCATCCTACAGTCTCTGGTCAGTCCCTCTATTCCCTCTACAGATGCTACTTATAACCTACATCATTTCCTTTTCTTTGCCTCCATGGCCTCTAATTGGCCATGGGCATCAAGCTGTGAGCTTTTGTCTGGGTGATGCTATAGAAAGCAAAATGGCATTGTGCTGAGTGACAAAGCAAGCTGCCATTTTCAGGTGCCTCTGGCTGGAATGAATGGATTGCTGATGGCTTGAAACAGGCTTTCCAGCCCCCGTCTACTTATTGTTGCCTTTCATATTATTTACCAAATGCTCATGCACTTCAGGGTTCTGCAATTTCCCTGCTCTGGGAGGTCCATTGTTTGTGAATCTCTTCTTAACAATCACTCCAAAATTAGTTTAAAAAAAAAAAGATTATCAAATTGCACTTTAGCGCTTTTTAAAATGAAAGTAATTAAATGGATCTGGTAATTTGGAGCACTCATGATCAAATGGTTCCCTGGATGGCTTAGTCAATCAAGCTTTTCATGTCCCTGCTCAAGTTGTGGGAATTTTTTCGATTTAGCTCCTACACTGACCAGACTTTCATGAAATTTGCCCTCTGCCACTTCATGGAACTCTGCAGATTTAGCCAATGGATTTAGAAATAGCCTGGCCAGAAGGTGAAGCTCCTATTGAGCCAGTTCCTGTTTTTGCACTGCACTGGGACACGCACTCTTTTCCCCTTGGGTGTGATGTCTCAGACCTTGGGTTCCCAAACCTTTGTGCATGTTACAGAGCTTGTAGAAAGTTGTTTGTGTGGAGCCTGATTCCCTCAGCAGGGACTTACAGCTCAGGGTGCCCCTTGCAGGCACCCGGAGCTGGTATGGGAAGGTGAAGTATCATCAGTCACTTTCACCTGATATCACAGGCAGCCCCTTCTGCAGTGGCTGAGATTTCCTCAAACCAACTTCCCATACCATGGTGTGGGTGACGTTCAGGAGCAGTGTAAGGATAAGGCAAGATGTGTGATTGCACAGAGCGCTTAGCTTGTCAGGAACCACCTGCATTAGCAGTTGTGAAGCTGACCAGCAGCTCTCAATTTCATGGCTGCTTGATATCAGAATGGTTGTCTAGTGAAGAGCAGGAGCTCCAGAATGAACCTTCTGCAGGGTCCCCAAAAGGAAAACCACCCCTGATAACTTTGTCCCAGATCCTCAAAGGCATTTAGGCACCCAGTGTCCTGCAAGGATTTGGCTCTTTATGACTAGTGATTTGCAATGCCTTCATTTCTGGATGTCCAGACAGATACTTCAGACCCTCCTTTTGAAAATCAGGCTCCTTTTTTGGTGGTTCAGGTGGGTCATCCAAAACCACTAGTCCTTTTGCAACTTCATTTTTTAAAAGTGCATTTCTACTATTCCACAGAGCTGCTGCCTGTGTGTGCAGGTTAAACTCACATCTGTTGACAGACATGACAAAAAACAGTGTGGTGTGTTACTGGGAGACCTGCAGCACCAGCAATACTATGTGAGAGGCTGCTGGTTCCTTTGTTATCCTAAGCTGTGCATGATTCTGTGTGTCAGCAACAGAATTGTTTGCTGCATTCTAGTCAGCAATGTCTATGAGACTACTGAAGTCACTGGTGACTGCACAGGTGTCCATGAGGGCAGGGAGTGCTCTGTTACTGGTGCTCGTGGAGGAGAAGGAAAGAAACAAGTTTGTCCTTTGGGAACCAGACTGAGTTTGTGGGGCTGGTATTTAGGAGCTCAGGTGCATAGCACAGGATTTAGGATAAGAGTGAGAAAAATCAACTCACAGATGTACTAGAAAACTATCTGGTAACTGATTCCATTTGCTAAGGAGTCAGTAAAACCTAATAAACAAAAGAGCCTGAGGTGTCATTTCAAGTCTGTCTCAAGAACACAGCTGTTCTTTAAAGCTAAAGCAGAATATTCATACATCAGCACTGCCCTGGCCATCACCTTAACCTTTTAACCTTAGGAGTGAGGCTCAGCTCTGGATTCAGCTCCATAACCATACTATCAAAATGCACGGGCACCCAGGGGCTTCTGACAAATAGGATCATAGGAAAGTGGAGCTGGAAGGGAAACTCAGAAGGTCATGTAGCAGTCCTATTCATGGCAGGAGTATCCCTGATTAAACCATCCCAGCCAAGTGTCTGTCCGATCTGCTCTTGACAACTTCCAGGGATGGAGATCCTACAGTTTTTCTAGGTATCCTCTGCCAATGTTTGACCATCCTTATGGTCATAAAGTTCCATCTAATCTCCAACCTAAATTCCCTCTGCTGCAGTGCAAGGCCATTGCTCCTAGCCTTGTTCTGTACCGTCACAGAGAAAAGCCCATCTCTATCTTCTCTGTAATCTCCTTTCATCTGTTTGAAATTTGCACTGCTTGGCAGCCAGTTGCCTCAGCACAGAGAAGGAAGGCCCTGGGAATGCCCCAGCTGCTGAAGAGGCTGCAGCAGCAGCCTGAAGGCTTGGCAGACACTGCTGCAGACCGTGCTGTAGTAAGTGGGTGTGAGTAGGGTAACTGCCCTGGGTGATGAAGCAAAGGGGTGCCAACAGGCACTGCCCACCTGGGACAGTGTGTGGGTCAGAGCTGTGAGTAGCTTGTTTGGGGTGGCATGGGGACAGGGGAAGAGCAGCTCTCACTGATGTTTGCACTCCTGGACAAGCATAGGTGGGGGGGCGGGGGTGTGCTCCCCACAGTTCTGTTCACAGGGCAAGGGCAGGCTGCCACTGCGGCCTTTGCCCCGGGTGCCAAACTTTGTTGCTACATCACTGGCTGCAAAGGCAGGATCTGCCATTGTGGAGGCGCTTTTGGCGTGGACATACACAGCATCCTGCCATCAGGACCAGAGTTCACAAGCAAGGCTAGGTTGGAAGTAGACATGGCCCTGACCCCACTGGCATTCCAAGTGAGTGGATGGGCTATAGCCTTTACCAGCTCAGTGCAGGGGGTTGGCCAATACCATGTCTACTCCCCGATGGCAGTATTCATTCAGGGTCTCCCCAAGTCCTGCCCTGCAGTCATTCAGTAGCTTCTGGGGAGACAGGCTTGGGGTTCTAGCAGGCTCCTGAATATGTGACGCAACCTCCCACCTGTTGTCTGTTCTGAGCCTGAGCAGGGCAGGGGGTTAGCCAGGAGCATCCTGCTTATCAGTGGTCAGTCTGGATCATGCCTGCATCCTTTAAGAACACTGATGGGAAGCCAAGGTCCAGAGCACCTGAAAATGTAGAGACAGGGGAGATGTTATCCCTGGAAATGCAGTAGGAGCCAGCACTGTCCACATCAAACTGGACTGCACAGCTCTGACTGATCTCATGACCGTAGGCACGGGAGCAGAGAACTGTGTCCTCAGGGCTACCTTAGTTTGCAAGAAGATTTGTGAGGCAACTCTAGGGGTTCCAAGGCTTGTTGTAATCCCAGGCTGCTGCAATTAGCAGGCTATTACAAGGCTGATCAGATGGTGGTGGGGCTTATTATGCTGCTGGAAGGTTTGCAGGGCTGCAGTTTATTATTTAGTAGGAAGGTGAGCATTGAAAGAACAAGGTTGGCAATAAATAGGGTTTATTAGGCAGTAAGAGTTTGAGTGACTTGTGATTGTTCCTGTAATCTCATTCCTTGAAACCAAGGGTTTGTCTACATGGGGAAATTTACCAGCATAGCTCTGGTGAAATTACTCTGCTACAGCTCCCCAGGACACGTGCTCTATTTTCCAGCAAACGGGAATTTGGAAGCAGAGTAAATATTCTGGAATAAAGCCACTCTCATTCTAGAGTAGAGTGCCCACATGGGGGATTTATCATGGCCTCTTTAGAATGAAACTACTTTGCTATAGCTATGCTAGTTAGTTTTCATGTGTAAAAAAGCACTTGGTAATATCAGAGACTCCATTGTACTATGTGCTGCACAAGCACATAGTAGGAGCCAGCCCTGGGCCTGATGAGCATAGAGTCCAGGCAGAGCCAGGTATGGGCTATTTGAAGGATAGGGATCTGAGGCACAGCCTGATTGAGGGACTTGCCCAGGGGCATGGAGTGTGGAATGGAACCCAGCCCTGCTACATCATCAAGTGTTGTATCAATAAGACTATCCTCCCTTAGTCCTGTTCATATTAATGCATCCAGCAAGAGGATTTCTCTGAGGACATGCCTCCCAGCCCAAAGAAGTCTGCATGTGAGATGTAATGGGGCAGCCAGTCTCAGAATGAGGGAAGACAAAGCAACTGTTCATTGCTCATTTAGTCAGTATCAATGGCTCCTGTGACTTCAATGCCAGGATTCTTTATTCCTACTGGGAACTGTTTATGCTGAGGGGAAACCAGCATGGGTTCATGGCAGGCAGATCGTGCCTGACCAATCTAGTCTCTTTTTATGACCAGGTTATGAAATGCCTGGACACAGGAGGAGGGGTGGATGTCATATACT
>JAGPOW010000335.1:614803-639211 GCA_030014935.1 Caiman crocodilus | reverse complement strand
TACTCTTCAATGTCTTCATCAGTGACTTGGACGAGGGAGTGAAATGTACTCTGTCCAAGTTTGCAGATGACACAAAGCTATGGGGAGAAGTGGACATGCTGGAAGGGAACAGCTGCAAGCAGACCTGGACAGGTTGTACAAGTGGGCAGAAAACAACAAAATGCAGTTCAACAAGAAGAAATGCAAAGTGCTGCACCTAGGGAGGAAAAATGTCCAGCACACCTATTGCCTAAGGAATGACCTGCTGGGTGGCACAGAAGTGGAAAGGGATCTTGGGGTCCTAGTGGATTCCAAGATGAACATGAGTTGGCAGTGTGATGAAGCCACCAGAAAAGCCAATGGCACTTTATCGTGCATCAGCAGATGCATGACGAACAGGTGCAAGGAGGTGATACTTCCCCTCTATCGGGCACTGGTCAGACCGCAGTTGGAGTACTGCATGCAATTCTGGGCACCGCACTTCAAGAGGGATGCAGATAACCTGGAGAGGGTCCAGAGAAGGGCTACTCATATGGTTAAGGGCCTGCAGACCAAGCCCTACGAGGAGAGATTAGAGAAACTGGACCTTTTCAGCCTCCGCAAGAGAAGGTTAAGAGGGGACCTTGTGGCTGGCTGTAAGTTCATCATGGGGGCACAGAAGGGAATTGGTGAGTATTTATTCACCAAGGCAACCCTGGGGGTTACAAGAAATAATGGCCGCAAGCTAGCAGAGAGCAGATTTAGATTGGACATTAGGAGGAACTTCTTCACAGTTCGAGTGGCCAAGGTCTGGAACGGGCTCCCAAGGGAGGTGGTGCTCTCCCCTACCCTGGGGTCTTCAAGGGGAGGTTAGAAAGGCATCTAGCTGGGGTCATCTAGACCCAGCACTCTTTCCTGCCTATGCAGGAGGTCGGACTCGATGATCTATTGAGGTCCCTTCCAACCCTAACATTTATGAATCTATGTTTCCAGTAATAGAGGTGAGGAGATTGCACATATGTGAGGGATGTTGAGATGCGTTGTAGCGGGGTGTGTGGATCTCCTGAGTGCATTTTAACAAACTACTTCCTGTCTTTGCAGTAGCAAGACATTGCTCTTCTCCCCCTGCTTTACCTGGGGCAAGTTAGAGCTTGCTTGGTGATTAAGGAATTGTACCTACTTGTTGTGTGCGAGTGTTTGTTTCTGAAGTGTTAAGGGTTGGTTAGACAAAACACTTGTTTAGTTAGTTTAGATTGTCAGTTTAGATCTTGCCTTGAGTGGGTGTTGGACAAGGTGACCCACATCCAGCTCTACTTTTCTCAGAATGATGTTGTGATTCTACAAATGTCCCTCCAAAAAGGGAACTCTTGAGAGGGTTCAGCACTGTATCTCTCTCTTGTGCAGGCAGGAAGCCATGTGCTGGAGGTTGGGCAATTTTGATAGAGATGTAGACCTTTGTTTAAAATATAAAATGTCTCCAGTCTTTCTGATTAGACAACAAACCTTCTGAATCAGCGAAGGCCATCCTTTTTGACAGTGGGCCACAATTAGCCCCAAATCCTGCTTAAATCCCACTCCAGCCGACTTTCCCTGCCTCATCTGCTGCTCTGGTTTTTGCTCCCTGCCCTATTGGCCACTATGCTACCTGTCCCCTCCTTTATCTGCCACATGCCACATACACAGGCTGCCTGTGCCACTTAAGGCATGTATGCTGCAGGTTGGCCACCCCTATGCTAAGTTATTGCAAGTACAGCAAGTATTGGGGCAGGGAACATATTTGGGTTCTTCATTTGCACAGCCCCTAGCACACGTGTGCCTGGGGCACCTCTGCCCTACTGTTATTGTAACAACAAGAGACATATGCAGTGATTAGAGTATTCTTTTCACAGGTCCAGGTGCATAAATGATACTTTTTTAAAAATACTTCAGCTCAATTGTATTTCTATTAACTTAGGTGTATAGCCCAACTTTGGAAATGGAGGATGCAAACATCGGTGAAAGACAAACACATTAATAAGTAGTTTGGTTCGGGTGTTTTGGCTGAAATGGCACAAGAGATTTGGGGCTAGGAGATGTGGAAGCTTCTGAGTTACAAAGCCTGGGCATTAACCAAGGTGGTTTTAGAGTCATGGAAGGGAAAAGTGGATATTATAGGGTCATGAGAGGGAGTCTTAAAGCTAGACTGAACAAAATGGTGCCTATCCTCTATGGTGCTATCTTGCAAAGGTGGAAAAAAAAAAGGATGACTTAAAAGAGTCTGTGGTGGTTCCTTGATTACATGGGGAAAGTGGGCAGTTTTAGAATTACAGGTGGAAAGAAAGGAGTTGTTTTTTTTAAATCTAGTCTTGCAGTTCAAATATGATGTCACTAGGAGACTAAATTTCACATGCAGGAGGTCATCCCAATGCAACAAGGCTAGAAAATGATAAATCAATCCCACAGCATCTTGTAACCAATTGGATTGGAGAATGCAAATAAATTTCAGTCAGCTGCACATAGATTGGCTGAGTGCTTCTGATGTCACCATCTCACCACTGACTAACAACTGCTTTGAAAAGAAACTGTACAGTTTAAAAAAACCAAATCCATAAAACAAAAATAAAACAAAGAAAAAGCCCACATCTGCAAGGATCCAGGCAGAAAGGGAATTAGCTGAGAGAGAAAACTCAGAAAATAGAGGGTTATAATACAAGCGTCATCTCAAGCAAAAGTGCAATAAGAAGCCAATGAATAGGTGAGATATGGCAAGAATACGTAAGTGCATTGTCATGTGGTGTGGGCAGCACAGAATATAGAGAGAGGTCCCTCTGCACATGCATCAAGCAACAGATTATCTCCATTTGAGTAGGAAAATGTACCAGGCATCAGAACTAATAGAGCAACCAAAGAAAAAAGTGCCTGCTCCAACAGGAGCATTACATGATGCCTGCAAAGGATCAGCATGGAGTATAGAAAGTGTAGGGGAACTAGGTTTCTAGCTGGCATAAATCAGTGTCTCTCTGCTTTGGTAGATCCACCTCAACATTGCTCTCCTAATGGGCCAGATTTACAGCTAATACTGCATTGTTGAAGTCAATGCCTTCACCCTTGTCCTGGAAGAAATTGGTATAGCTCTCTGGAAGTCAGCAGGTCCGATCCACAGCTGGGACAAATCAGCATGGCTGCATTGAAACAAATGGAAATAATTTATTTATACCAGCTGTGGAGTCAGCTAACTGGTTCTTACTACTGATTTTTCCTCTCTTTTCCTTGCAGCCCTTCATTGGCTGTGTTTGTACCACTACAGGCCACGAGCATGGAGTCTCTAGCAGCTATATTTCCCTTTGCTGCCAATTTCACTAAGCTGCAAGCACTTATGGAAGGTTGCATGTTGTCACAGAGGTGTGGTAGTGATACCACTCAGCAATATGCATCAGCCCCAGGAAATCTGAGAGGGGTTTAATGGGTTGTGCTGCTTTCCTTGTGGCAGACTGGGTTTCCTCTGAGGTGTGCCTGTGCATCTCTGTAATGCTTCAGGTCTTCCAAGTGCACTCCAGACATTCTGGGTTCTCTGGGTGCTGCCCCTTAGATGTAGATGAGTTGTGAGGCATGCATTGTGCAGTCTTCATGTAGCATTTATGTGTTTATTTTTATTCCTGCAAAGCAAGCCAGGATCCCAGGACAGAGGCTGGAATAATTGTCTAAACTAAGACAACTGATTGTCAAGCAGCTTGCTAGTAGTGGCAGATGCATTCTCTCTCCTATAGTTCCATGGGCTACTGCCTTTCTTGGGTACCCCTGTGAGCCCGAGTCCCAGTTGGAGGGATAGGCTAGGGACAGACATTCAGAAAGCATGAGCCTGAATTGATTCAATCTTTGAAAGTTAGTCTAACCTGGCTAGGTTGAACCAGTTTGTAACTGGACAGACATTCTCTCTAGATGGAGGAAATTCAAGCACTTGTCTGCAGTGATTCAGGCTAGAAGCTGGGGGAGAGGGGGTGAGAGTGCTAGAGCATCCCTCTCTTCCCTTGTACAGTACTGACCTTAGGAAGGCATGGCTAGGCCAGGCAGGATGCTCTGATTAGGGAGGTCTGCCTGCACCATCCCAGGCATTTCCCTGCTAGCTGCTCAAGAAGCGGGAGTGTTGCCAGACCCTAGACCCCTGCTAGCACTCTGAGGTAAGGATGTGTGTGCAGTGCATGCATCTATTGATGATACCAAGATTTTCGATCTCCCTCTCCTTGCTTCTTTATACTGTCTGAAGCAAACTGACAGGCAAAGAGGCCAGCAGGGGCTTGTGATAACATCAATCTATCAGCAAAACAATAGTCTCTCCCCATTAGTTTAAACTCTTCTTAAACAGCTTACTAGTTGACCTGTTGATTAGCTCCAAAAAGTCCTAAGTGGTCATTGTTCTGTCTGCCTGTCCCAGTGAAATTGGGGACATGCACACAGACACCTCTTGGCATTAACTAGTACACCCCATGCCTAGGGTCCATGGGGCTGGGGTCAGTGCTGTGGGAGAAGGGGGCGGACTCTCTGCTTCAGCATCGAGAAGCGAGGGGTGGGGGGTAGGGCAGGGGAGGCTAGGTAGACCCTAATGTGCAAGCAGTCTCTGTTAGAGCTCTGGCCAGGGAACAGAGGGGAGGGGCCAGGCCTGCTGTGGAGCAGAGACCCCTGCCCAGACCAGAGATCATACGATGCTGGGAGAGTCTAGTTCATCTTAAATCAGCAAGGGGTCTGGGACAGAAATTGCATAAACCAGTTTGAGCAAATCGGTTATGTCTGTGTAACAGAATGCCTCCTTATCAGGTCTTTGCCAGCCGCCCTGCTCCTGGGGTAACCGTCCACTTTGCTCACCTTCCATGCCTTGATGGAAAAATATGAGAATTGTTACTAAGGTAGGGGGCTACCCATTACTTGCTCTGCTGACAAAGGCCTAATATCCACTCCGACCTCCTCTCCATGGGTCCTATACTTCGCAGATGTTACTCTGGTGTCACATCTCTGTTGTAGCTCTTTTCTACAGACCCGGAGAGCCACTTGCATCCTACCCCTCTCTCACCAGAGTCCCACTCACTCTGTTGGCTCTCACCCAGCCTCTTTCACACTGCCTGGTCTCAGGGGCCTCACCCGGCTTCAGGCTTAGCTCTCCTCTCCTTGGTCTGCTCTGGTGCACTCTTGGGTGTCTCCTGCTACCCTTACCTGAGCATTGACTGAGCAATTGTATGACCGTAGGCCTATTTCACTCCTAGCCCCTCACCGAGCCACTACACCCCTACTGGGCCTCCTCACTCACCCCCATTCACGGGGCTGCTCTCGCTTGTCACTCCTCTCATTCAGGGTCACTCTTGCACCCCCAGGCTTTCCCCTGGGCACGACCACTGGGCATGCCTAGGCTCCCCCAGCTAGTTAGATCATCGCCAGGGATGTGGGGTGGGGTGGGGTTATATGGGGTCCAAAATGGCTATGCTCATCAGGCATCTGGCTGCTGCCTGTTTTCTGCCCTTAAAGTGGCAGGCACCAAAGGTGCCCTGCCACAGTCTGATACTACATTCACCCAGGTTTATCTCAAACCAGTTTCAGCCATTTTCAAAGTGGTTTATGTGAATATCTGTTCTGTTACAGGTTTAAACCAGTTTCTGATCACTTAAACTAGTTTATGGAATGTCTGTCCCTAACCATGGAGAACTGAGATGCACAGAAGTTAAGTGACTTGCCCAGGGGCCCATATAGAGGGCCTATGTTAGACAAGGAGTTGATTTCAAGCCCCAGGCTGACACCATAATTTCTGGGCCATCTTTCTTCTTTCAAAGTTCATCTGCTACATACTGAGGAAAATCCTGATCTGCCCTTTGTCCTGAGCCATCTCAAGCACTGGGATCCTGGATGTGCTGTTGCCTGTGCCCATTGCCAGCTGATGCCTGGGAAATGTCTTTGTCTTGCCTTTAGCTCTGGTTTGCAAACAGCAGCAGCAGTAGCAGCCTTTGCTCTTATCTGCTGTTTTCATTCCTATCTGTAACCCCAACATGGCTTCCGCCAGGGCTATCACCACAGTTAACATTTCCTCACAGAGGGAGAGTCTTCACCCTCTGGAAAACTTCATTTCAGGGAGGGAGGGGTGGCACAAAGGGTGATTTTTTGCTCTGTCTGCTGGGACTGGCTGTTTCTGGGGCTATGCGGACATTAGAGTTCTTTTGTTAGGATTTCCTAATGCAATAGCTCCTCCAGTACTGTGTATTCTGGAGCAGGGACCATCTTTGCTCTAAGTTAGTGCGCTGATGAATCCAGTGAGGCCTTGATTGAGGTCTTTGGGATCTAGGCCTCTATAAAAGAAGAGAGTTAAGATATTGAGGACCTGTCTACAGCAGCATTTCCCACCACAGCAAAGGATCTGGAGGTAGGGGGGAGAAATGTAAAGGTGATAGCATCTAGCGCAGAGCTAGGCTGGGAGGGGTGAATCCAGTTACCCAAGTTTGCTTGCCTCTCAGCAGGGTTGCACGGCTGTTAGCCACAGCAGAGACTTCCTGCTGAGCAACATCAGGCAGCCTCAACAATGCAAGGAGCCTGTTTTCCTCACACAAACCCAGGCAGCGTGGGTGGGCTGCCGGGGGTTGTGGTGAACTGAAAACTGAAGAGTCACTGCATGAAAGGAAAAGAATTAACATGCATATTTTCTATTAGTCTTCCAGCAGCAGTATGCTGGATGCCGGTTTTTACACAGGTGCAGTGAGGGGGGAAAATGTTCTTGCTGGGATTTGCCATCCTCATCCCTGGACATCTGGGTGAGCAGGTTCCCCAGTGATGTATTTGTGCAGAAACAACAGATTAACTTGATGTCACTAACACACTTGTAAGTGCCAATATGTCCATGCTTCCCGTAGGTTTGCTGTAGAGTATAATTGTAATTTACCTTAATCTGGTCTTCAAGGCTGTCTCCATGGGGAAGCAGTCTGGGGTGGTTCCTGTAGGGATGCTTAATTCACACAAAGGGCAAAATCCTATTCTATAGTGTGATCTATTCTAGATCCTGAGAAACCATAAAGCAGCCAGTTTGGACCTGTGGATTCATCTTAGCCTTAAAATAAAGTTGCCAAAAACAGGGAGGCAGAGGATGATCCACCCACCTTTGTGTTAGGTTCTCAGAGATTTGAGCAGGGTGGGATAGGATTGTATTTGAAAACCTGCTTACTACTTAGCTGCTTAGCAAGTAGAATCTGGCCGCCTGTGCCTTTGTGCAGACTATTTTAGGCCATTTGGAAAGTAATTTAACATAAGCTGTATGAGGGTGCTCTTAGGGCTTGTCTGCATAGCAGAAGTGAATTTACACCAGTGATCTCCAATCTTTTTAAGTAGGAGATCACCTTTGGCATTTAAAAGCAACCCAAGATTTACTGTGCGCTGCTGCCACCTCCCCCACCAGCCCAGAAGGTAGGTCCGTGAGTAGGGAAGGGCTGGGGGGTGGAGGGGGTACAGGTCAAGACAGAGGGAGAAAATATTATTTGGGGGCACACCTCCCCAGCAGGTAAGTCCCACCAAGCTGGGGCCCCGTTCAATTTACCTTTGTTTCTGTCTCTGCAGCACTGTCCCTCATCATGGGGGCCTCAATCTAGCTCCTGCTCCATCCCTCTCCCACAGACTGACCTGCTGGGCTGGGACATATGCACGCATGCATGCAGGCACTCAGCTCCCCACCTTAGCCTCAGATTGACTCCAAGAGGCTCTGAGATCTACCATCAAGATGCTCTGGTTGATGACTACTGATTAACACCCTAGTGTACTGTGCACTTCCTATGCCTTGGCCACTTAATGGTATACACTAAGGGATGGGTACCTTTCCAGCTATTAGGTATATAAGAAGAATGCGGTGTCCAAGTGTGACTCCATTCTGCCCTGCTCAAGTCCCTGTAAAATGTTACTACAAAGGTGGGCAGGTCCTCTTATTTTTTGTCCTTTTTGTGGATCGGTTTTGGGAGTCAGATGACAACATGTTACAAAGTAGATGGGTTTCTGGATTTTCAGGGACTTGAACAGGGTGGACTAGAATGGTGTTTAGGTGCCTGACTTCACTTGGATGTCCAATAGGTGGGACAGACTCTGGTCCTAAGTGCTTTGGTGTAGCTTACTCCACTTTGAAAATGTCCCTGTGAGGAACTAGTGCAGAGTAACTGCTGTGCTATAAATTTTCTGCCTTGCTTATTTTGCAATGACTTCTCAATGCAGATGATCTCTGAGAGTAAACACCAGATGTCTGTAGCTTGGGGAGTGGCCAGGCTAACATCTCAATGGTGCTAATTACCTCAAGTTAGTGCTTGATAAAAATCTCCAGTTCTGACATCCCAGTCAATGTTGGATGAAAACCAGAGAATGGAAAAACACTGCTCTGAGACTGGTTCTCATGGCAATAGTTTTAAGGTTTCTTCCACCCCTCTTATTATTTGGCCAGTAGTTTTGCCCATCAATTGCAAATGCTCACCAATAACTTACATATAGGGTCTGTAGCTCCTTCTGGTAATTAGGCTCCTAGAAGTCAGTCAGAAAGAGAAGCAAGGAATGGATCAAATACACAAATAATGTGTCGCAGGGAGCAAATCCAGTCAGTAAACCACATGCTGAAATGTGCTTGCAGGAATAAGTAGCTAAGTAGTTGCAGCCCCAGGCTGGTCTCATGGCAGTGGCACTAACCTGGGTGTTGGGAGATCTGTTTTCTCTTTCTGGCTGTACTGGTGCCCTTGGCTAAACCACATCTCTCCCTGCTTCTTGTTGACTCAGATTATAAACTCTCTAAACAGCGACTGTGTGTGTGGACAGTACTTGACGCAGTGAGTCCCTTATCTTAACTGGACCCTCTATTGCAATGCAAATAACAACAAATTACTAAGATTCCCCAGCTATTTGCAGATGGCTTGTGAACAGGAGATAGGTCTAAAGTCCCTGGGTCTCATATTTTCAAGGAATAATGGAACTGGCTCTGTTTCCTGCATTTAATAGCAGGAATATAAATTGGGCTATAATACTCCCTACAGTGATTACTTTGAGTTATTGCCATAGGACCCTGTAGTAGTTTTTTTCCATAAGGCATAGTTGTATGTAGCGACTGTGCTGCAAACAGATTTGATGATGGAGATGTGATGGGCTGAGCTGATCTGGGAAGAGGGGCTCCCAGTAGAAGGGGCTGTAGAGGAGGACCCATGGTGGGGAGGATCATAGTTAACACCAGACATTTACATTTCTACATTACCTTTCCTTCCGAAGTTAGCAAAGGGCATGGTGGCACCATGGCAACAGCTGGTGCCAACAGCTAGTTCTGTCCAATGCAGTAGAATACCCAGAACGCTTTTCAGTTCCAACTTGCAGCTGAGTTACCTGAGGTTGCCTTGTACAAAAATTACCTGCACTAGCCAGTTGCCTTGGGATATGGGCAGGGAAGGCACCAGAGTTCTATGGCTGTTCCCCCGGTCATGTCCCTTAGTAGTAGCAGCCACTGCACCTCAGGTGCAGAGCTCATAACAGACCATGCCAGCTTAGTCAAGGCAAGGGTCATTGACTTGCATTCTTTCTACAGATTGCCCTGTCCAGTTGGAACAACTAAGACTCGGGTGACATGGTCTGGTCCTAGTCCCCTTTCCATCCAAAATAAAAGCTGTGCAGGTCCAAGTTGCCTGCAGTGCCACTGAACTGCCTTTGCACATATGAGTCTATTTCTTCCCAGAGAGTCACTAGGACAGGAGCTGTCAGGTGGTCAGCTTCCTCATGCTCCTTTTCTCCTTGGGCTTGTTAGTTAATCAGGGGTTGAGTTTGTGCCTGGGGATAAAGATAGTCGCACTGACACCGGCCGGATGTTTGTGAGGTTTGCAAGTGTGCTGCCCTCTTCACTCATATTTTCCATTATGCAAGTACCATGCTGTTGCTGTAAACACCTGGGAGGGCCATGAACAATGCATGTGAAAGTGCAGGTCTCTGTAGACATGCATTACTGTGGTGGACAGTATTCATGTTAAGAATGGCCATGTTGGATCAAAACTGTGATTCATCCTCTAGCTAGAGGATTTCACTTCTGGCTAATAGCCAGAGCCAACTGCATTGGAGGAACCATAAGACACCATATAGAAGTCAGTGCCCACTAGAGCCTGGGGCTTGTGCCATGAGATCTGAGGGTTTATGTATCTTCCAAAGCACTTACTTTTCTCTTTAAGTCCATGTTATTCTTGTAGATTTTCAAAGCTATATTGATTCCTTTTGATCTGCATTGCATCATGTGGCGTGGAGTTCCACAGGCTAATTTTACTTTGCAGTAGAAAGTACTTCCTGGGATCAATTTAAACAAAAACCACACACTGAGAAAAACACTGGAATTGTTCCTGAGGAAAATGGGTGATTCCCCAAAAGCCAAGAAAAGGATCCTGAACTTTGTAATTGCTACCTCAACCATTTTTGGAAGGCTGAAAGTGATCAGGAAGAGGATACAACACTGTTTATGCTGTGTAATCCTTCATTGCTTACTGTTGTCTTATGCTGTTTCCATCTCCCTGCCCCTGACTGTGTCCTGAAATAGTCATGCACTGTTGCAGACATATGCGCAAAACAACATGTCATTTATTTAATTAGAACTAAAGATTTCAAAACCCATTTAGTCCCAGGCCACACTGTCGCATGTTTAGAGCCCTGTATGTTTCCTGTTAGTCTGAGATGTTGATTGAAAAGGAAGATTTTTTATAATTAGAAGGGAAAACTGTTTTTGTCTTTTGGTTTTATTGAATGTGGTGGATTAAGGAGATGAATTTTGCTGTGGTATATATCTGCAGAAACCCCATTGTTTTGTAAAGGGTTGCTCTAGCTGTGCGATTGAATGGAGTTATGTCAGTAGTATCTTATTTTTATGCACTTGAAGATTTTCCTGATTGGAGCATTGAGCGGCACTATTCTGTAATTTACATTCATACTGTTTTTTTTTTCCAAACAGATAAGGTGCGTTCTGTTTAGAGGTAGAGCAGACTGGATAAAACCCCTAGTACAGATACAGGATCTTAAGATCTTTTTTAACTAATATATTTCATGCTCCGGGTCAAATCAGCCAAATCACTTCCAAATCATATGGACTGAGCAAAACTCGGTTGTTCCAAAAACCATATCGATTGAGCAGGCAGAACTCAATAATTCTCAACACCCTGACACTACAACCAGTGAGCATCCTCCATTCCAGGTTCTCGTCCTGGGATTTCAGATGCTTCCAAATCCATTGACAGGCATCCTATGTGGAGGCCCAAGCCCAGAGGTTTTGGGATTCGGATGCCCCCAGTGGGGCACTTGGTCTAAGCCAAAAGATGATGAAGACGATTCTACGTTTTTATTGGGGTAGTGCCTAGATGCCACAGCTTGGTAGGGGCCCCCTTGTGCAAAGTGCTGTACAGTGCTGGAAATGGAGAGAATCTAGGACCTACAACCTATGAGACATGCAATAGAACATCCCATGTAAGTACTAAGGGGCCCGTTGGGCATCAGAACGGGGGGCACAAAAGGCACCATTAGAGGGCTCAAGTGCCTCTATACTAATGCTAGGAGCATGGGGAACGAGCAGGAAGAGCTCACACTCCTGCTTCCAAACAGTAACTTTGATTTAGTGGGGCTAATGGAAACCTGGTGCCATGACTGGGCAGTATGCATTGAGGGCTATAGGTTGTACAGATGGGACAGAGTAGAGAGGAAAGGGGGAAGGGGTTGCTATCTATGTTAAGGAGCACAGTACATCTACCCTAATCAAAACAGGATCGGGGAGGACAAAGTGGAGGTACTGTGAGTTAGGATACGTGGAGGTTGGGGAGAAAGGGACTTGGTGGTAGGGGTCTGCTACAGACTACCACATCAAGAGGAAAAGCTAGACTTGGAATTCTTGAGGCAGGGCTCAGAGGCCTTACAGTCTAGAGACATGGTAGTCATGGGGGACCTAAACTACCCTGACATCTGCTGGGAGGAGCAGTCAGCCAAATCCAACCAGTCACATGGGTTCTTAACCTGTATGCAGGACCTTCTCCTAATGCAGAAGGTATGTGGTCCCACTAGGGGAGCTGCAGATTTGTGGTCACCCTGGAGACAGTAACCACCAATCAGCCGAATTCACCATACGGCATAGAGTGGGAAAGATAACTAGTAGGGTGGAAGTGCTTGACTTTAGGAAGGCTAACTTCAGTGTGCTCAGGAGTTTAGTCAATGATGCACTGCAGGATAGGAGTATTGGTGAGATGAGAGTCCAGGAAGGGTGAGCGGTCCTTCTGGTGCAGAGGGAGATGGTCCCATTGTAAGGGAAAGGGGCCAAAAAACCTCTTTGTCTAAACAGAGAAATCCAGGGAAGCCTAAGGGGAAAAAAAGAGGCATACAGGCAGTGGAAGCAGGGAGAAGCTACCAAGGAAGAGTATGCCTACTTGGCCTGCACTTGCAGGGAGGCAGTTAGAAAGGCCAAAGCAAATATGGAGCTGAGGCTAGCAACCCATATTAAAGACAACAAAAAGTTTATTTTTAGGTATGTAGTGAGTACAAGGAAGGCGCAGGGCAGCATAGGATGCCTACTGAACAAGCATCAGCAATTAGTGATAGACAGGTGGGACAAGGCTGAGCTCTTCAATGAGTTTTTTTGCCTCTGTTCCTGAACATGGATCAAGACAAGTCTCCTAATGGCTTCTTAGATGGACATCAGAGGGATGCCAGCCTATGAACTGTTGAGGCTGACTTGGTGCAAAGTAATTTGGATGGACTGGATGTGTTTAAGTCAGCAGGCCCTGATGAGCTGCAGCTGAGGGTACTGAAGAAATTTGCTGGTTTCATAGCAGAACCACTGGCATGGCTGTTCGAGCGCTTCTGGTGCTTGGGTCAGGTCCCAGAGAACTGGAAAAGGTCCAAGGTGGTCCCCATTTTCAAGAAGGTGCGAAAGGAGGATCCAAGTAATTATAGACCAGTTAGTTTCACCTCTATCCTTAGTAAAGTCTTTGAAAAAATTATTAAGGATCATATTTGTGTGAGTCCAGCAGAAAAAATAATGCATCAGGGCAACCAGCATGGATTAATAGCAGGCAGATCATGCCTGACTAATCTGGTTTCTTTTTATGATGCAGGAGGAGATATGGATATCATTTACTTGGATTTTAGGAAGGCCTTCGATACAGTACCTCATCCCGTACTCATAAATAAATTAAGAGGCTGTGACTTAGATGATTACACAGTCCGGTGAATGGCAAATTGCCTTGGGGGGGTCACACCCAGAGAATGGTTGTGGATGGGTCAGTATTGACCTGGAAGGATATGGTAAGTGGACTCCCACAGGACTTTGTCCTTGGATCTGTACTCTTCAGTGTCTTCATCAGTGACTTGGATGTGGGCGTGAAGTGTACTCTGTCCAAGTCTGTGGATGGTACTAAATTGTGGGTGAAGTGAACACACTGGAGGGCAGGGAACGATTGCAGGCAGACCTGGACAAGTTGGAAAAGTGGGCAGAGCACAATAGGATGCAGTACAACAAGGACAAATGCAGAGTGCTGCACCTAGGGCGTAAAAATATCCAGCATATCTACTGGCTGGCAAATGATCCTCTCAAAAGCACGGAAACGGAAAGGGATCTCTGAGTCATAGTGGACTCCAAGATGAACATGAGTTGTCAGTGTGATGAAATCATCAGCAAAGCTAACCATACTTTATCAGGCATTAGCAGATGCATGACAAATAGAGCCAAGGAGGTGATACTTCCCCTCTATGCGGCATTGGTCAGACCACAGTTGGAGTACTGCATCCAGTTCTGGGTGCCATACTTTAAGAAGGATGTGGATAAACTCCTTGAGAGGGTCCAGAGGAGGGCCACTTGTATAGTTAAGGGTTTGCAGGCCAAGCCCTATGAGGGACCTGGACATCTTCAGCCTTTGCAAAGGAGAAGGCTGAGAGGTGATCTTGTGGCTGCAAACAAATTCATTAGGGGGAGCTGGAGATGCTCTCTTCACTAGGGTGCCTCTTGGGGTAACAAGGAACAATGATCACAAACTGACAGAAACCAGATTTAGGCTGGACATTAGAAAGAACTTCTTTACAGTAAGGGTCACCAAAATTTGGAATGGGCTTCCTGGAGAGGTGGTGCTCTCCCCTACCTTGGGGGTCTTTAAGAGAAGGCTGAATAGGCATCTGACTGAGGTCATGTGACTCCAGCACTCTTTCCTGCCCAGGCAGGGGATCAGACTCAATAATCTGTTGAGGTCCCTTTTGACCTTAGCATCTATGAATCTAAGATTATAGTGAGTGACAGCCTCAGTGCCCAAAGGGCTTACAGTCTAACAGGCAGGACAGTGCGATGGATGAGATAAGCAAACATGCCTGGCTGTGAGATTGGGATGTGTTCTCTGTTCTTAGCCAGCGGGCAAGAACAATCAAAGCTAACCCCTTACCTAGCAGTTGCCAGTTGGTAGATTTCTGTGTAGGGTAAGGGACTGGCGTTACAGGTCTTGATGAAGAGTTTCTGCATGCAGAGGACAAAATGGGAGGAAAGCCCAGAGATGGTTGTGGAGAAGTAATTGTCTGCCTTGGCAGAGGTAAGAGCTGATCAAATGATGAGAGGCTCTTTGTCTCAGTTAGTCTTTTGACTGCACATTGTTTCCATTTGCATGGAACAACAATGAGCCCAATCCAGAACCTACTGAAGTCAGCAGTCTTTCTGCTCATTACAAGGAGTTTTGGATTGGACCCTGTAAAAGGGCAAAGTGAAAGCTGGATGGGACAGTGTGACTTGTGTAGGATAAGTAGATAAGTCAGTTGACTGTAGCCTACTTCTTAGGTTCTAGTAGGCTCCAGTGATAGGCGCTGTCAGCCTGAACTTGCTTCCTAGTGATGATCTTTGTTTACTAAATCCCTCTTTTTGTTTTGTCTTTGTCTCACTATTTCTCTTCCTATGCAGAGTGACTGTGGGAGGGATTCCTGTCCTGTAGAATTGAACTGACACTTAAATACCACTAATATTGTAGACTAGTGTTTGCTGATAAAGTAATGTGGAGCATCTGAGGATCTTTTTCAACTGGAAAAAAGATTCTCTAATGATAAATAAATAGCAAAATGCTGGAAGTACAGCCCACTAAGACTAGTATTGTTTGCCCAGTAAGTGCATGTCCAAGGAAAAAGAAAATTCTGTAAAATACCAGGGAGAGGAGGAACATGTTTCTGGGGCACAACCCAGCTTCACTGGAGAAAGAGGACTGTGTTATGATTGAGACTCTGGACTGACTTCTGATTCTGTCAGGCAGACTGCTGAGGAGTTGGCTGGGAGTCCTGGTGTGTTTCTGGTGGAACTTCCTCAAAGCAAACTGTCTCTGTGAAACATTTCAGTGTTAGTGAACAAGTGTATTGGGACAAGAAAGCATTTAAGTAGAATTTCTCTGAGCAGCTGCAGGCTAGACTTTGGATGGCCGTTGGAGCCTAGGAACTCTATGTTGTATCAGCAGCTTGAGGCTACATGGTCTGAAAACCCTGGTCTTGCTCCTGTGTGGGTTTTGCTACAGCGTAGTCCAGGACAACCTGCTCCATCACTGCTTGGGCAGGATGTTGCTACCCTAGACATGAGCTTGGTGGAGTGACCTGGGTGCTGGCCCAATCACCTGATTATGTGATATGGTTAAGGATGTGACATGCCAAATCCCTGTTCCCCTCATGGGCCAGGCCTCCTGAACTCTCCCCTACACTAGAACATGGTGACCACGTGAGGCTAGGCAGAGCTGTGCAGTGTGGCCAACCTCTCCGTACTATTTTTAGCTGCTTTCTCTGATTGTATCGCACCTCTTGATTCCTTTGTGTGACAGTTATGAGTGACTCAGAAGCAGGGGCTTGTGATTGGACCCCAGATAGGACAGCAGGGTAAAGCCGAGAATGAAACTATTTCATATCTCAGTGTGTACACCCCCCCCCCGAATCATCTCTCGCACCCCCCCGAATCATCTCAACCTCTGTTACAGCGTACACCCCCCGAATCATCACCCCCCCACCCCCCCCGAATCATCTCAACCTCTGTTACAGCATTTAAAAGACCATTCTTCAGGTTACATGGTCATTAAATACATGCATCTTGATTTCAGCTCTGGTAGATAAACATCCTTCCATTGAAGTCAGCAGAGATCCTCGCAGTTTACAGCAGTTGAAGCAGTACCTGTGGCCTCTGAGGATTTCAGTGCTTTTACATCCCCCAGGCTGTGGGATCATATGTACCCATGTGAGGACATGGTGAACTTCACCAGAGCATGTGAGAAGAGGGAAGGAAGGACTGGAAAGCAGGAGGGAAATGGAAGAACATGGAACATCTTACCCCAAACTGTTGTATTACTGGGGAGGAGACAATGCAGTGGTAATGCTAAAATGTGGCTTTTTAATGGTCTATGACACAATCAGGGGCACAGTACAGTGCAACAAACTTAAAATGGAGTATGTGACTCATAAGAGTTTGAAAAGCATGGGTCTAGGGTAGCTCCTGGTAGCCTCTTCCTGTGTGTGTTAGAAGAGGCAACCCCTCCCCTCCCTGTGGTTTTGCCTCTTCCACCCCCTTGCAATCCTTACCACCCGACAGGCTGAATTATACAAACTTTTACCTTGCTGAATGCATTCGGGAGAGGTCACGTGTGTTGTGCTTAGCAGGTGTTGCTTGCTTGCTAGGACAGTGCATGCTGAAAAATAAATAAGCAGCAGCCTTTTTTAAACATAAATGGATGCTGAGTTCTGATTCCATTAGCCAGGAGGTAAAAAAGAAATAAAAGGCCAGTGTTTTCCTATCTGCAGTGCATAGGCCTATATCACCCCAGCATCTTGCTTCCTCACTTAGTTGAGAAGAATTATTGAAGTGTCTGGCTTTGATTAAAATTAGGTTTCCTGCTCTCTCTAGTTCAGTAGCAATTAAAATAAGGACCCCATTATACTAGAAGCTGTACAGATGCACATGACAGACAAAGGATAGGTGGGAAGCAGGGAGGTGAAGTGACTTGCTCAAAGTTAGTAGCAGAGCAGGGTCTTGAACTCAAATCTCTTGAGATCCAGTCTTGTGCCTCATTCAGTGCCTTTTATAGGAGAGACTTATTCTGGTAGCTTAATGCACTGCGTATACACAGCTACACCTTTTGTTTCTCTGAATTGTTTATTCAGAGACCCCCTGGTGAAGTTGGTGGAAAGATTTGTGTCAGTAGTTTCCAGTCAAGTCTAAAGGTGGCGGGACTGATACAACAAATATGCAGTCCTAGAAAAAGGTCTTGAACTGGGTTCCAGCTCTTCCAACTGGAGATTAAGCAGCCATTGCCTTTCCCAGACTGCTCGGGCCAAGCAGTCTGAAGGGGCTTAGCTATGGGCCTGGGATATATATGCTTCTGAACATGTGCGGATGGGAAGAGAATGCAGGGCATACTGGCTTATCTCAGCAGGGGTTGAAGAGGTCTGTGATGAGGCCCATCCAGGGCTGTGTAGAGAGGAGTGACATCCTGGGAGGCGTGGTCTCCCCACAGAATTTGCAGGGAGAACTGTGCAGCTCTGGAGCAGAAGAGGGAAGTTCTCTGCCAGCCCTTGCCTTTGGGGTCACCCTACAGTGGTATTCTTCAGAGGAGCAGAGAGAGGTGATGCATGAGGAGTGAAAGCTTATTGTGCAAACCAAGATAAACACTCCCTCCCCATGGGGATGTGGTGAGCAGTACATACTCACCGCCCCCGCGCATAGGGAGCAGATTGAAGATACTATCCGGAAGTGAGAAGTATTTATAGAAACCAGGGCAGGAGAGCACTGTAGAGCCCCAAGTGAGCTTAAGGTTAGTGGATGGCAATGCCTTGTGCTTTCAGGGAAATGTTTGTTGGCATATGACTGCTGGGCAGCAGTCCTGTACCTTCTCTGTACCCCATGCAGGTCTGGGCAGGAGCTACTTCCTACAAACAGCACAGACTTGCAGCCAGCTTCAGAAGTGCCTTGTTCTCACTCTACCATTACAGTCAAGGGAAGCTGCAGGTTGCTAAGCTTCTTTCAGGATCTGACCTTCAGGCTGGAGTTTGGGGGTTGTCCAAGCCTCGCCCTAGAAAGATGCACAGCGCTGTGCAGAGAGACCAAATAGCTCCTTAAATAAAGGCAAATGCATGGGTGGATGTAGAATTTTGAAAAAAGGGATGCAGACAGTGAGGTGCATCATCACATATAAAGCAACATAAATTTTTTTCCAGTTAAAAATAAACTAGACATTTTACTAGTATGCTAGGGGCCTAAGCCTATATTGCTCAGTTTAAGATTGAAGCAAAAATACATATACCTTCATTGGAATGAGTTAAAAGCAATCTGTAGGCCTGTAAAATAGGAGCTTCCTTACCAGGAGCAGCGAACAGACTGAAGAATTGAAGAATAATGGTTAGGTTTATGGTGGAACATCAAGAACATTAAAAAGAAGAGCAGGTCATTAACAGCTGTGGAATGAAGAGTTTAGAAAGGATCAGGTGGATTATAATGAGCCATGAAGTCAAATGACTCCTTCAGCACTGCCTGACTAAAAATGCTGCCACTGCCAGGCAGTTGATTTTAAATTTGGGTGGACCAGGAATGAAAGGGGGGTGCAGGTGCACCAGTGCACCCCCCCCGGCACATCCCCTGCAGGATTTAGGTGAGGAGCCGGTGTGAGAGTCTTGCTTTGGCCTCTAAGGCTTCTGTACTCCTAGAGCAGGGGCGGGCAATTATTTCAGGCAGAGGGCTGTTTACTGAGTTTTGGCAAACCATTGAGAGCTGCATGGCAGGCAGCTAGGAACAGACAAATATTAATTTTCTAGATTTTTTTTTAGGGGCCATGGGGGCCAGGTAGAATAGCTTGGCAGGACGCATCTGGTCCATGGGCCGCATTTTGCCCACCCTTGTCCTAAAGCATGTTAGGAAAGCAAGTGAACCCACCTGGCACCTCCCTGAAAATAACTGGGCCTTGTCCACACACACACACACCCTCCCCCACCCTGTCTGAAGATTGCAGCATTGTTCTTCAGTTCTCCTCTACTGGTCCCTCCTTAAAGCCTGAATAGCCCATAGCCCTTTTACTGGAACTTGCAGTTCCCCTCCTTTTGTCTTACACCTTTGTTCAGGTTGTCAGGCACAGGCAGGCTCAGAGGGGAGATGAGTGGGGGGTTGAACAGTGTGCTCACTATGTCCCTATCATGCCAGCAGTGCATTGTATCTTAACACCTCTGCTCTAACATTTCCCCAGAGATGCTGCTGGGGAATCAGAAGGAGGGGAATAAAGTTGGCTTTCTCTTTCTTTGATGGATTAAGGAACCCGGTCAGATCAGATAAGGTGTTGGTGTTCCTGCTCTTGCAGTTCATTGGGTTGCTGAACACTGCTTGTTCAGTTGGTGGAAATTTATTGTATATAAAGAGAAGGTATAGAGGCAGATTTACTAGCTAGTGCATAAGGCCCTGGCCTGAAAAATGAGGTTATGTTTGTCTAGAGCCCTTATACATTGAACTGTGGTCTGTTTGGTGCTTAGCAGGGATGAAAGCAAGCATAGAACTGCCCATGGTGCAGAATACTTGATTTCATTGTGCTGACTTGTTTCTGAGAGGCCAGAGACCAGTTGTTAAAATTATCCCATGTGGGTTCCTGTATGGCTGTCTTTCCTGACTAAATGCACAATAGTCATACCCTGCACTCCCAAAAGCATGTGCCTTGGGGAGAAACATGCTCCAGAACTGGAATTAACTCCATTTGCCAGGTGAAACAATGCTGTGTGTGAACCATTACAGATGCTGCCAACCAACGTGTTCCCCAACTAGACACATTCAAGTCACTGGAATACTGTTCCTTTTCACCCCTCCCCACTCAAATATTGATGAGGTTTTTTTTTCCCCCTCCTCAGAGTCCAGACTGCATCCTATTAACCACACACCATGCATACTTGAATTGCTTGTCTGCTTGCTTCTCTGTTGTCATTAGCTTCTGTAAGGCACAGAGGAGGGACATCTAACTTTGTTCAAGGTTGCACAGAATGTTTGGGGTGGCTGGCCTGAGAAGAGATCTCAGGAATCCTGGCCTCTAGTTTCCTGCTTTAATCCCAAGACCCTTCTCCCTTTGTTATTGTGCATGTCACAATGATTCCCCCATGTTTGGAGCTGTTCATTTTCTCTTAGGACTTACAAAGTGGGGGGAAAAAAAAGAGTCTGCAGCCTGTGTGGGCTGTTTGGAGAAGCTAGAGGGTGCTCATGCTCTTCTGATAACCTTTGAACTTAGTTCATTGAGGGTTTAGGGCACCTTCCTCTGTTTTCACTCCTCCCCCTCTTAAAACCTCATACCAGAAATAGCTTCTTGGAGTATGTGGTCAGGGCAGCCTGCTGGATACCCATTATCTCTGTCCCTGGGACTCTGAGAAAAGCAGAAATAGCCAGGGAGTATTAGGAAGTGGGAGGAAGTTTCACTTTCACTGAGTCTTAAATGAAAGTGACCAGGCTGGCTTACACCCTTCTTTTGCATGCCATTTATAATGTTGGTCCTCTCTGGGCCTCAGCCCTGAGATATAGGGCAAGAACTAGAACAGTTTGTGATGGGACCTTGTACTGCTGCTGCCTGTGCTCTATCTGCCATAGAATACATGGGGACATGCTGGACCAAGCACCCTGGACAGATCTGAATTTGGCCAAAAGGGGGTATTGCAACAGGGGAAGATGCTCTCAGGCAGTCCAGAAGCCTCATTTGTACATTCATTTTCTAGGTGTGCTTAATGAGGGAAGGTTCTGACATGGCAAGGGGATCAGTTAGTGGATAGAATCTCATTCCATCCGGGGGTATAATAGATTTATCCAAGGACAGCTCTTGAGTACTTTATTGAGCCTCCTTGCTCCCTGCAGAAAAACTGTCCCAGCTGTCTGCTCCCACCCACCATGGGCTGAATCTGGGGTCAAACATGCAATGGATTTTTCAGCAGGGGCCTCTGCTTGCTTACTCCGTAGACATGGGTCTCAGAGAGAGCTCTTCCCAGGACTCCCAATGGGTGTCCTGCTAAGCCTTTTTGTGGCTGACCAAGAACTGATACAGTATGAAAAGGAGCCTCGGCTGGAAGATGGAGCCAACAGAAGGATGAGTCCACTGAGCAGTGTTCCTGTCTATCTTGACATAATGTCTGTACTGAAAGGGGATGGGATTATGGGGGCACCATTGCTGCATATGCTGTAAGCAGTCCAGTGGTGTTCAGTTATTATATATAGCAGTTTTCTAGCTGCCTGTGAGGCTGTGGGGTGGTTGCAGGCAGGTGGTGTTATTGCTAGGTAGCTGCTTGATGGGGTGATGTACTGTCATGAGGCCTTGGCTACTAAAGGAAACTGGAATGGACCTGTAGCAATGCCACGGCTGATGCCAGCTGTGCCATCCATGGCCCCTGGAGCCCAAGGACAAAGCTCTGTTTGGTGCCAGCGTCCTGAGATTTTAGAGCCCCTTGGGACTTGTCTATATGGTAATGTTTCAGCATAAGCTAAGGTGTAAAGTCAGTCTAATATAGTTACCAGCATTACCTCTGTGTGAACACTATTAATCTAGTATTAGAATAGCCTCTAGCCTAGCTTGGGAAGGAGCTTTATGTAGCCTAATTTTAAGGCAATCTGACAATAGAATGGGTGTCCACATGGGCAGTTAATCCATTTTACCCATATGGTTACGATTGTGTAACTTTCTATCAAGGCAAGGACTTGGACCCTCAGCCACATCCCTCAGATGGTGGCTCCAGGCATGCACATGCACACTGATTGCACTAATGAATGTATGCTCCCTCCCAGTCCAGGATTATTCTAGTTACAGTAAACAGGTCCTTTCTTATTTAAACTGTGTTAGTGGTGTTTATTGCTGGTTACTTCCTGCTAGATGGAGGAAGAGAGACCACACTTCATGAACCATGGGTTACTGAAGTTACTGAGTCATGGCAGGAAGGTAGGAGGACTAAGAACTGTCATTTCCTGACTTTCCTGTGGTTGTGCCATACTATGTTCTTGTTTCAAGTGTAGCTGGATTGGTGGGGATGGTGATGACTTGGTTGGGGAAGAAGAGCTAACTGGAAAATAAAAATTGACTCCTGCAAACACTTTTGAATCTCTGAAAAGGTATTTTTGACCCAAATTGGGGTGAAACACCAGAAGTTCAGGCTGCTTTTGCAGAAGCTCAATTCTTAGCATTTCCTTTAAAGAACTGACACCGAACACTGAAGCTTCTTTTGGGGTTGCAGTCCCTTGGACAGGGAATTGTGTAGAGACCTAGTTGCCTGGGAAGCCAAGGGGGTGGTAACAGGTGCATTGGGAGCCAGGAGAATTGCATCCTGGGTAGCTAGGAAAGCTGAGCACCCTGTGAGATGGTCAGCCCAGGCAGCCTGGGTATCCTTGCTCTCTCAGAGCCTACCAGTTTGCAGGGAAGCTGGGGGGAGATACTCAGTTAGGGACTAGGCACTCTTGGGAACCTAGGAGCTTTGTGGTCATGAAGCTTGGGCATCAAGATGTGACTGCTAAAGAGCCTGGGGAACTGCAGGAACTGGTAGCCCCAAGTGCCAGCTATCAGCTAGAGAAGAGACAGACAGGCAAACTGGCAGGAGACCAAACAGGGGAAGCAGGAAGGTTTTGGTGGAGCTGGAGAGTGTTTGGAATTGCCACAGTACTATGGAACATTTTGATTTCACTGAATTGGCCCTGTCTGAGAGCGCCATTCCATCCTAGCATTTCCCACCCACTCAGCTGAGAGGCAGCATTACTGCTAGTTTTTCATTGGAGCCAGCCCTGACCCAGTGCTCTTGGAGAGTAGTGCTGGGCTGCTCAATGTACTGTCTCTTGCCTACATGGAAAAACACAGGTTGGTCTGAGCACTTTCTGCCATGAGAGATCTGTTGATACTTGTTTGCAAAGTGGCTTTGGATGAAGTTGTTCTGGACAGCTCCTTACTCACATAGCTACATTCATCTTACAGTCTTTGTTAGAAATAGTCACCTTTGTTTCATAGGAGCTAGGGGCAGGAGGGACCTGAATAGATCATCCAGCCTGACCCCGTGCCACAGGCAAGAATGAATGCTGGGTTCACAAGACCCCAAACAGGTGATCATTCAACCTCCTCTTGAATTTGCCCAAGGTAGGGGCGAGGACCTCTTCCCTGGGAAGCTGGGTCCAGATTTTGGCCACCCTAACTGTAAAATGATCTGCCCTCTGATCTCTAACCTAAACCTATTCTCCATCAGTTTATTACCATTGTTCCTTGTCACCCCAGGTGGTGCTGGGGAGAAAAGGGCTCTCTACCTATTTGCTGTTTATCTCCCCTGATGAGTTTGTAGGCAGCCACCAGGTACCTCCTCAGCCTCCTCTTGCTGAGGCTAAACAGGTTCAGGTCCTTCAGTCTCTCCTCATAGGGCCTGTCCTGCTGCTCTCTCACCAAGCAGGTGGCCTCCTCTGAACCCTCTCCAGGCTGGCCACATCTCTTTTGAAGTGTGGCGCCTAGTACTGGATGCAGTACTCCAACTGCAGCCTGACCAAAGTCTCATAGAGGGGGAGTATCACCTCTCTGGACTGGCTTGAGATGCACCTTTGGATGCATGACAAGGTATAGCTGGCCTTGCTGGCTGCGGTCTGGCATTGGTGGCTCATGTTCATCTTGGAGTCAATAATGACTCCAAGATCCCTTTCTGCCTCTGTGCTTTCAAGGAGGGAACTCCCCATCCTGTATGTATGATGTGGATTCCTTCTCCCAAGGTGCAGCACCCTGCATTTGTCTACATTGAACCCCATCTTATTCTCATCTGCCCACTTTTGTAGTCTGTCTAAATCTATTTGCAGCCTCTCTCTCCCTTCAAGTGTGTCCACCTTGCCCCACATTTTAGTGTCATCAGCAAACTTGGACAGTGTGCTTTCCACCCCCTTGTCCAAGTCGCTGATGAAGATATTAAACAGTGCGGGCCTGAAGACTGAGCCCTGGGGTGCCCCAGTGCTCACATCTCACCAAGTTAAGTACAACCCATCCACCACTACTCTCTGGGTGTGACCCATTGGCCAATTTTTTACCTGTTTAACTGTGCAGGCATCAAAGCCACAGTTGCTTAATTTATTGATGAGGATGGGGTGAAAAACGGTATCAAAGGCCTTCTTAAAGTCCAGAAAGACTACGTCCACGGTGACATCATCATCCAAGGATTTAGGTACTTGGTCATAAAAGGCAATCAGATTGGTCAGGCAGGACCTGCCTTTGATGGACCCATGCTGATTGCCCCTGAGCATGATCTCCCCTGCAGCCCCCCACAGATATGCTATGCTCTTTGATGATTCTCTCCAAGAGCTTCCCGAGCACCGAGGTGAGGCTTACAGGCCTATAGTTACTTGGGCCCTCCTTCCTCCCTTTCTTGAAAATTGGGACCACATTAGCCAGTTTCCAATCCCCTGGCACCTGGCCAGATGACCACGAATGCTCATACAGCTGAGCCAAGGGCTCTGTGATGACCCCTGCCAGC
>JAGPOW010000335.1:588673-614703 GCA_030014935.1 Caiman crocodilus | reverse complement strand
CCCAAGATTGTCCCTACCTCTGGTAGGTGGGATATCCCAGTCCCTGTTCAAGAAAACAGAGGCAAAGAAACTGTTAAAAATATCAGCTTTCTTGTCTGGCGTAGCCACGAGATTACTGTTTGCGTCTTGCAGGGGCCCTACATTGCCTGGTGTCCTCTTCTTGCTCCCAATGTACTTGAAAAATGACTTTTTGTTGTCCTTAATCCTGGATGCTAGCCTGACTTCCATCTCTGCCTTGGCCTTCTCAATAGACCTCCTACACTCACGGGCCGAGAAGGAGTACTCCTCCTTGGTGATAGCTCCTCCCTTCCACTGGTTGTATGCCCCCCTTTTAGTCCTCAGGCATTCCTGAATGCCCTTGCTGAGCCAAAGAGGTTTCTGAGCACTCTTACCCGCCTTGCTTCTCTCAGGGACTGTTACCCTTTGGGCCTGGAGGATCGCTCCCTTAAGGTATGACCATCCCTCATGGACCATCCCATGTCCTCTACCTCCTGGGCCCTCAATGCCTCTCCCACTAGTCTCCTAAGCTCATTGAAGTTGGCCCTTCTGAAGTCAAGGGCTTTAGCCTTGGTGTGAGCCCTTGATGCCTTGTGTTGAATAATAAAATCAAGCAGGTGATGATCACTATTTCCCATGTGGTCAAGGACCTGCAGTCCCCTCACCACGTCATCCCCCGTGGCCAGGACCAGGTCCAGCAAGGCATTACCCCTAGTGGGGCTGTGTACTTCCTGGATAAAGTGAAGGTCCTGTAAGACAGCCAGGAACCTTTGCTTTCTGTCCTGTAGCTTAGCTGTTGGGCAGACGTGTTCCACCCTAGATATGGCTTCTTCCAGTTAAAGTGTACCCTTTAGATCTTGTACTGTAACAACAGGTCTGAGTGTCATAAAGTGCAAGTCCCAGTCTGAAGCAAGGTGGTGGTAACCTTGGGACACAGCAGATTGTCTACTTTGTGTATATTAATCAGGATGCTGATGCTGGGGACAGAGCAAAATTATTTATACTTAATCTCATTAGCCTTGCAATGAGAGGAGAAGCAGGAATCTGTTACTTTTGGGATGGCACCAGGAGGATTGTTAACTGTTCCAGTTGTTATGTCAAATCAGAATATCGATAGAAACTACTACTCGGGCTTTCTGTTGATTGTGGAAACATCATAGTAGCTCTTCCCAATTTGAAGATTGTTTTAGCAATTATAGAGCATAGAGACCTAAAGTTTGACTTTTTTTTTTTTGCTGCCACAACCGTGATACTTTTGACTTCAGAGGATTACTTGCACTGGTATAACTGAGAGCAGAAATTTAGATGTTTGCTCTTAGGGGTGGGATTCTTCTCATGATATATTTCCTTTGTACAGTGCCTGGTGGGATGGGTTGGTTCATGAGCAAGGCTCCCCAGAGCTACAGGGAAATAAGTATACTACAGCTTTAAAAAGATAGATCCTGACTAGATGAAATTTGAAAATAAATAATTACATTAACTCCTAGACTGTGTTCAGGGCCTTGGTTTCTATGGAGTCTGTGGCGACTAGTTTGGAATCAGCTGCTGATGGTACTGGCACAGGATTTGGCCAGTCTTGTAACAAAATGACTACCAAGTACCTGGTGTTGTTCATGGCTCTGAACTGGGCTGGAGGCAGCCCCTACCTGGGTCTCTGGTTGCTGGACTGACAGGCGGGAAGTTTTCCACCTTGACTGAATACATCAGGTCATTGCTCAGCAACTCTAGTGTAAGGAGAGGTTGGCTGGGATCCACTGCATTTGCTCCTGGGAGCAGCTACTGCCTGGCCTGTCTCACCTCCAACTGGTCTGCTCCTTTTTCTTCCCAGGATCTATTTTTATCTCCAAGTCCACCTGCTGCTTCCCTGATTCACTTCCTCATTCACCTGCAGGACAGGAAAGACAGGCACTGCTTATTTGCATGCAGCCACCCCATTGGCTGGAGACCAGCCCATTGATGCTTTGGCTGAAGCTGCTATCTTCTCTGTGCTGAAATGGTAAATGCTGCTTGCCTGGGCTCCAAGTCACCCTGCTGCTGCTGCTTTGTTCAGAGGCAATGAAGGCAGAATCGAGCCCATTCCCGGGGGAGTGTAGAAGCGAAAGAGGAGAGGAGCTCTAAAATGTGTGGCAGGAGGCCGGCTGTCTCCAAATAAGGTTTGGATATTTATATGATGTCATGAGCTCCCAGGGAGAACTTAATACTTGCTGCTGCCTCTTTCCCTTACTTGCCCAGCTCTTGGGAAGGTGTGCATGTGAATCCTTATATTTGTTTTTCACCTATTCCAGGTACTATCATCCATTTTGGGACCTCCATGCAAATGCAAATGCACGCTAGTCTCTGGTGGAGCCTTGCAGTTCTAGGGAGGCTCATGGGCTTAGCTCCCCATGCGTGGGCAGGTGCACAGTACTACACACATGCTGGCAGGCAGAAGCACGTGAGCACTGTGATTCCCACTCCCTTTCTCTTACCTCCACTCTCATAGACACAATCATCCTCTCTCTCCACACAGAGGCTATATTTAGCTCTTTCTCGGGGCTGAAGTGCGTATGCACTTGGAGGATGTCTGTGAAGAGACGTTGAGAGAACTCTCCTCCTCTGCTAGTCAGAACTGTTGGGGGGGAGGAAGTCTGACTTCCTAGACAGTCTTTGTCATCTCATGTTTCACTGCAGAGGGGACCTAATACAGGGCACATGTCAGTGGGGCCAGATAGCTACCATTAGCTTATCATGGAACTTTGGAATTGCCTCCGTGGAAGAGAACAATTGTTCTTCACCTGTCTCCAGCAGTGGCCAAAGCAAAAGGGCTGTGGATTAAGGTAGAAAACCCCGTTAAGAGTCTTGTTATGCAATAGGCTAAAGGTTGTTTTGTTCATGATTTTTAAAGGCAACTGGCCTCTGATCTGAAGCATCAGGGCTAACAAACAGTTTTGTAAAGCTCCTGAAATGAGAACCTTGTCTTCATAGGTACCTGAATTGTTCTGAATTGCAGACTAGAGCAAAAGGGGGCATTTTAACTGAATGAGGGGGAAATCTTCCTGATAGTATAAAATCTGTTAGAAGGAGAAGCAAGTTGCAGGAAGGAAGTGTAGAAGCTGTTGAGTACCTTTGCATCATTTAAAAACAGACCTGGTCAGAGCTCTTCAGGTTAGCCTGTAGGGACTGTTTGATCCTGATGCTTGAATGAGTCAGATGATGATAGTGTTAAAATAGCACTTTTCATTTCCATACAGATGAATTAATTCTCATAACAATTTGCTTGTTCACAGGTGCATTGTTGTCTAGATAACTGGGCTGCCCTGAGGGGTAGCTTCCATCTCTGTTACCTCTGGTTCTGTGACAGCAAATGCTGCAGGTGCCTGTCTGATCTGAGACTCCCCCTTCTTTCTGCTAATCTTTTTGAAGTAGAAGAGAATTGGAAAAAATAATTTTTTCTTGTGTAAAGAGTGAGGGGCCAGTAGCCCTAGAGAACCTGCTCAGAGCATGTATGTGGAGCCGTGTGTGTGGTCAAGAGACTACAGGTGTGGATATATGGCCAGGGCTAGGGACGTTAACAGCACATTGTGTTGCCTTGTTCAGAGCTCAGGGGTGAAGCATGAAAGTTGGGAGCTGGTACCAGCTCTTTGTAAGATGTGTTAGAGGATGTGGAAGCCAAGTTCAAGAGGTACCAGGTTCCCAGTCACTGATCTCCCATAAGGAGGATGTTCATTAATACTCCTTCCTCCCCCCCCCCCACCCAAGACCCACTACTCTCTCTCCCCTCCTATTTTTTATAAAGGAGAAGTAACTGATTTGCTCTTTTGAGCTTTGTAGAGTAACTTCCCATTGTGGGCTCAGTCCTCAGCTGGAGCTCAGCCGTGCTTGCTCCAGCTTAGCATGGGAGAAGGCACTAAACATTTTTGCAAGCCACCTTCCTTGCTCCCAGGTCTGGGACTGGCCAGGGGCTTAACCAGCTCCTGATACAGCTCAGGAGCTGCACTAGTTTGGAATGTTTCATAGTGGCTAGTATTTTGGAGCAGTTATCTTCAACTTTGTGAGACTCAAGGCACCTCTTGTGGAGAATAATAAAGTAGTTCTTGTGTTTCCAAGAACTCAGAAGGACTCAACAGACCAGAATGGTTTTGGTGCTATGGATTCCTGTTTGAAATTTCTGGGCTTATCTTGCATGTGGTGTGTAGGTGTTTGCACACGTACCAGTACTAATATTGTGTAACACCCTTTAAAGTATATCCATACATCCCAGGGTGCTGTGGTACCCTGGTTGAGAATCATCACTGTTCTAGGGACCTCATGTTCTGTCCCCAACCCCTCTACTAGGGGGTCAGTGCTGGGGAGAGCTAATGAGACACTCCCTTTTAGGATTTCTGTGCATAATTGTGGTGGTTCACAGAGATGTTGCTGCAGGGCAGGATCAATTTCTAAAGCAAGATTTTGTTTTGAATCACTTCTCAAAAGTCATAGCTTTTCCCATGGTAGAGGAGTTGGAAGGAGAAATAACTAAAGTATCAGGTTGGGGAAAGAGGATTTAGTTATGCCAAAAAACCCTATGCTTGAATCAGCCCCTGTTCTCAGTCATAACAGTGTTGACAAAGGGATCAAAAGTCAGTGCCATACCTTTATTGCCTCCTGAGAGGCAAGCTGAGCCACAATCACTTCCTGGAAGGCCTGTTTTGTACAAAAGGCATTTTCCAGACCAAGATGCTGTTTGGAAGAGCTTCTCCAGTTGCAACTTCTATGAGAATGGAATGCTTCTAGAGCCATCTCTCCATGGAGATCTGACAGCCAAAGTAAGGATCAGAGCCTGTAATTGCTTGGTTAGTGTCATTATTATGACTCGGAGTGCAGCTGAGTCAGTAGGGGAGTGTTGGAAATACACCTACAAGCATGGGTAGCTGCCTGACTGGTGAATCTGAAGGGCTCTGTGATATTTCCAAGGCTCTGTTGCTACAGTGGCTACCTCATTTAAAGATGAAGTCTCCGAAACGCTATTGTATTTTGGGGAAGGGGGAGGGGGAGGTTAAAGCAAGCAGAAATAAGTAAGGTGGTAGAAGTGACTGAACACTCCACATTGGAATCACCAGAGCTTTGTACTTCTCTTGTGTCTGCTATTTGTGGTTTCAAAGCATGTTAAAAAAGTGGGGAAATACTTTTGGTCCCCACCAAAGTTCATAGGCAACTTGCTCAACATCTCATGGCCAGTCAGGGATTGGAAATCAACCCATAAATCCTGATGCTCAGTTCTGTACTTTCTTTAAGTAGCTGGAATATGCTGCCTTTCCAAGGTGCATCTGCAAGTCGTGTTACTTGGAAATAGGTTTATATTTAATCAGACGCTTGCATGTGTACATTTGCAAATTAGTTGTACTGGCAGATACCTGTCTGAATGCATAGTTATTTCAAAGGTACTGCCTGGATGTGGAGGGTCATTTTCCCAGGCGTGTTCTGGATTCTTTGTGTTTTACCAGCGATCTGAAGAAGCAGTAGATAAGGCTTAGCAAGTTAGTTGAGTCAGGTTTATGGCTGGCTTTTGTTACCAATCCTCATTGGTGACTACTTTTGAAAAGTTTTTTGCACATCCTGTCCAGTAAGAGGCATATAAGAAAGAGGCTGTGTTTATGTTAACCACTTTGGTAGCTCTGTACACCAAAGGAAAAACAATGGAGGCTACTGGCATTCATGGTACTCTCCAGGACAGCTCTCACTAGGAAAGGGCCAGTGAACACAGCCATGCACAAAGAAATGCTTAAGAAAGCCCTAAAATGTGAATTCCAACCTGTGGTTGGCAAATATACCTAAGACAGGTCAGTCCTTTTAGTGCCCATGAATTCAAACAATAAGCTATTCTGATTCCTTCATTAGGAAAGATGGAAGTAAAGGCAAAAATTAAGGCCCTACTAAGCCATGGTGTCTTGATGTCAGTACTTGTATGTTGGTGCTGTGTACGCATGCTTAAATATGGAAACAAAATATAAAACATGATGTTTGAGTTCTAGAAAGTTGCTTTGTAGGCACCCTCCTGGGTCAGCAGGTCTCTGCACATGAAGGCTGACAGTGGATTGACTGAAACCCACAGGCAGGAAGGATAATTTAAAATTGAGCCGTCTTCAGTGGCTTGTTCATTTCTCACTATTGCAAGAAATACAGTGAAGTCCCAAAGGCCCCCAGCTGCTAAAGGGAAGCGCATCTCGTTGCATCACATGTGGCTTGAGATCTATGTCAGAACCAGACAAGGGAAGGAACCTTGAGTCAAGCTGAAAAGGGTGAAGTCAGTCTGAGGATTTCCAGGAATTATCAAAAGCTGACATGTCTCTAGAAACCATGAAATGCTGGGTTCCCAGGAAGCAGCACACAGCACTGAAACTGCTGCTACTATTCTGCCCCCTAGTATGGCTTTAGCTTGCTCACTAAATAATTTGTGGTGTGAGCTTTCTTCAGGTCCATGCTGACTGCTTCCTCCCAATCCTGTTGAATGGAGGAAGAGGCTGAGTAGAGAGTGAGGAGAAAGCCAAGGGCTACTCCACTTTCAAAGATTCCCATTCAGAATTATTGACATCTTGAATTAACCAAACAGCCTGTGTAGTCTGGCTTCTGGGACTGGTGACAGTAGGGGCTAGAGGCAGGTCTGGATTAAGGCATATAAAGCCATGGCTCCAGCTTCTAGCATTGTGTGATGATGATATCTGAATTTCAGCTTTCATTCAAAGAATCTCTTCACTCTCCAGTCCTCTTGGGTGTTGCTGCTGAATAGCCCCTATGTTTGCATACCTCTTTTAGTTTTAATATATTACTACCTCTTGCTGCCTAGGTTGCTTTCTAGTCTGAAATTCTGCTGCTGTGAAATCCTGGGTGTAACTCACTGCAGTCAGCATGATAGGGATGAGGTTGGTCCTGTTTGTTACTGTTGACTGCCACCCTGTTGTCCTCTAGCTGAGGGCTCCTGTGGCACAGGTGTGACAGCTTTGCCACAAGCATCATGTGCAAGCATTTTGGCAGAAGCTAGGATGATCCCTTGGTTTTGCTGTGTCTCTCTGGTGAGAGAAATATGCTACAGCAGCTTCAGCTGCCCTTCAGTAGCTTTTCCTGCATTGTGTGACACTTAAACCATAAACAAGTAAGAAGCCTGCCAGAACTTCATTGTTTGCTTCCTTTTACTTTATCATGTTTGAAATTGGATGAGGGGCTACTGAATATAGCCAGACTGACAGCTAGGGAGGCTGAAAGGGCCTGTCTAGTCATAGGCCCCTGCTACACATTACATATATTACACAATTAACTGGTTAATTGTGCAATACATTTAGACCAGCCACACTTGCAAGGTAATTATCACACCATAAAAATGACTGTCCAGTTATACAAAGGACCAACCAGCTACAAAATTGGTGCTTGAAAATGTGTAACAACTCTATAGCTGGTGTCTATCCAGCTTTAATTTAAACGTGTGGCAGGGCCCATGGAATAGGAACAACAGGAGCACCAGTAGGATGTGTGCCTCATTCCTGACCTGGAAGGACCCTTCCTAGGAGTAGTGGGAGTTTTAATTTCTGTGTAGCTTCCCTTCAGAGTTTTTGAGACTCAGCTGCTGCCATTTGCTTAGGTTAGAGCTTTGGATACACAGAAACTATGAAAATGACTGCCCAAGCCAGTGGTATTCAAACTGTGTTTCTTGAAACTCTGGGCTTCTGTGGTAGGCCCTGATGACCTATTTCATTTGCAAAGAAATTGGGAATAATGGCACAATGGACTGGGAGGTATGTTGCAATTGCTGGGCCAGGTCACTTGGTCTCGCATCAGCTCACACAGCATATAGAACCAGGGGTTGGGGTTTTGAGGCAGAAGTGATATGAAAGGGTTCTGTGACTTTAGGAAGTTTGAACTCCACTGGCTTAAGCCACTTTTCTGACTATGAAGATGGTCAAGTATTGCAACCGGCTACCTAGAGAAGCTGTAGAATCTCTATCCTTGGAAACTTTCAAAAGCAGGTTAGACAAACACTTTGGCTGGGATGGTTTAGTTGTGGATGATCCTGCCCTGATGGTCTTGATGACCTTGTGAAGTCCCTTCCAGCCCTTCTTTCCTATGATTCCTAAGATTTGCTTTTCTGTTGACACTGTCAGCTCATTATTGCCATAGCTACTGTCATAATGTTAACCAGAGGGGAGATGGTGATGCATCAGAAGAAATGCTGTCCTGCCAAAGAGACTGAACCATAAAAGAAAACAAAGGTGTGAAATACCTGAACTACAGCTCCCCTGAGACGTTATGGTAAGTCAGATGAACACAGATTAATGTCAGACTGATCTGAAACTGAACAGTTTAGTTTGGATCAAGAAGCTGATGCATTTAGATTGAAGTCAACTTGACCTAACATATTACATTTTCCCAATGGAAATGTAACATCTAAAATTCCATGGTAAAGTTAAAATTTTCCTACAGAAGATTTTGATTTTTCTTGAAGTTGCATTTGATGGAAAATTCCCAACCAAGTGTACCAGAGACACTATTTGTCCTGAAGATGTGAATGGAGGTCCTCCTTCTCTGGCTTATCTCATTTCATTTCATGTCAACCATTCAAAAGAACCATGGCTTTTTGTCTTTCTAGAGACAGAAATCTAAAAGTGCTCAGAACTATGTAGTCAACTGCTTGATATCCACAACTGGAGCTTTTTTTTTACCCGCAAAATGGTTCTAGTCCTAATGGGATCCTTGTAGACAGATTTCTTAAAAGGCCTCCATGTTTGGCACATACACGCTTTTGAGTTGTGAATATCAAGTCCTATGGAAAACCACTACAGGCTAAATATAATCACAGCTCAGAAGTGAAAGGTTGTCAGTCCCGTTCCCACACATATTGTCTAGTTTCTGCTTAGAGGTGCCTGTGTTCTTACACTGTTGTGTAAGCTTTCCCAGTCCCTTGGTATTGTCTTTGCTTGGCTCTGCTGAAACATGTTGCTTTTGTGGATATTGGGCCAAACCTGTTAGAGGCAAGATACTGCTGACATCACTGGGTTTGAAGTGGTTTCTTACAGGGGTAAACTCATTTCATGGTTCTGTCTGTGACTAATACTTGAGCAGGAATAATTTGGCAAAGAGAAGGTGCACTGTGCTGTGCAGTGCTGTGATATGGTGTTTAGGTACTGTTGGGAAGGTGGGTTAGTGGGAAGAGAAGGCCATTCCCCTGTTTGGCCTTTTCTGTGCATTACCCCTGTTTATCAACCCTGTGTTCCAGGGCTTGGAGAAAGAGACATTTCCTTCTCAGCCAGTCACTAAGGGCAAACTTGTCCTCAATGTTGGGGTCCATGGTAGAGTTTCAACTCTTGATTTAGTATACTGTATTTTAATGCAGAGACTTCTGCTTCCTGGTTCTTAAAATAACCACTTTCGTTCCCTTCGACTTGTCTCTCCACATTCTTCCTGCCAATACTTTCATCGCCAGCTGTTCCTTTTAAGTTTCTGCTTGCAGGATATTTTAACTGATGTCACAGATGGAGGAACCCTCTACCCAATTGTCCTCTCTGCTCCTGGGGAAAGTTTCAAAGAGGAGGTGCTGGCATTGTTCTTTTGTCCTCCTCTGATTTGATGCATAGCAAGGATATAAAAAGTTTGTAGAGAGACTAGAGGATGCCTGAGAGTATCTCTAAATATTTTGAGCTGAAGCAAGCAAAGCTGGGATTTGTCCATTTCTCCCAGCTAAATCACTGATCCTGTGAAATGTGCCTTGCTACCAGTGTACAGTGCGAGGCTATTTGCCTTAGCATAAAGTCTGCAGTAGCTCATTTCCATTATGATGAGATGCACCCTGTGGGACCACTTGTTTTGGTGTGAATTGCTGCTTCCTGACCTGCATTATGCAATGCTGTTGCGTGGTAATGTTTATAGACTTCAGGGTCTACACCTCTTTATCAAAGGACATCTACCATGCAGTCAGCTCTATTCTTCTTTCCATTGTAGTAGCATCTAGAAGCCCCGGTTAAGCTGAGGCCCCAGTAGGGTCCCACTGATGTGTTTAATCGAGCCCTCGTCTTTTCCTAACACAAGAACTTTAAATCCGGGTGCAGTTTGGCAAACTGGAACCTGAGATCAATTTCACTTTCATCCTGAAAGCTTTCATTTTTTTAAATTCATGGTTGGATTATCAGTTTTAAGTCAGTTACAAGACAGATCATAGGGCAGCTGTATGCTGCAGTGAAACAGCATTGCAGAGAGAAGCTTATAGATGGGGGTGCTCACGGCTCAGTCTTGGAAAATGCAAACCACACCTTTTGAGGGAGATAGCTCTTTGGCACTGCAATCTCTTTGGCACAAAGATTTCAGACAAGCATGAGCTACTTTGAAAAAACTTCTTGCAGAGGAAAGTCCAGAGAACATGGTGAAGTCACAAGGCAAAAGCTAACGTCATGTTGCAATGCCATTGTCTTGGAGGACAAAGTTTTACAAGGGATGATGCTTATTACATTAATGCGTCACTTCCACAAGATGGATGCAGTTAGAATTTTTGAAGGGGAGCCTGTGCCTTGGCATTTCTGCTTGCCATAGCTGTGAAAATCAAGGGATATGGCCCTTTAAAAATGCTCCCTTTAGTGCTGACATTCTCATGAATTAAGACCTTATGTCAAGCATCTGCATGAGTGAGCTAGCAAAATGCTATCTCCCTGCTGCTATACATTTAAAACCATATACTATATACACTACTTTTTTATACACCAGTCAGTTACACAGTAGTAATTAATCATCATTAAAATGTATTTAATTGTACACTGTTATCCAACACAATTACTGTCCCTGTTAATTGAATGCAAGAGCTTAAATAGGATTGTTGTATCTTTTTTAAATACCAATCAAGAATCAGTCATTGACGTTAAGTTTCTGAGTATTTCTGCAACCGCTTTTATCTGAGCACCTTAGACCACTTTGCAAACAGTAATTTAATTAATCCTCCTTGACATTGGTGCAGGAGAGGTGAATACTGTTAGACTATATTGTTCTTGGAAGAAAATGTAGTCTCGTGATCTCTGATGGGAATGGGAGACATCAGCTCTTGGTTTCTGAGGCACAGACAGTAGATATGTCTGTACTGCAGGTAGTAGTGTCGAGATCCTCGACTTATGGCTCAGGTAGTTGAATCCAGCTGACCACAGCAGCATGAAGCTTAGCATAGGCTAATTTATATTGCATGTTAGGGTTTCAGGCTGGTCATTAATAATCACTCTGTGTCTTGGTTTTTGTTTGTTTGGGTTTGGTTTTTTTGGAGGGGGGAGGTTCCCCCTCCAACCTGTAAATGAGTGGTGATTCCTAGCCTCACACCAGGCTTAGATGTCATCTGTAAGGATTTGTGAAGCTAGTATTACTGCCCAGTATAATCCACTGTTTCCTTTTGCTCTCACAACCATTTATTGCAGGGTTAGGCAACCTTTTCCAGCTGTTGCCCAGAATGACCCATTCCAAGTAACAGAGAGGTAGGCACTAGGACCTAGTTGTTGCTACTGCTTGTCTTTGTGGCAGCATGTGGAGAGTGCTTAAGGCCAACGTGCATGTCCACAAGCCAGGTCCAATGGTTCTGTAGGCTGGATTAGTCAACTCTTGGCTTATTTCATCTATTGTCTCTGTCCTATTTTTTTTATAATAAACTCTTTGAATTGGGGAATGAATCTTATGTGTTTTGTCCACTAAGTTAGCAGAGTAGAGCATGGGCTAATGATGGATTCCCCTAGGCATGAGAGACAAATAGAAAGGGGTGAATGCCCATGCAACATTGTGAGGCATAGTCATGGAGCAGTAATGGGCAACTTGCTCTGGGGGAAGGTATGTGTCTCGGAGCTAGCTCCCTATCTTGGAAACTGACTCTTTAGGTCATTCTGTGTCCCATTGAATTGAAACATTTAATGTTTTTGGTGTGCAATGCAGTGTAGTATTGACACTTGGAGGGGATTGCTCTCTACAGCATATACCCTCTCCCTTGAGTTGGCTCTCTCCAGTGGGGTCCCTACATGAAGGGACCTCAATGCAGTGCAGACTGGCCTGACATCAACTGAGTATAATAACCATTGACCAATTTGTCCTTGGTATTAGATGTGGGAAAGAGCTAGTACATGGGCAGGCAAAATACGGCCTGCATCCAGCCTGCCAGGTCATTCTACTTGGCCTGTGGGGCCCCTAAAAAATGAGAAAATTAATATTTATCTGCTTCTGGCTCCTGTCAAAGATAACACGAGCCAGGGGCTGTAGGACCCAGGGGAAGCTGGTGGCAGGACCCAGGAACCCAGCAGCAAGGCCCACCCAACCCTGCCTACTAGAGGCTTCTGGCCTGGGACCCTGGAGCTGTTCCTGCCTCCCACTGCCAAAGGGAAACTCAGATAAGTGGGGGAGGGAGGCAGGGGAGAACTGCATGCAATCATCCCAGTGCTTAGGGCCAGGGCAGCCCCGGTCAAATCCTGCGGTTGCAACCAGGTAGCTGGGTGCTAGAGTGGTGCTGCAGTGGGCAAGAAAGTGGGGAAAGTGGTGGTAGCCAGCAGGCACGTGGGAGTGCAGTGATAGCTAGACAGGAGCACTGGGCCTGCATCGTGTCCCAGAGCCAGCACCAGCAGGGACCCTGAGTGGGGCAGCAGGAGCGCAAGGCTGGGCTGGCAGGGATTCTGTGGAGCCAGGCTGGCTCCCCCAGCTCCATGGAGTCCCTGCTAGGCCGACTTCACGCTCCTGCCGCCCTGCTCTCAGCCCTGTCAGTGCTGTCCCTGGTGTACCAGCGTAGGCCCAGCTGTCATTGAGGTCCTATGCATCTGCTCACTCCTACTTCCCCCTGCCTTCTGCTGCTTTCACTGCTTTTCTGCCTGCCAGCCACTGCAACACCATGTGGCTCTGGCTGCATTGCCAGACTGTGGGAGCATGGGGACTGTGCCAGTACCCCAGGGCTAGGAGTGAGAGGGGTGTGTGTGTGCATGTGTCCGTGCACTGAGGGTGGGATGGGTGGGGAGAGATGGAGAAAGCAGTGAGGGAGGGACAGAGAAAGACAGAGTGCGCGTTTGTGCGTGTGTGATGCTCAATGGGGAATGGAGGGACGGTGTCCCCATCCCCATCCCCACACACCCACCCACATGTTCCCTTACCCCACACCTATCCAACCCCCCACAGACATCCACAGCCCTCACAAACCTATACTACCCACCCTTCCACAACATACAAGAGTAAGACTTCATTTTAAGATATTGTGCAATCACCTCTATGTACACTACACAAACACATGTAAACCAGGACAAAAATATTTGTTGAAAACAAATGAATGAATGTTGTAGTAGATGTTTGATTTTTAGAATATAATTTGGTATTTTTCTGCTTCCAAGATGGCAAAACCCCTTGCTGAAAAGGAGTACTTCTGGGGGAAGGGGAGGGACTTCTGGTAGCAAAGGCCAGGAATTAGGGGCAGGACTTCTTATCACAAGATGGCAACTAGGGGGCGGGCCATCCATCAAGGAGCAGGGCTACTCATGCGGCCCTCGACAGCTTGCCAAAACTCGGTAAGTGGCCCCCCCACCCAAAATAATAATTATCACCCCAACCAGTGGATGAAATAGTCCCCACAGTTATCCAGGAAGGGAGCCAGGGGCAGGCTGTGTCCACAATGCAACTTAAGACGGCTGAGTAGCTATATTGAATAGGCTATTTGAGTGCAGCCAGTACAGATAATACTGAGGAAGAGTGTCTAAATCTCTATAAGGTGCTCCAAGACTGTAAAAACTTCTGTGGAAGAAGATGCTTCCTGACCCTACCAGCTATTCAGCTAAGGTCCAGAAGCCTTGTGATTGCAAGGATTGGTAACTGTTCCCAGGAGGTTACTGCTGTTCCTCTTTAAGTAAAGGCCTACAAACTCCTTTTTATAGTTCTACTTTGCTAATTGACGTAGCAACAGGCTGTCCTGTAGGCTCATGTTCCGTAGATTAATTAGCTGTCTAATCATAGATTTCTTTCTAATAGGAACTTTGGTGAAACTTTATAAAAGGCTGTTGTATGTTAATTCATGAACCTCTTCACATCATTCTCTCCACTGGATAATTGACCCTGTATCCAAGGAGATCTGTGAAGGGATACCCATGCTCGGTGCATAGTGGCAGCATGCCAGTGTTCAAGAAATGTCACAGCTATAGGCTCCTGGGAAATACTCTCCTTTTTTGGATTCGCTCATTTGATTTAAACTTATTGCCAAGGGCAGTCCTGCTTTTCTGACTTTCAGGGCTCTGCATTGTGCAGTTATACAGACCCTTGGCAATGGGCTCTCCAGCTTCTCCTTAAAATGGCTGCCTGGGGCTGACTCACTGGGGCTGACTGAGAGTCAGAGCCCACCAATGTTGCCCTGCTTCCTCAGCTGCTGGTAGAAGACCATTTCTGCACTGGAGAGTTTCTCTTCTGATCTAAATTTACTGCAGAAAATTCATTTCAAAGGCTGTCTGAGCCTCCTAATTGACTGTAGAAGCAAGAATTCTTTATAAATGTCTCTCTGAGTTTGAGCCTGAAAAATGTTACTTTGGGAAATCCCTCTTTCAGCCTGTTTTCAGACTCCTTGTTGAATCAGGGGCTTAAAACATCTTGTTTTTATTTGGACCTTCTCAAAATATTGGATTCCTGTGCTGCAGCTCTGTCCCTTATATTCCCACCACCTGGACTGCGATAAGGAAACACACACATCCTGAAGAAGACCAGCCAAGAAATAGCCACATTCTGAGTGAGGCTCCAGAAAACTCGGAGCAGAGCAGCTCTCTGTGTATGTCTCTGGGGTCTGTTTCAGCTGCACGTTCCACCAATCATGACCAAGAGGGTGGGCTTCCCACATTCTCAGAGGGATCGCTCAAGGAATTAAATCCCTTATGGGACACTACCTAGACAGGGATTTTGATTGTGTTAACATCTAGGGAGAGAGTTCATCAGATTTGGGTCAGGATTGCTTTGGCCTCTCTCGCCATATCTCTTCTGTCAGCCTTCTCAAGTAGGACAGGGAGGAGGCAAGACATCAAGGCGAGAGAGAAAACAGAAGCAGCATTCACAGGACAGCCCAGGGTAACCTGTTCAGCTACCTCGACCTTTGCAGAATCAAGTATTCAAAGAAAACATCATTGTGGGGGAAGTTCTTTTCATCCAAATTCAAGGAATTTTTCAGAGCTGCATTTCAAGTGAGAGCACAGAAAAAGGTTCTGTCAGGGCTCTGCACTTGGTATTGGGATGTCCTCGTCAGATGCATCTTGGTTAGCTCAGGGAGTCTGATTTCCCGAGGATAAAATTACGCTAGCAGAGAGCTGCTAATCATTCTGTTATCAGGTCAGCCAAGGCCAGGGTTTCAAAAAGCACTCTGCTCCCTTTTAGTGTAAGTGAGGCCAAGGGTTATCCAGATGGCTATCCATGACTCATCAGGAGCTCTTCTAATGACAACCCAGACAAATTATTGGGGTGCCTGGAGGGGGAGGGCAACCAATTTGAAATACTGGCCCTGACCAGCTTTGTGTCCAGCCTGGGAAGCTACTGCACTTCAGGCCTTTCAGTGAAGAAACTGCCTGAGCCTGCCTTGCCTCTTTATCCCATCCCTCACTTGCAAGGAGGCCAGGCCCACACACAGCTGCAAAAGTTGCTATTATGCTGGGCAGGTGGCAACTCTTCTCTCCCTTTACACTTCTCTTCCCAGTGGCTCTGCCCCTCAACTTTCTCTGCAGCTTACTATGGAGGAAAGAGGGAGGGACAACCGCATTTGAGAGCATGGGGATGGGATGTAAGGGAGGGAGTCTCTGCTGCTCACCATGACATTTGGACAAAAGAAATGTAGCCAGGGTGACAGCAGAGCTAAAAGCTGCCAGTTTAGTCTGCTGTGTGGATTTGTCTCTTTCTTCTCTGGTCTAGTCAACAAGCCTTCCTGCCTGCTGCATGGATGTGGCACTACAGGGAATCCAGGGATCCACGAGGCAGCACTGAAAAGCCTGTGAAATGTTCTCAAAGCCTGAGGCTGGTTGGCTCTAGGCAGCACTCAGCCCAGCTTGGCCCAGTATTGCCACTCCCAACCACAGAAAAAACACGTCCGAGCCTCAAAAAACCTGAGAATGGCTTACAATTAATGAGATTTCCAAAATATTAACTTTTGAGTCCCCAGAGGGGACTTGATGCTTGGCTTTTTTCCTTCTTAAAAGAAAGCCTAGCTCTTCTGTTCATTGCAGCTGAATTGTAACAATGGTGTCCTAAGAGTCGGATCTGCAGTGGAATTCACAGAGTGGGTAGCTGTGTCGACAGCTAGTTTAGTTCGATGTGCTAAACATCTGTCTCATGTGTCATGAAGCACGGGTAACTGCACTAAGCCATGGATTCACTTGCAAAGGGGGAAGGAAGCATGCCCATTGAAGTGTTGCCACCATAACCTATCCTCTACATGACACAAGGCCATCCCTTCACCCTGTCCTTCCAGCATTGTAAGGCCAGTACTGTTCTTTCACAGTGTTCCCATGTAACAGGACACAGAGCTAACTAGCTCTCCCGTAGCAGTAAGCCATGTTCAGATACAGGCTGTCTGAAGGGGAGGGCAGAGTTACTGGCCTCTGTTCTACAGGGTGTCCCAAAAGTCTCCGTACATAGGGAAAATTAACACTTTTAGCAAAATGTCTCCCAAAATTCTTCGTACATAGCTTACATTATATTTTTTTGATAGAGACGTCTTTGTGTGTGTTTATAAAGAAATGGCAATTATGTAGAGAATGTTTTGTAAAAAAAGTTACATTTTGCTAAAAGTGTTAATTTTCCCTATGTATGGAGACTTTTGGGACACCCTGTAGTTTGACCATTAGATTAGACAGATTGGCTGAAAGGACCTGATGAGCATTGGGACGTGGATTAGTCTCCTGTAGATCATACTTTTAGGGTAGAAGTGCAGACAACAGTACCAGCCACTTCAAATGCCTTAGAGACAGGCCATACCTCTGATTAGGGCAGATGCATTACAAGGAAGAAGGAACTTGTTTATATCAAGAGGCCAGAAAAGGGAAGTGTAAACTCAGTAACTCCCTGACACACCTGTAGACAAGCAGCAAAGAAAGAGTCTTTGGAAAGTTTTGGCACAAGAATTACTGTTTTAAAAAGGTGTAAAGTTAAGTCACTCGTAATAGCCGACTGAGTTTGGTGGCTTGCAGTGTCTGCAGTAGCCTCTCACAAGGTTCTAAATGACATCCTTTTGCTTCAACTGCTGCTTCCCTCCTGCTTCTTAATTAAGTTGCAGGGCTAAAACAAAAATGTGTCCAAGACTGTTCTGAATGGCAGCCCACCTCTGCTCCTTGAGTCCTGTGCCTAGGGGAGAGTCTCAATTTACCCTTAAAAAATTGTTTACTGTCATAATTAGAGAAGCTTGAAAACACAATCCAAACTGCACTCTGAAGTCTCAACCCCGCCCCCCCCCCACACACACATTTTAAAATGGTGATTCTTCTGTAGCCAGTCTCCTGCTTTTTGGAGCATCTGGCTCATGATGCAAAAGCATTTGTTTGATGCTACTTTAAGTTGCATGCATCCTCAGCACTGGTTACTGCAAAATGCTAGATCCTTCTTTACCCTAGAGAATGTCACAGAGGAGATGACAGTAATAAAAATGTTACATCTTTCTATACTGAATGTCCCTTCCCTAAACCTGGTTAGATGGAGCATTCAGTAGCTTTTCAGCAGCCTTTAAAAAGTGCATGCTGCAAACTGGATTTTCATGTGATTGTACTCCTCTTGTCATACATCTTGTCTTTGAAGGAAGCATGGCTCTGGAGATATTTTTCAGTGTTAACTCCTGCTCCCTCTGCTGGCCAAATTACAGCTTTTTTTTTTTTCCAGTAGCGCTGCAAGGGCAAAGCCCCTGGCACATGGTCTACTGAGTATAAATGCTTTAGCTAGCCAGGAATTGAACATGCAGCAGAAGCTGTGACAAGATACATCCTCTGATACCACCAGGCAGACATGAATGGGTGGGTGTGGAGTTGGGAAGGGGCACCTATTGGGGATTTAGTGTACAGCCTTAAGATTGCTTAGAAGTCAAGCTTTGGGAATGACAGCAGAGGTATGCCTGGCTAAGGAAGGACAAAGTAAGCCTTTACAGCAGACTCTGGAACAGCTGAGAGGCAAAGCAGGACTGTAATGTTAGCTCAAAGAAATCTCATCTTTGTGCCACCTCTTTGAAAGCCTGTAACAGGGGGGCAGGTCTGCAAGGTTTTCGGCTTGCAGCCTCCAGAGTGGAAATTTAATGGGCATCCAGCTGAGAGGGTTCCCTGAAATCTGCCATGAAAACTAGGGTCAAGAAGATAAATACTTTACTACTTGGAAGCAGCTTTGCATTCATCTTTGTTTAGAGCCCTGTTTCGTGGGATGCAATGGGAGCCAACCTTTTTGGTAGGCATGGCGTAAATTAGTCCTGCCCCCTCCCTGAGTACCTCTCCAAACTCCTTCATCTGCCCAATCTGATGCCTTGCTTTTTGGTCCCTACCCTGTGCTCTCTGCTTGTCTCCTGCTCTACTTTCTGTTTCCTACTCTGCCTGCTGTCTGCCCCCTCTCTGATCTGCCATGTGCCACACCCACAAGCAGCCCATGCTGCAGGTTGGCCACCCCTAATTTAATATAGGGTGACCCAAACTTGGCCCTTCAGGGGGCCAACTTCCTCAAGATCCAAGGACTACATTAAATTGCAAGGCCTCCTGCACTATTGAGTCCAGGCCCCTGCATTCACAGGCTCCTACATTAATTGAAGGAATCCCCAAAATTGCCATTTTGAATCCTCCCTCCCAACTACAAAGAACACTTTCAAAGCACCAGGAACACCCTATTGTCTACCACAGGTGACAAGGGAGATGAGGACATTGCCAATGTCCTGCCTAAAAAGTAACTAAAATGTTTTACTAACAAGGATGTACTGGAGTCTAAAAACTTCAGGGTCTCCAATAGCTCTTCATGGATAAGTAGCACTGAGTCGCAGCTTTGTTCAGAAACAAAGAGAACTTGTGGCTGAAGGGTTTTGTTTTTCATCTTGGAGTCATGAGAGGAAAAAATGCAAGTGATTTAAAGAGCAGGCCAGAGCATTGCAGGATATTCTGTTGACCAGTGATGAGAGCATGGTGGCCTTATTTTGCTTTTGGCCCATGTGCAATGAAGTCCTCCCACTCATTTAGAATTGCAACTGTCTCTGGCTGCTTCCTGTCATCCTCCTTTCACAAAGTCAAGCCAAATCCCCACCACCCCACTTGTTTGTGTGGTTTCTTGTCCTCTGATCTAATGTCCTTGCTTGATGTGGGCAACCAGAAGGTGAAACTTCAGTTGAACTTTCCAAGTGGGTTGTGCAGCAGAGCAAATTAGACGTAAACACTTAGGCTAAGTACAGACAGTCAGAAAGCCTGAGGCTGAATCAATTCAGTCTTTGCAGGTTAGTCTGAACTGCAAAGAGTAAACTGAGAAACAACTGAACAGACATTCATTTTTGATTCAGGGAATGCAGCCACATGCCTGCAGTGGCTCAGGCCAGAAGCCAGGGGATGTGGGGGATGTGGGGGAGTGGGGTGGTCCCTGCCCTGCCTCTACCCCCAGTCTTCTCTGCTGGAGCAGACAGCACAGCCCAGCCCAGTGCTGGAAAGCATGCTGGGATCCTGGGGAGCTGTGATTTAAGTTGAACCAGGAAGGGGTCTGGGATAGAAGTTTCATAAACTGGTTTGACCCAGATCAGTTAAGTCTGATACTTACTACATTCAACGAGGTTTATTTTAAATCAGTTTCAGCCATTTTGAAACTGGTTTATGTGCAATGAATTTCTGTTCTGTTACAGGTTTAAACCAGTTTCTGATTCCTTAAACCAGTGTATGTGCAACTTCTGTCCCTAACCTTAGAGTAGTGAGTCAATCATTCAGTAAGCTGTACCTTGGGCATAGTATGGTTGATGCTGGGATCTGGAAAGTGAGGGCATGGTCCTGTTGTATAAGCAAAGGCCCAGAATACCATGCAAGTTCTTGTAGCTAAGCCACAGCAACCGTGTGTCAGCAAAAGAGACTATGCTGAAAAATGCCAGGTTTGTGTACCGAAAGCATGTATACTGCAGCCTGTCAGTTCTTTGCACTTGTGAAGACAGCAGAAAGCATTATGGTTTGTTTGTTTGTTTGCTTTTAAATCCAGGAATAAAAAACTCTAATTTTGTGGCAGGAAAAGCAGTGTGGGACATGCAGGGCTGGGCTTTGACTTTTTTCTGTGAATGGAAAGTTATAGCCTTCTGAAAGGGATGTCAGGAGAATATCAAGATACAGGCTCTGCTGGTCTGTCAGCAGTTGGAGAGCTATTGAAACCCTCAAGGAAAGGGAAGGGGGGTGGAGTCATTAGTGACTGGGGAGTGGAAGCAAGCTTGCGGAGTGGACTTAAGTAGTACAGATCAATCCGTTGTTCAGTTGGAATGGGATGTAAACACTTTTGGCATAGAAAGGGGGCCTTGTTCATGGTAAAAAGAGCAGCAAATTGATTCCTTCAGATACTTTAGTGTCAGATGACACTGAAATAAATGTCTGAAGTATAAGAGCAGAATACTGATAATCCTCTACACCAGGGGTGGGAAAAATACGGCCCGCGGGCCGGATGCAGCCTGCGAGGCCATTCTATCCAGCCCACAGGGCCCCTAAAACTTTAGAAAATTAATCTTTATCTGCCCTAGGTTCCTGTCAAAAATGACAGAAACCAAGGGCAGTAGGACCCAAGAGAAGCCTGGCAGGCTCCCACAACAGCAGGCCCCACCTGGCCCCGCCCCCCCCAAGCCCAAAGCCCCAGTAGGGGCTTCTGGACCAGGACCATATGGCTGCCCTGCCCTTATCTCAGGCAAGGGTGAGGGGGGAGGAAGGGCCAGGGAGGACCCTGGCCAGGGAAGGAGACCAGGGAAAAGTGACCCAGGGAGAAGCTGAGCATGGGGGAGAAAAGCGGTCCCTCCCCTGCCCCGTGGCCAGCATCCCACGCTGCTGCGCCTGCTCCCCTGTCCCATGTGGGGCTGCCTGTGCCTGCTCCCCCCACCCCCGGCTTTCCACATCGGGCACTGTTTGCCACTGCTGCCTCTGGGCTGCCCAGCGCACAAGCTCTGGGCGACCAGCAGCAGCCAACACTGCCCAGCATGGCAAGTAGCGGGGCTGCGGCTGCTGCTGCTGATGGGCAAGCCTGGAACTGGCATGGAGCCCAGGCTGGCAGTGGGCCGGGTTACAAGCTACTGCTGAGTGGGGGGAAAAGCAGCCCCTTGCTCGCCCTGTGGCTGGCACCCTGCACTGTCGCTGCTTGCAGCTCACCTGGGGCTGCCTGTGCCTGCTCCAGACAGCCCCTCATGGGCTGCAAACACCTGCAGCAGGGAGTGCTGGCCATGGGGCAGATGAGGGGCCACTTTTCCCTGCGCTCAGTACCATCTTCCTCTCTGCTGGCGAGCAGGGGACTGGGGCTGTGTGCTGCCCCCCTGCTTGTACTGTGGGGCACTGGGAGCGAGCAGGTGTGGAAGCCAGCGGGAGCATGGGGCCCATGCTGGTGTCCCAGGGCCAGTTCCTTGCGGGGCCCAGAGCAGAGTGGCAGGAGCACAGGGTCCCGGCCAGTACTGGCCCCACAGGCTGGAAAGAATTTTCTAAAATTTTTTAGGGGCCCCACAGGCTGGATCGAATGGCCTTGCGGGCAGGATGTGGCCCGTAAGCTGTATTTTGCCCGTCCTTGCCCTAGGCTGTGATCTGCAACATGTATCATTTCACTTCAGCTGGATTGCAACCTCTCAGTCCAGTCGGAGGAAGAACACGGCTCTTCCTAGAGCAGGCCTGTCACTAGAGTATCAGTCAATCAAATTGCTTGTTTCCCCCTTTGTTGGCGGGGGATGTAATCTGCTGCAGCCCTTTGTGTGGTTCCAGTGTACTACCTACTCTGTACCTATATGCATAGCCACTCAGCAGTGCACGAGGATGGAGAGCAAAAGCAGCCCAGTGTAGGCTACTGTCCCTCCTACATAATCTAGTGATGTGGACAACCCTTGTAAAAGAATAACAGATTTTGTGTCGTGTCCCCCCCCCCCCTGCTTAATTCCTTGCATTGGTGTATAGCAGGGTTCCCCCACTAAGCCTTTGTTGAATGATGATTGGCCCACAAAGAACAAAACAAGAATTTGAGCTTAAGAAAGTTGCAGGCTTCTTTTGCTCATTAACGCTGCCTTTGGTGTAGCACAACACAAGCAATTTCTGGAATGATTGAAGCACTTTGCCTTATATATACTCCTCCAGATAGATTTAATCTTGCAAGTCCACTGCCAATTGTGGCAAATGAAGAAATGGTGAGAAACTGTTAAGTAAGAACTGTAAGAATCAATGTGTTCATGTAAGGTGTCTGATTAAACCTGAGGAAAGGTCCAGTAATAGCCACAAGCAGCCATTCAAGTGAGAGTTGCATTCTTGCTAAACACTGTTGATTCTGCATTTGCAAATAAAGCTGTCGGAGTTGCTGATAATGCTGTCCCAGAATGTGGAGGTGAGGACAATGGGACCTGTGCCATTTGCTCAGTCAGTGAAAATAATATGAAAAAGATTAGAGATCTTCCTAGTTGTTGTTATTGTAAGCTCCTGGTTTACTAAGTAGAGTATTTAAACCTCCCTTAGAAAGAGCTGGAACTTAATGCATCTCATGATGGAAGTTTAAAAATTCTTCCACAACCATTGTGAGCTTCACAATTGGTTGACAGAAATAATGTGATTGATGCTTCCTGTTGGCATTCAGTGGAACTCACTGGGGGATGGTGTGTGTATTTTTATTCAAGGGGCGCACAAGTATGCTACAATTTACACTGAGCAGAGGATGACTTTGAAACATAGCACTTGTTTCACATATCAAGGGACTCCAGTGGAGTGCTAAACTCACATAGCAATTGCAGGACTTTCCAGAGAATTTGATTGATCGTGGGCTGCTGATGATACAGTAGCAGACTTGGAAATTTAGTTTGGTCTAATTAGCAACAAAAGCTACTCGGCAGAAAATCACAAAAACAGTTCACAGACTAGAAGAAACTTTTCTGTTACTGAACCAATGTGACTGACCTCCAAACTCAAGGTCAGAGGCTAAACCCTGAACTAGACAGGGCTGAAACATGACAGATAGGATGTAATCCCAAGTTCCGTTTTTCTCATATCATTGTCTTTTCTTGCTCTTTCCACAAGAAAACCAGTATGAAGAAACCACATGGAAACAACAGCCTGGTATAACCATGTTTATTAAATTCATGCAAACTTGTAAGGCTTAGCTACACACCCTAGCTTAGCGATTCTCAGCTAGGGTACTATGGCACCCTGGGGTGCCTTGATCTTTTCAAGGGTGTCCTGCAGTGCTAGCACTATTAGGGGTACGAACATGATTCACAGGATTAACATGGAGATTTCAAACAGGAATTCCTAGTGTAAAACCATTCTGACCTGTTGTGGTCTTTCTGAGTTCTTTGCAACAGAAAAATTGCTCTATTATTTTTTCTTAGTCAAAAACAAGTAAAAATGAAGAGCTGACCTTTTCTGAGGGGTGCCTTGGATCTAGAAGGGCTGAGGACCACTGCTTTACCTTGTTTCTTTTAGCATCTAACAGAACACAGTGAATACCACATGGAGGTTCACAAACTGTATAAAAGGAAGTTTTTATTCTTGTACGCTGCACTCATGTAAAGATAAACAGTCAGATTTTTACTTAAATCTGTCTTTGCAGATGAAACGTTGTTGTTTTCATCAACATAGTGGTACATGATTGAAATGAAATAACAGAAGACAAAATAGTATTGAATACACAAAGTTGTAATTTGTTTAGATCAGTGATTTTTCAGCTGAGGTGCCATGGCATCCTTGGGTTCCGTGAGATCCTTTTAAGAGTGATGCAAGGATGTCATGCTATATTAGCGCTGTTAGGTGTGCAAACACCCATGCACAGTGTAAACTCAAAGATTTCCAATAGGAATCCATAGTGTCAAAAACCTTCTGACCTGTTGGGGTCTTTCTGAGCTTTTACAACAGAAGACTTGCTCTACTATTTTTCATAGTCAAAACATGGTGAAAGCTTAAGACCTGGAATTTTCCAAGGAGTGCCTTAAGTTTAACATAGGGTGTCTTGAGTCTGAAAAAGTTGAGAACCACTTGTTTCCACTCCTCTAACCAATTAAGTTTGCTTATAGCCTGTTCAAACTGGGTTGGTTATTATAACCACTAGACTAGGTGCTGGAATAGCAAAGAAGATAGCAACAGCATTGCCAACTTTTGCAGTTGTTTTTACAGAATCTTACCTTATTGCTTTTGTTTCTTAAAACTCCCTGCTCCTAGATTCATGTGAATACATGTCCCTTGGCTTTTATTTATTTTATTATAAAAAAAAGAAAGGTTCTTACCTCATGCAATTGGGGAAAAGCATGATCTGTGTGCAGCCTAAGGGCTGTGATGAGAAGCAGAAAAAAGAACCCAAAATGTATTTCAACGAAACTTGTGATTCTTCTTTTCAGGATGGTTTCTGAACAGACTGAGTTGGCAGTCCTGTAGCAAAAGTGTGCAAGTATCTAGAACAGATACAGGAGTAGTAGGTGTAACATACTAATGGCTTGATGTTTGTGGTGTTGCATTTTACCTAGAGAATGGGCTTCTGCAGAGAGCAGCAAGAACTGTATTTTCTGCATTCCATTTCCTAAAATGAGCTTTGCTTTCAAAAAGGAAATAATGCCTTTTGGTTTCTGAAATTATAACTCTCCCAATATTGTTCTACATCCAGCTTCTCTTTCAAGGCATTTATTGATCCCTATTATTTTGCATCTGAATTCTTTACCAATTTCCAATGCATTTATCCTCACGCTGTTGCCTTATGAGGCAGGGTAGTGCTGTTATCTCCACTGTACAGATGTGAAACTGGGGCACAGAGAGACTAAACAATTTGCCTAAGGTTGCTTATGGAGTCTATGGCAGAGGTAAATGTTGAACTGAGATCTCAGGCTAGTATCCTGCCCACTTTAGCCTTCTTCCTTTCTGGGGAGTGCTGTGGTGTAATGTACTATGCTGTCCATCTTCTGTGTGGAACTGTAGGTTATATGTTACCATGCCACCTGAGCCCCAGTGTCCATTGGGGTAGCATGGATATTCTGTAGCCAACAGCATGCTGCTGTCAGGCCTGGCTGCCTTTGGCTCTTCAGCCTGGAGGACCAGCCGGCAGTTTAGAGCCGAGTGAGAGGGTGAGCTCCTGGCATGAGTCTGGAGCAAGGCTTGAATTTACACCTCAAGAGCTGTAGCAACAGCTTTAGCTGCTTTGCTACAGTGCCTTCTCAGCTGTGTAGTTCTTGCATAAGAATCCTGCCAGGTCAGATCTGTGTCTATATTGTCCTTTTCTGGCTTGGTAGTCCCAGATGAGAAAAGCGCTACAGCACATGCAGGAGTTCCCTGATCTCAGGACAACTCTGATGTCTGTGCATGAATAGAGACACTTCATTGATCTGAGACGAGACTGTCAGCTATGGAGATGTGGTATGTTGGCCTAGGGCAGATAGCATGTAAATAAAGATGTCTGTGAGCTTTTCATGCTGCCAGCACAGGTACAGAGCAGGGAGAAGAGGGGCCTGACTCTGTCTTCTTCTACCAGCATCTTCCCACTGGTGTCAAGAGAGTTGTACCTAGTTTACACTAGCCCTTTTATGACCAGGTGACCTGTCACCTGGACAAGGGGAAAGAGATTGATGTCATATATCTTGACTTTAAAAAAGCCTTTGATCTGGTATCTCATGATCACCTCTTGGCAAAACTGGCTAACTGCAGCCTCGACCTCACCACAATCTGCTGGCTGGGGAATTGGCTCCATGGCAGGACCAAGGGGGTGGTGGTTGACAGAAGCCAATCGTCTTGGTGCACGGTGACCAGTGGGGTCCCTCAAGGCTCTGTCCTAGGACCTATACTGTTTAACATCTTCATCATTGATGTACACACTGGTGTCAGAAGCGGATTGGCCAAGTTTGCCGAAGACACCAAACTCTGGGTTAAAGTGTCCACACCTGAGGACAGGAAGGTGATCCA
>JAGPOW010000335.1:537198-583179 GCA_030014935.1 Caiman crocodilus | reverse complement strand
GGGCATCTTCAAGAGTAGATTGGATAGGTACTTGGCTGGGGTCCTGTGACCCTGGCACTCGTTCCTGCCATTGGCGGAGGGTCAGACTAGATGGCCTGCGCTAGGCCCCTTCTGACCCTAGGCACTATGAAACTATGAAACTATGAGGTGCATGTCGACCCATCCTTCAAACCCTGACCCATGCTCCTTTCTCTGTATCCCTTACCAGGCTTCGTCTGTTCCAGAAGTTCTCCACCTTCCGTATCCTGGTCTGCGGGGGAGATGGGAGCGTGGGTTGGGTTCTGTCTGAAATTGATGCACTGGGATTGCACAAGCAAGTGAGCAAGAGTGTGTTTCTGTCTGTATTCACCTTCCCCTCCCTCCCTGGGATCCCCTGATGGTTCCCCTGCCCTGGCAGCCATCCTGAAAGCTCTGTGACAGTAGTGACAAGCCTGGTTTGTAATAGATTTGCAAAACTTGGACTCTCTGTCCATCCTCCCAGCCTGGGATCTCCATTCCCAGAACCAGTTCATCTGACATGACACAGTGACTGTGCTGGTGAGGCTAAGACACAAGGAGTATGTCACCAGGATGAGTGTGTCTGCATGTGATGTGTATGGGGGTGAGAGAGTGAGCCTGCAGTTGGGTAGGCTGTTTGTGTGCCCACAGTTAAGTCCAGTCACTGGTACTGAAAGTCACTGACACTCCCCAGCTTGGGCTGAGACAAATGCATGACCCATCCTGGAGACCTGGGTTCAAAATGACTTGTGCACTAAGGAGATCAGTACATGCCACTGAATGGTTTTATTGCACCTAGCTGCTGATGTCCATGAAGCTTTCACTGGGCTCTCATCTAGCATGACCCTCTGCTTGATGGCTCTTCCCATCCTGTGGGGATGCCTTTGTTGAAAATGCTTTCCCTTCCCTGACAGTGCCAGCTTGGTGTCCTGCCACTGGGGACTGGCAATGACTTGGCACGGGTGCTGGGCTGGGGAAGTCTGTGTGATGATGACACCCAGCTGCTGCAAATTCTGGAGAAGCTGGAGAGGGCAACTACTAAGATGCTGGACAGGTGAGTGCCAGGCATTTGACCAGGGCCAATCATTCTGGGCCCAGCAGACCTCACCCTAGGTCTAGACCAAGACAGGGATCCTAAAAGGTGAAAGAAACCCAACTTGGCTTGTTGAGTGGATGCTGATGCCTTAGTGTGTTGTTGGGCCATTCTGTGCCTGCATTCCCAGCACCATCTTTTAGGACAAATTGTTCATAAACACCTACTGCAGGACTCTGAAGCAGCTGGGGCTGCCCCATGGAGGTGACAGGATACTGGGCCAAGTGGCCTCTGGTCTAATCCAGTTCCTCTGATGGCCCATATTCCCTGCTCCCATTTCCATAAGGGCCTGAAGGAAATGGGATCTAACTTCCCCATGATTGGCCTTTGCCATCTCCTGTTCTATTGGCTTTACATCCCCTTCTTTGTATCCGCAGATATTGGCTTTACATCCCCTTCTTTGTATCCGCAGAGGTCAGCTACCCTGTAGGCCCCTGGACCCTGGCTATTGCACCGTGCTGACCACTAGGCTTGGTGTCCCCACCTTTCTGTTAAAGTTACTGTCTGAAAGCCAGAGGCCCCTAGTAGCCCTGGGCCTGATGTCTTCATCTGCTCGGCTGTGACTTACCAAAGAGGCCAAGCTATGGCAAACAGTGTCTTGTCTTTGCTTTGCTGCTAGGTGGAGTGTGCTGACCTATGAGATGCCTAAACAGTCACCCCTGCCTGCTAAGGAGGAGGAGAATGGGGACTCCAACATCCAGGTAGAACTGGCCTGTGGGCATGCCTAGAGCTGGGGTGGCAACATGGCTCAGAGGGACCAAAGGAGGCTGCAGCTTCTGAGTTCTGACCCTGCCTCTGGGCTTCTGTGTGCAAGGGGGAACTTTAGGCCTCATCCCTGACCAACAGCAGGAGACGTCTGTGTACTGCTTGCACGTGCATATCGAAGTGATTTCTTCCTGAGAGGTGGTTCCCTTGGCTAGAGGAAACTGGAAGGGACAGAATTGCAGGGATAGACACTTCAGCCTGACCACAAGTCCTGGCCCAAGCAGAACAAGTTTGACGATTCCAAGTGTGCTACCCTAGTGCTGCTTACCTTGCTCACTACAATCCTGGTCTCAGTGGGTCTAGCATAAAGCAAGGGTCAGGATGGGGTGTAAAAGCAGGTCTACAGGGCTGGTCAGATTGGAAGGGGTGGCAGAAAGGGGAATGCCTCCCAGCTGCATGGGTGAGGAAGCTTGTCATGCAGATAAGTAGTACTCAGTAAGTCACACAAATAAGTCTACTCAATAAAGCCCTGAACCAGCTGACTGGTGACCTGAATTCTCTTCCTGGCTTTGGCATGGATTGCATTGTCCTATGTGCCTGTCTTCTCACCCTTCATCTCTTGGTGTCAAGGGACCATAACTTCTTCCGAGACTCCGCTCTTTTCCTATGAGCCTGTATAGCATCCAGGCACTGAGAGAGACAGAGTGATGTTGAGACCTGTTGGTGTCAGTGCAGTACAAATAGTAGTAGTGACAGTAGGGGCAGATTCCCAAGGACTTCTCTACATTTTGTTTGCAGCATTCACTTGGGCACTCACAGCTGCAACTGTGTGAGTACAGGTAACAAGGCATATACCCACCTTACAGATGCCAGTAAACCCTAATCCTTTGCTCTCCCTGTTCTATTATTTCCAAGCACTTCAGATACAAAACTTCTAAGCCTTGTGATCCTGCTACTTCTGCTGTCACTCCTCTGGTTAACACAATTAGTGGGGAACCCACTGCCCCAGTTCCTTAGGTACAGGCAACAAATAAACAATCTCCTGTGGGGGTCTAGAATTGCTTGTTGTTCTGGTCAGAATGGATGTACTGGAAGGTCCTGAACGTCTAGAGGGTCAGAGCTAAGTTACACCCAGGATGAGGAACCTGTGGCCAAGAGTGGCCATGTGGCTTGTTTAATGTCACATGGTGGCTCCTGGCTCAGTGAGGTAGTTCTGCTGCAATCCTTCCCCCTTGCTGCTGTTATTGGGGGTGGAATCTCAGAGAGTAGCAGGGGCACTGGGGTAGCTGCTCAGAAAATGCTTTCCCCCCCGCTGTTGCACAGGCCCAGATCTCCCACTATGCCGACTCTGTGGCCTTCCACCTGGCAAAGATCCTGGAGTCCGATAAGCACTCAGTCGTGATTTCCTCTGCAAAGTAAGGGGCTTGTAGTGCTCTGGTGCAGGGGTGGGGACAGGGAGGGTGGGGAAGAGCATTGCTGAGTACTGGGTAAGCCGGGATGATTGCAAGCTCAAGACGGGTTCCTACTGATGAGTAGTCAGAGCCTCTGCCTCCTGCCTGAGTCCAACCCAGTAAGAATGTGGATCCTCTGTCACCCTGTCCAAATGACTGCAGGCCAAGCATTGGGGGTACCCTGCCAGGGCAGATAGAGGAGTGGTATCTCTGTGGCCCATCTGGTGCTTGATCTCAGTTGGGACTGCTCACAAAGGGTAGATAGGGAGTCTGTGCTGAGGCATCCCAGATGACTGCAGGCAGGCCTCCCCACAGCTGCTGCATGGGGTTGCCTTTGGCTTGCTGCTGTTGAGCTGGGGTGGAAGGTACCCTTCAGTCCCTTTGCACAGCTCCTCCAACTGGAAACCTGAGGATTATCCCAGTTTTTTGGGCCCCTGCAGGAAGGTGGTGAGCTGCCTGCTCTGGCAGGGGTCAGGGTGGGGTTGGAGTTCTCTGCTGCCTGCTGGCACTAAACAACCCTACCCACTACTGAGCTTGGTGAAGGGGAGCCCAGCACAGAGGGGCCCTGGAGGGGACACAGTGGGGAGGGCAGGGTTAGTCTTGCATGGCTGGGGAGTGCCCTCTGCTGGCTCAGTGGGGGAGCACTCCTGGCTAGTGGGTCTTGCTTGTAGGGGGAGATGGCAGGTACAGCCCCAGTGGTGGGGCTGACTGTCTCCACAGGCTCTACATCTGAGTCACAGTCTTCCTGGTAGGTTCCTGTGTGGGACTGTGAATGACTTCGTGGCGGAGGTCGGGAAGGCCTATAAGCGAGCCACCGAGAACAAGCAGGAGGCTGACATGATGGCCAAGAAGGCAAGTCCTGCATGCCCTGTGCCTGGGATCCCCTGGACAGAGGGAAGATGATGCAGTCAGAGGGCCCCTCTCAGCCATCCCCGCTCTCCCTGAATTCCAATGATTTGGGTACTCTAGAAGGACTTTTAGAGAGGCTGGATGACCTATGGCCTCCATTCCTCCCAGGGTTCATTGTGGTAAGGAGGATGGTTCTGGCATCTTGGTGATGGAAGAGTGGGTGTGTACATTGACCATCCTGGCACCCTCTCCTTGGACAAGGCCATGGCTCTATGCCAGCAAATGCTCTCTTTTCTTCTCCTGTTGAACCCTGGTACAGCCCAGCCTTGTGTCCAGGCAGCAACAACCTAGGCTGACCAGGCTGTCTCTTGCAGTGTGCCATGTTGAATGAGAAGCTGGACTCCTTGGTGCGGGAGCTGAATGATGAATCGCAGGCAATAGTTGTCCCCGAGGGGAGCTCGCAGGCTGCCCTGCCTGGTCCTGGAGGCAAGGACAATAGCAAGGGTGGCAGTTTCAACCCCAGCCCTATGCCCAGGATCTTCAAATCTAAGGAGCAACTCATGCTGAGAGCCAATAGCCTCAAGAAGGCCCTGAGACAGATCATTGAGCAGGCAGAGAAAGGTGAGAGAGCCCTGGGAAGCAGGAGTGGGGTACTGAGGGGGGAACAAATGTGGCTGAGGGGGATCAGGTGGGCCATGACTGTGCTGGGCCACTTCACCTCTGACACTTGCCTCCAATCCCTGTCTTCCCTCTGTGCCTGGCTCTGGCTGGGAGAGCCAATATCCTGTCACCTGGTGGGGGGTGTGAAATGCGTTGCTGCAAGGCTCAGTGCTGTATCAGCTCCTCTGTGGCAGAGAAGGTGCCCGTGTACCACCAGTCCCTGTGCCTACTGCTCTGCTGCAGTGAGTCCCACCCTGGTGCTTGGCTCCAGACCTAAGCTCTAGTTCCATGTTGGCTGGGCAGCACTGGGCCAGGCAAAGGCCCTTTCAGAAATGGCTGCTGATTCTGAGCCCTTTGGTTTGGCCCCAAGGCCTGACTTACCAGAGAGCTGGGCTCTCTGCTCTGGGTTTACCCACAAGAAACATTGGATGTCCAGCACTTTTAAAACCGAGACTGGTGTGTCTAACGCAGGATACCCCCCACAGCACTGGCCACTGCTGAATGCTTTGGTCAGGGCTGCTCTGTGCCTCGGTTTCCCTACCAGTGACATGGGGATCATGGCACTGCCCCCAAGTTCAAAGTGCTCAGAGGTGATTTACGTTAAAGCCAGAGAACGCCCTTTACTGATGACAGTTGAGGCAGTGTCCTGGCTGCCTAGGGGAGGGAGAGGGAAGAAGCCCCATGGTCACAATCTCACATAAGTTTGTCACCTGTGGATGCTTCCTCTGGAAAGTTGTAGGGTCAGACTTGAATTTACTTGGGGCTGCTCATGTGTTTGGGTGCAAATCGTGGGCCAGGCTTTGCTGTCCTCTTCCCCCTGGCAACTTCCATTGACATAAATGAGTGGAGCCAGGGTCTTGGGTTCAGGCCCTTTCTCCCTAATTTGACATCACTTCTTCAGTGCAGGGCTACCAGCAGTACCAGGCTGGCTCTGCTACAGCATGTAATGGGCCCAGATGGGTCCAGCTGGGAACACAGTTGGCTCGGGCTGAGTTCTAAGCATCTGGCCTGAGGTGCAGCTGAGGGTCTGCAGCCTCCCTTGGGAGGCAGTAGGGCTTGCTGGCTGCTAGCCCCTCCGTGGGTCTGTGTCACCTGGGGTCACTTCACTGCAGCCTGCAGGCAAGTGAGCACCTTGTTGCCTCGGCTTGCTGGAGGAGGAACTGTCTGGGTTAGGACTGGGCACTGAGGTCCCTCTTAGACTGGAATGCAAACTCCAATCTTCCTTCTCTGCAAGGAGAGGGCCGAGTGTGGGGGTGGATGCTGGGTGTACTGGGCTTGATGGTACAGTTTTGAGCATTTCTTGAGGTAGCTCTTTATCTTGTATCCCCGGCCTTCTACACAGCGGTAGATGAGCAGAACAGGCAGACACAGGCCTATCGGAGCATCTCGGCTTCTAGCAAGAAGGACAGCTCGGAGGATTTCAACAAAGAAACCGAAAGGCTCAGTATGTGGCCTCCCACCCTTTCTGATACGAGTGGGGAGGGAGCTTCCCCCAAGCCCTAGCTACCTTGTCACCTTCTCCAACCCATCCGTAGCTCACAGTTATTTAAAGCACTCTCGGAGGCACTGATAGATTGAAGATTGCAAACAGAGAACATCCCTGGGGAATATGAATGAGCCGCATCCTCCCTTGGGGTTGTGAGCAGAATCTCTCACTGCTGCTGCTGGGTACAGTTAGTCTTGTGCTCTTCTTTGCTGCATATGCAGGTGCCTTGCAGGCCTGGGAGCTAACTAAACCTCCGAACTGTGACTGCAGCAGATGAGGCAAGCCAAGGTGGCTCCCTAGATTTCAAGCCTTTCAAATCTCAGGGCTATGCCCCAAATGGGTGTGTAGTCACACCCCTTATTTGCAAGTACACTGCATATAATGGCATAAGCCACTAAGGTGTTTGTGTCTGCAGGTGGCAAGTGACATACTGTTTGCTCATGGTTAGCATTTGTGCAAGTCAGTGGCCCAGCAGTAATGAAGTGAGTAGAATCTGGCCCTAATTGCCTGGGCTTCCCCACCCTGGGACCTGGGGAGACCTCAGGCAGTAATAACCTGACTCAAACCCCATTGAAATCAACTGGAGGGTTTGCATAGACTTAAATGGGCCCTGGGTCCTGCTCTGTCTATAGGTGGGCAGAGGCTGGGCTTATGTCAAACTTTGTTAGAAACTCCACGGAGAAAGGAGGACTGATAGTAGATAATCAAGAGCGAAACCACTGTGGCACTGCAAGAGACCTACAGATCATGTAGACTGAGAGCAAAAAACCAGAGGGTCCCTGTAACCAGACCTGTGTGTAACAGCTGATAAATGGAGCAGACACAACTCTACCCCAGCACTTGTCCCTTGTGGTACACTCATCTTGTGTCACTGCCCTAAATGCTTTGCAGAGATCGAATGCAGGGGTTGCCTCTGTTTTCAGCAGTGAAGACAGGGTATTCTGGTGCAGAGCACAGCCTGTGGAGTTGGGTCTTTGGCTGGAGATGAGATCCGGGCACATTATGTTGTTGTGAGCAGGGGCTAAATAACATCTCCTTTCCTTCTGGCCAGGCTCCCGACGGGAGACAGTCACCTCCACAACCTCCTCCATCATTCTGGACAGGCCTGACAGCTTCAGCACCATCCACTTCACAGAGGACCCCAACACCATGTGAGTGTCTTCCTGAGGGCAATGTTCCTGGCTGGTGTGCTGTCTTATGGGTACTTCATCTTGTGGCAGTGGTCAGAGGTGTTATTCCTGTACTGGAGTGACTGACTGACACACAATGGCAGACCCAGAAGTTGAACCCAGGATTCTGGCTGCCAGGCCTCTGATCTAACCACTAGGACTCATTCTTTTCTCTGAACCCTTAGTCTTAACCAGAGTCTACCTCACGATTAGCCTTTCCCCAAATTAGATGCTTCTCTTTGCAAGGAGTCTCACTCCATGTGGCTCTTCTGTTTTGTGAGGGCTTGTCTTAGATAGAAGTCACATTTCCATAGTGGGAGGAAGGAAGGTGGTCTACTATGCTAGATGGCTTGGTGGCTGCTGGGATGAACTCCCTGCACTGCAGAGCTGTGCAGTGACTACCACTTGGCTGAACAGTGCTCTGACACCCACTGCCTCTGAGACGCATGGTTCATCACCTCCAAGTTTGGTAACTGCCAGACATGCTACTGGTGTGAGAGCCAGTTGGAAGTGTCCCCCAGAACAAAGTGTGGTAGCCTGTTCATTTGTGCAGCAGGCACTGAGCTTATTGTTTAGGTTGTATGAAAATATCCAGCTGAGATATTCAGAGACACCAAGGAACCAGACCCCTGTAGGTGAGGAGAAAATACTGGGCATCTTCAACTACAAGTAATAATAAAGGAGAGTGTAATTTTATAGATTCTACCCTCCATCTGCCCCCAAACTGTAGAGAGTGAAGGACATTTTCCAACTTATCTGGTTTGAGGCTTGGGGCCATCATTAATGCAGTGGCCAAGCACTTTCCATTTAGTATGGAAATTGTGGCTGCTGACAGATGTGGAAACCCTTCCCTCCCAGTGGAGTTCATGCAGCATCTAACTGTTCTCCCTGTAACCCCACAAGTTACTACTGATGTGCAGCAAGCAAGACTGCATTGGCCTTTTTAAGATCTCAACTCCAGTCTTTCTCCCTTTATTTCACTTGATCAATGCCTGTATTAAAAATCAGGTCCTGGCTCCCTTCTGTCACTGGTGGAAATTAAGAGTCATTCCCGTGAAATCTATCAGTGGAAAGCTGATGTAAGTGGGAACAGAATCTTCTCCTGAGCAGAATTATCAGCCACTTACTAGAGACAAGTAATCTGATTATGCCACCCGAAGTGTTGTTTGGCAAATTAAGCATTGCTCTGGTACCTGCTGGGGACACTGTAATAGACCAAAGGTTGGAAGGGCTGAAGATCTAAGTGGCTTTAACCACTTGAAGTACATTAATGACCCTGAAATATCTGGCTTAGGGTGTTTCATTGTTTTTGTAATGAAATGCACACAAATCAGTAAATCTGTCAGCCTTCTCTGTTTAGTGGTCCTATAAACTTGGCTATGATATCACTGACAGCTCATCAGGTCTGGCTGTGATATCACTGACAGCAAATGCGAGAGCTCCAATTATGACTGGCATTCAAAAGCTAGTTCATAATAAATCTTGGTGACACTCACACACATGCTTAAACAACAGATCTGATATCTTTAATTTACTGGCTCCACCGGAGTGATCACTTCCACATTATGCTGTGTTCAGATCTCTTTCTCCATCTGTTGCTTTCAGACAATTCTCTGAAAAATGTGTCATGAACAACTACTTTGGCATCGGGCTGGATGCTAAGATCTCTTTGGAGTTCAACAACAAGCGGGATGAGCACCCCAAAAAATGCAGGTAGGCAAAAGAGCCTCCCCTGTTACTGGAATGGAGAATGCACAGGGTTCAAGTTCCGAGTTCCACTTTGAGTCATCCACAGTCCTCTATGGGCAGGAAACCTCATGGGACTTAAGCTCAGAGATGGGGCAACAGTCATCATCACCTTCTTTGTCAAGCTGCTGCTTGTTGGTCCTAAGCCACCTATTGCATTCCAGCTAGTCTGATCTCCTGATAGTTCTGTCAACAGTGACATAGGTACACAGTGCTAAGAGTGGATTGTTCTGTTGTTCACAAGGGAATGCCCTTCATCCAAACATCTTGCACTCTGAAAACATGATCTGTTAAACCTCCCAACATTATCCCTCATGAGGTGGGCAATATTCTAATTATCCTTGTTCTACAAATGCCAATGGGACCCAGCATAAATCCCTGTGGAATCTTAGTTATCCAGAGTAATTCGCAGTTAGATATTACTAGCATCCAGGAGGAGTCATGTAAACTTCTAGGGAGGTATAGGAGCACACAAAAGCCTTGAGCTGGAATTGAATTGTACTACATAATTACTTTTAATGACATGTCTGCCCAAAACAAATCTAGCGGAAAAAAAGGGGGATTAAGTGGTAAATACTACTAAGTATAGAGATCTCTTTGCAGGAACTTGGTGTCACAACCTCTGTGCTGTAGGTGGGGGAACTGAGGCACAGGGGAAGAGAGGGTGTCTTGTTCAAGGTCACACAGGTTGCTTACAGATGTAAAGAAACCCGGTGCTTTACGTTAAACTCAGTGTATCCCCTCACTGAGCCCAGTGCATGCCCAGAAGAGGCATCATGTTAGTTGGACCTGGCTTGCCCAATGTTTGTATAGATCGGGGGCTTCAGCAGGGCTTTTTTGACACTTTTATCTAATAGCTGATTGAATCAGTTATTAGAGAAAAGCACCAAAAAGTTCTGCTGAAGCATCTGGTCTGTATAGATGTTGTGGAGCCAAGTCACACTAACACACTGCTTCTTCCAGAGAATCTGATTTTTTTGAGGGAGGAATAGGGGAGGGTTTCCACATCTGTCAGCAGCCACAATGACCAAGTGATCAAGCCAGGAGCAGAATCCATGTCTCTTGAGCCTCAGGCTAGCATCCCATCCACTAGGCCATACTGCATCCATAAAAGAAATGATGAGGTGTGGCTATGATGGAATTGTTAAAAGGATGAGATATAGTTCAGAGGGGAGCCAAAGAAACAGCAAACAGTGTATGGTGCTGAGAATTAGACCTAGTAACACTTAATCCAAATGTAGGAGCTATGGGCCGTTCAGGGAAAGTGAAGCAGTACATTTCATCCAGATAAAGACAATGTTCTTCTACATGACATGTCAGGAACCAGTGGGAAGGAATTCCTGCCCCAGAGCTCAAGTCACGTTCAGTAAGAGGATCTGTGGGTAATGACATGACACAGTGACAGAAGAGAGGCTGTTAAGCCATATCTGTAGCAGGGTAATAAACCCCTTGTTTCAGGTTATCAGCCAGGCATTCGTGGAGAGGCTTCCCCTGTGGACAGCCTGTTCCATAACCAGCCACGAGGGTGGGTTACACTTCCCTCTGAAGTAAGTGGTCAAAAAATGGATGCTGGTTTGCTTTGGCAGTGTCTGTGTTGCCCCTTAATTACTGTGTGTAGGTGAATCACTTGTTAATATGCATAGTTAGAAACTCCTGTTGCCATATATTGGAAGTCAAGGGGTTGGAAATTGTTCCTGGGGCTTTCTCTGCTATTTGCATGTCTGTGGGAGTTTTCTATGAGCCCAAAGCCATGCAGCCCAAGGCCAGGTGGCTCATTGGTCATTTGCTTAGAGTTCTCTGTGGCTGCACCAAGCCCATGCTTCTGGTAGATCTGTGGGGGAGGGGGCGGGTCTCAGACAGATCCTGTCTTGACTGCCAGCACTGACTCTCTACTATTTGCTTCCCATGCAGCAGTCGCACCAAGAACATGATGTGGTATGGAGTGCTGGGAACCAAGGAACTTCTGCAGAGGACTTATAAAAACCTGGAGCAGCGAGTCCAGTTGGAGGTAATCAGAGAAGACATTGACCAAAGGGTTGGGGGACTTTGGGAGCATAGGTAAGCTGCGTGAGACAGTGTGTGTGGAGTGCTGGATAAACTGGCATTCTCTTTGTGTGGGACTGAATGTTGGGTTGGGGAACCATTCATGGCTCATGGGATCAGCTGCAGTTGCACACTGTTCACTTCAGTGATGGCAATAAAAGGAGCCAAAAGGCCCTTTATATGAGCACTAGGACTCATTCTGTCTTCTCTCACTCTTTAGTCCTAACTCGAGTCTATTAGCCTTTCCCCTTCTGTTTGGAAAGAGCCTCACTTCATATGGTTCTTCCCATTCTGATTGGCTAGTGGGGGGGTTTATCTTAGGTGGAAATCCTTTTCTCCCAGTGGAAGGAAGGAAGGCAGGCGGCCTGGCAGCTTCCCACCTTCCAGAGCTGTCCTGCCTCTGCTGCTTGGCTGAATGGTACTGACACCTGCTGCCTCCAAGACCCACAGCTTGGGGCTTTGGACAAGCTGTGGCAGGCGGTGTCCCCAAACACTCTGAAGAGCTCTGCTGCCTGCTCTTGTCTTGCAGTGTGACGGCGTGTCCATCTCCTTGCCCAGCTTGCAGGGGATTGCAGTGCTCAACATCCCCAGCTATGCTGGTGGCATCAACTTCTGGGGAGGCACCAAGGAGGATAATGTGAGTTTGGGCCAGGGTCTAGGGTTGTGAAGGCCTTTGGCTGTTGGTGCTGATTCCAACTCTAAATGTTAAAGAGCTTGAAGGAGTTGAAGCAGGAGGCCACTGGTTCTTTAGGGACTAAACATCAATGCATGGGTCCTTCTTGTTATGGTCTGCCACCAGCCCTAATCAGACCAGGGGCTGTCTCCTGTCAGGTCCAGTCAGACTGGAAGTGTCATCCAGTTTGGCTCACTGCTCCTGCCAGCTGTCACTGTAGACAGCTTTGAGGATGGGCTGCGAGGCAGGGAGGGGAAAGTCTGTCACTTGGAGGCAGTGCAGTCCACTGGGAATAGTAAAGGGCTGGTGGTCATGGCATTGAGGTCAGGAAGGAATACTTGGGGTCAAGAAGGAATCTTACCCAATGGAGAGATTGGTACAGACTGTGGGGTTTTTGCCTTCCTCTGTAGAGGGGGACATGGCCCTCTACCTGGAATCTCTTGAGCAAATATTAACAGCCTTTTATAGAAGCAGGACCGGCTGCCACAGTTCACTGGATATTCCACAGGATGTTCACAGGATGTTTACATGTGGCAGGTTAGGGGATTATGTCTTGTGTTGTGTTTATGAAGAGTTTAGACTATGGATTTATATAGGATGGTTTGGATAGGGGTGATCCTGCCTCGCGCAGGGGTTGGACTAGGTAACCTCCAGAAGTCCCTTCCAGCCCTGCTTCTCAAGGATTCTATGATTGGCATCCAGTGCTTGACTCTGCCAAGGCATGGCCGTGCTGCTCCCTTCTGGCCTTGGAGCCTGGAATTCTGTGCACTCCTCTTCACCCCTTTCCTTCATGTGCCGTAGGAAGGGGTAAGGAGCTCTGTATTGCCCTCTGCAGTGCCTGACAGCTCCTGCACTGCATTGAGACAGGAGCTGTAATCAATCTCTGTCTTCAAGGCTGCAGCTGGCTGCCTGCAGAGTCAGGAATTTTTTTCCCAGTGTCCAGTTAGCCAGATGTAATTTTTTTGTTTGGTTGGTTGGTTATGGTTTTGGTTTTTTGCCCCTTCCTTTGAAGCATTGCCCATACATATTCTGTGATCAGCTGACTGGCCAGGCCACAGCTGGGAATGGTACGTAGGATGTAATAAATCACTGCTTTAATGCACAGAAAATCCCTTTTCTCAGATGCCTACTCAATACTCACAGGCTAGATTGGTGTCAAACTGACCACCAGATTTTGAGTTGGGAAGGAATTTTCTCCCTCATCAAATTGGTGGGGATCTTGGGGGATTTTTTTTACCAGCCTCTGCATCATGGGCTGTGAATTGCCTGCTTGGTTTATCCAGGAATATCTCATTAATTGGTTCTCTGCTATTGCAGGCGCCTTGGGTATTGGTGCCACCTGGGTCTCTCTTGTTTTCGCTTGTGGCACAAGACAGTTCAGTTACCTGAGGACTCAAGCCTTTAGCCTAACCCAAGTTACTGGGCTTAGTACAGGAATGACTAAAGTATAATGTCCTGTGATGCGCAGGAGGCCAGAGAAGTGGACCCCAGTGATCCCTTCTGGCTTTAAGCTGTCTGGCACTGGGAGGAGACTGATGGATGTAGTCTGTGTAACAGAAAGTTAAGGGGCTTGTGGAAACTGCAGGGCTTTGCTGTTCCCCTGCAGAACTTTGGGGCCCCCTCGTTTGATGACAAGAAGCTGGAGGTGGTTGCTGTCTTTGGCAGCATCCAGATGGCGGTGTCTCGAGTCATCAACCTGCAGCACCACCGCATTGCCCAGGTAAAGCAGTATCCACTGCTGCACCTCTGCTTCTTAGCTCATATCTCAGGGTGTGATCTGGGCAGGGGCTGACCAGTAGCTCTAGACTGAAGGATGGAACTGATGAACCCATCTGGGTTACAAGGGGATGGGGCTTAGGGTGGGCCCTATCTGCAGTGACCCCACCTCTCACCTGGGTACCCAGCAGGGGTCAGCTTTGGGTGGGAAGACAAAGCATCCTCTGCTGCAGGGAGCAGATGTGGGTCGCCTTTAGAGTCACAGCCTGTGAGGTGGGAGAAAGTCTCCCACTGAAGTGGGGAGAGAAGGCTCCAGCCTGCTGGGGCTGTATTGAAGGATCCAAGAGGCAGGGAGTGCCTTGGTATGTCCCTATAGGGGAGTACATGAGCTGCAGTGTGGGGCCAAGGCTAGCTTCATTTGTCAGGGGAGTTCTTACTCTTGAGCCCTCTGCTGCATTGGGGTTGCTGACTTGCCATTCAATGCCAGCCTTCTCTCCTCTCTTTGCCTGACAGTGTCGAATGGTTAAGATCACCATCCGGGGTGATGAGGGTGTCCCAGTGCAAGTGGATGGAGAAGCCTGGATCCAGCCCCCAGGGATCATCAAAATCCAGCACAAGAACCGAGCCCAGATGCTAACGCGGGACAGGGTGAGACCTAGGTGCAGCTCTCCGTGGGAGCACAGTGCCCCAGAACATATCCTGGTGTCACACACCCTGTACTGTCTGGTGCTGTGACCCTGTTGGGTCTTGTAAACTAAGAAGAGCTGAACCTATCCAGCACTTGGATGCATGCCAGGATGTGCCAATGCCTTGTTTGATACTGAGGATGCTTTACTGGCAGAAGGGCTGTCATTCAGATCAGTCCAAAGCCGCAACTAATTGATACATTTTAAGAACATACAGCCTTTCCCTCACCACCAGAACTGACTGGATTATTAACTTAATTCCAGTTGGGGTAACCACATCTGACTTTTCTAAATATTCTTCACTTTCTGTTCTGAGAGTTATACACCTACCTTGTTGCCCTCTGGAGGTGACTGTCTTTCTGCAGCAGGAGCAGTGACAGGAACACAGGACTGAACGTGCTCTTCTGAGTCACTGAGTCTAGTCTCCTGCCTTTGCAGGTAGCCATTAACCTGAGAGTCTTAAAACTCTTTTGCTTCAAACCCTCATATCAGGAGTGAGGGGCATGAGATGGGGTTGGGGGAGACAGGACAGATGACTGGCAGTGTCAGGGGGACTGTGGTTCAGGAGTCAGGGGCACCAGCATGGCCCAGGGCAGCAGGGTACTGTAGTTTGGGAGTGGAGGGTAGTGGCAGGGCTAGTGTTAGTGGGTTAGGAATGAGGGGCAGCAGCAAGGCTGGAGGGGGCTGTGACTTGGCAGTGAAGGGCAACAGAATGGGCAGGGGCAGGGCACTGGCATGTCACTGGTGTCTATCTAGCCTCCTTTTGAAGACCTCCAGGGTAGCAGCAAGTACAACTTCCCTTGGAAGCTGGTTGCAGATCTTAGCCCCCCTAACTGTGAAGTAGTGCCTTCTGATCTCTAGCCTGAACCTACTCAATCATCTTGTGGCCATTTTTCGTAGTTACTCCTGGTAGTGCTCAGGGGAACAGGGACTCTCTCATTCCCTGCTGGTCCCCCTTGGTGAGTTTATAGATGGCCACCAGATCCCCTCAGTCTTCTCTTGTGGAGGCTGAACAGGTTCAAGTCCCATAGCCGCTCCTTGCTGGGGCTGCCCTGCTGCCCCCTGACCATGTGAGTGGCCCTGCTCTGGACCCTCTCGGTGCTGTCCACATCCCTTCTGACGTGCAGCGCCCAGAACTGGATGCAGTACTCCGACTGCGGCCTGACTAAAGTCACATAGAGGGGGAGGATCACCTCCTTGGACCTGCTCATGACACAAAAGGTGCGGTTAGCCTTACTGACTGTGTCCTCACATTGGCAGCCCATGTTCATTTTGGAATCAGTAGTGACTCCAAGATCCCTTTCTGCCTCAGTGCTTATGAGAAGAGAGTTCCCCAGCCTGTAGGTACGCTGTTGGTTCTTTCTCCCTAGGTGTAGTACCCTGCACATGTCAGTTTTGAATCCCATTCTATTCTCACCCTGTATTCACCACCCCTGTAACCTGTTCAGATCTAGTTGTAGCCCATCCCTCCCTTCTAGCGTGCTCACCTCTCCCCACATCTTAGTGTCATCTGAAAATTTGAACAAGTCGGGGTAAGGTAGGGTATGCATGGGAGCCCTTGCATGCACCCCTTTGAGCCGGGCATCACTTGTCCCTGCCACAAATGAGCCCAGAGCTGGCTTACCCTGTGGCACCTCCCCGCCAGCAGCTCACAACCGCAGCCCCACCCCATGCCTGCTCCAGACTCACCCTGGCAGAATTGAATCAACTGGAACCTGGGCAACAGCCCTGACCTGGTGCACCCCATGCCTGCTCCATACTGCCTGCCTGTGGTGTGTCCTGCTACCCTCAGTGGGTCTGGGGCAGCTGGACTGCCTTTCTAGATAGACCAGGTGATGGCAGCTTCTTGCATCTGCCGCTGCTGTTGGCCCCAGCTCGTGGTACTGGTGGGGACTCACGCCACAGTCACCACCTGGTGCACTTGCACCTGCTCTGGACTTACCTGCTCCATGCTAAATAGTGGGAGCAACAGCACTGGCTGGGTAAAAACAGCTGCTCAGCGAGGGGAAAAGTGGCCCCTCTCTTTTGCTGCTGCCTGGTGCTCCCTGTTATGGAAACGGAGAGCCCACACTGGGCTGTCCTGCAGCTCCAACGTTTGCCTCTGGGCTGCCCTGTGGGGCAGTGGTGGCAGCAGGGCAGCCCAGCACAGGCTCCAGGCGGCTGTAGCAGTGAGTACCGGGCAGCAACAAGAGGGAGGGGCCGTTCTTCTCCCATGCTGAGCAGCAGTTTCTGCCTGGCCAACACTGCTGCTGCCACTGTTCAGCATGCATGGGTGAGTTGAGCAGGTGCAGGGCGGGTCCCCACCAGTATCATGGGGCTAGAGCCAGCAGCTGTGGCAGATGCAAGAAGCTGCTGTCGCCTGGTCTGCCTAGAAAGGCAGTCCAGCTGCAGAACTGCCCCAGGCCTGCTATGTGCCCAGGGGGTGGCAGGATGCGACACCACCTGACAGTACCTGGCCAGGTGGGACTAAAGGTCCTGCGTCAGGTTGGACAAAGCCCCTCCACAGGCTGGATCCAGTCTGGCCCATGGAGGGAGTGTAGAGGGTGCTCCACACATGACCTGCACCAGGCACCAAAATGCCTGGCTATGGCTCTGCAGAACAGAAATTGGTTAATATGTGCTCTCAGGACCCTAGGGAGGGACCCATGTCTCAGGGTGCAGAGCAAGACAGAAACCCTAGTCCCGGCCAGCCTTGCCTGGGGGAAGGTTCTTTCTTTAGTCTGGTTTTTATGGTCAGCTTGACTCTGAGCAGAAGAGCAAGGCCCTCAAGCTAGGCACCTGGGAGGTTCCTAAGTACTAACACACCCCAGTCCAGCCTTTCTGCATCCCCTTATTTATTATGTCTGAGGCCCTGTGGGGAGGAGCAGAAACTGGCCTAGGCTTTTGCAGAGCCACAGTTGCCCCCCTGCTGTGGGAGCCTGGAGAATCTCTAGTGCTGGGATGGGGGACCCGAGGGTGCTTGGTGGAGGGCCCAACCTGCCTGCCTGCTGCTGACTACAGGCATGTCCTCCCTGCATAGGCCTTCGAGAGCACCCTGAAGTCATGGGAGGACAAGCAGAAAGGCGAGAGCTACAGAACCACAGCGCGACCCCGCCTCAATTCCCAGCAGTCCATGGAGTACCTGACCGATGAGGAGTATGGCCACATGCAGCAGCTCGCCCAGGCCGCAGAAACGCTCATTACCAGGTGAGGCTGGGATATGCAGCGCAGCACAGAGGGGCATGTGGCATTGGCCTGGGGTTGAGGACAGGGCAGTTGCTGCTGCTGCACAGCACTTCCACATGGATGGTGAAGGAGCTGTGTCAGAGAGCCGTAAAGGAGAGGTCTGTTCTCCTGACATCTCAGGATGGGGGATGTGCAGAGGGAAGTTGGAATGGACAGGGGCCTGAGTCTGCTTCCAAGCACGTATTTAGTTCCCGAGCTGAGGCTGATGTTTCTCTGGGCTCCCTGCTCTTCTAGCTGGCACCCAACCCCACCCACACCCAGGACAGCTGACTGATCAGAAGGAGCCATCAGTCCAGGGAGAGCCCTGAGCCCTCAAACTCTAGAGTGGCCCCACAGCATGCAGAAGAGGGCATCAGTGCGATGGATGGGGTTTCCTCTCTCATAATCCCCTCCCAGTACAGGGCTTCTGAGCATTTTGAGTCTCCTCAGTCTGAGTCTCCTCAGTGGAGGGGAGGAGGAGTTGGCAAGTTCCCATCAGCTACATTCCTTTCTGTGCCTGCAGGATCCGTGAGGCAGCCAAGACCCACAAAGCCATTGAACAAGAGCTGGCCCATGCTGTGAATGCCAGCTCCCTGGCACTGAATGAGGCCCTGCCCAGCAAGACAAGCAGCAGCCCTGAGGTGAGGTGGGCCTGGTTGGCCTGGGATCCCGACAGACACGGCTAGAATGGGGCTGATCAGATGGAGGGAAGCAGCAAGAAGCTGCTACTCAGGGAGACAGAAGCTAAATTAAGGAGAAAGCCAAAGGTTAAATGGATATTAGAGTGAGAGACAGTAAATAAATAGAACAGGGAGCTATAAATAGACACCCACTGGAACAGGCCAGGCAGAGATGCAGCTCTGGCGATGGAATACAAATGCAGGAGGTGGTCTGTCTGCACGGAGCAGCAGCATCCATCTCTGGCTCCCATGCAAAAGCCACTTCTCCCTGTCTGCTCAGTCAGGGGAGAGGCTCTGATCCCTGTCCCTGGGTGGTGGGTTCTTGTGGGACCCCCCTGCTGATCTCTGAAGATCTGTCTTTCATTGTGGCTAATCCTGGAAACTAGCATGTGTATCACAAGGCATCATGCCAAGAATTCATTTTAAAATTTCTTTGTTTCCCTTGCCTCGTGATTCACTGCTTGGGGTTGGGGGCGGGGGAGAAGGACTCATTTGCTTCTCTCCATGGAAGACATTGATGGAAATTAACTATTTTGCCTTGTACATTTTTTTTCCTGTTTTTGGCAGAACACTGAAAATTAGCAACTAAAAATGGATTTTTTTTGGTTTTAAATAGCAAAATTGAGGGGAGGGTGTTCTTTTGTGAGACACCTTCAGTTATTTTTATATATTATGCAAAGCAGAACTGTGCTGTGCAAAGCAGGAATGGTGGGTATGGCTGCCCATTAGTGGAACGGTCTTTTTCTGCCAGGGATAATATTTTTTCACATGTTTTGGACCAGCTTTAACCATGACAAGCACATGCTGGTGTTAGCGGGCAGAAAAGCAGGCTTGAGTAGCCTAGCTAATTCACCTGTCTTGTCCTTGCTGGCTGGAAAGAGTATGTGTGGGTGGGTGTGTGCTGCTGCTGCCTCCTGCTGGATGAACTGAGACCTGCTAGTGTGTGGAGGGGAGTGTATATGGTCCTGCTGCTGCCACCAGCTGCTGAACCATGTCAGATAGGGGTGCACCAACAGAGATTTTGGGGGCCAATACTGATAGCTGATTTTTAAGGAGGCATATCGGCCAATACTGATCTGATTTCTTATACAGCATGGAGAGCTGCGTGCAGTTGGCACGTCTGTTGTGGTGGAAGATGGGGGGAGGGAAGGGCCATGGAGGTGCAGATCAAGGCCCCTGCAGTGAGGGAGGAGTGGGGTTGGGGCTGCCCAGCCAGGGCAGGGCAGGGTGTGAGACAGAGCCGTGGTTTGTCCAGGATGGAAAGACGGCTCCTGCTACTGCATGCACCCAGGTCTGCGTGGGGTGTGGGCAGGGTGGGCTGCAGCTTCAGGCTGGGGCCAGAGCAGCACCGGGCTCTTTCTGACAGGGGGCCGAGGCAGGCTGTGCTCGGGATGCATGGCAGTGGCGTAGGGAGGCGGTTATGGTGGGGGGGTCTGCAGCCACCCCAGAGTTCACTGTAGCCCCCACAGCCCCACTCGTAGCACTGCCTTGGCTCCCCCCCCCCCCGCCCCACATGCCAGGAAGAACCCAGTGCAGCCCTGGCCCCAGCTTGGAGCTGCAGCCTGCCCTGTCCCATCTATGCCCAACACAGACCCAGTGGCACACACTGCTGCCCATGCCCTCCCAGGGTGTGCACAGCAGTGGGAGCCACCCCATGCCTCTCTGGATAAGCCATGGCTCCATCCTTGCCCTGCTCCAGCCCGAGTCCCACTCTTTCCCTTGCCACGGAGACCTTGATCTGCCCTCCCACACATCTTCCCTCCCCCTTCCTCATCCACCACAATAGACTTACCAACAGCTTTCCATGTTGCTGGGCTGTGCTCCTTGCTGCCTATGTGCTGTGCTGCGGCTATGCATATGCATGGACATGTATCAGCCAAATTAGCCACATCAAGCCAATTTCTGATACACCTGATTTACTTTATATTGGTGCTGATCCGATATTAGACCAATGTATCAGTGCACCTGTAGTCTCAGACCTGCTTGAATGGTAGTGAATTAGCTGCCTGCTGGAGTTAGAGGCCTGTGAAATGTCCAGTGCCCGGAAAAGAACCATTTCTTTCTGCAGTAGTGACAACCAGAGCAGGGCCTGCTTGCCCTCTCTTGAGCCTGTCTTACCTTCAGCTGCTGGACTGTGTGATAGTTGTATCAAACCATGGAGTTTGTGATGGGCTTAGGCCACAGCTAGTTCTGGTCTCTCCTTTAAGCCCCCTGCCCAGCCCTGAAAGAGTATTGCCTTGGCTGCTTGGGCAGATGCTTTGCTTGTTCCTGCTGAAGATGGGTCTCTGGATTGCAGAAGATGACCTGGTCCCAGCCCACCAGAGGCTTTAAATATTAGGATCATAGTCTTGAACTGGAGCCCAGAGTGGAGGGATGGGAGCACTTGAGCATGCCATGGGCTGAAGAGGCAGCTGACAGTCTGGAGCCTTTGGCTTGACTGTAAGCGAATGTTCAAGTCTTAGCTGGAGTGGGGAGGAAGGAAGGACATGGCTCTATGGAGATGGAGAAAGATGTTCCTCGTTCCTGCTGCCAATAACAGCAGTGAAATGGGCAGGGCCTCAGGGCTTCATCCTGCTATAGTGACCGGGGTGCGGCATATGCCCTCAGTGGAAGGTGTGAGGGCAGGGGACAGGAGAGGCTGATTTCTAAAAGGAGACCTAGGCATGTAGCCAGTATGGAGCTGTCTCTCTCCCAGGTCTTCCCCCTGAGACCTGCTGCCCACAGACCTGATGAAATGACTAATATTTTCTCCTTTCCTCTCTTTTTGGCCTTTACCCCACTCAGTTCCTGAGCAGAAACACAGCGGTGGACATGTCCATGAGCATCAAAGCCCTCTACACTGAAACCAGGGCTTTTCTGGAAGGAAAACTGGTGAGTGCCTACATGGAGAGGTCCTAAGGGGCCTTGCTTTGCCTACAACACCAAGAAGGGAGGGCTGCTTTGTAATCCTGCCATATTTCCATGCATGAACTGCCCAGGCAGACATAGCTGAGATCAGAGCTGCAGTAGTCCGCAGAACATGCTCCAGGCTGTGTTCTGCGGGTCAGAGGGAGATAATTTCCAGTGGAAGTGGTGGCAGGTACTGGAGAGTAGATGGGTGGGCCTGGGAGCATGGTGAAACCTGGGAGAGAGGATAGTGCAGGCATGGTGCTTAACTGCCAGGGTGAAGTGGCAGAGGTTCAGTTGGGTGAGGTGTGCAAGGCTGGTCACAGCTTAGAATCTCCAGTTTGGGGGACATGTCTGTATTTTTACACCCACATCAGGCTCATCTGGCTGGGGAGAAAAACATGGCAGAGTTCACTTAGTCCACTTTGGAAGTGGACTAATATAAATTGTGCAGATTACCTTCCTGTGGTATAAGTGTTTCCATTTTGGGAGCCAGTGCCTAATGAAGTCCTTCATTTAAATTCCCACTCTTACTTGCTTTCTCAGTCACCCTTACAAACAATGCCCTTAGGACTGCTTGGAAGGTCTTAGCTTTCTTTCAAGATCTGAGTGTCTAAACCAGTGGTTCTTTACCTTTTTAGACTTAAGGCCCCCCTTGATAGACTTGAGGTCCCCGTCAGAAAATGCCAGCTCTTAGTTTTCACTCTTTTGAATACAGAAAAATAACAGAGCAGTTCTTCTGTTGCAAATAACTCAGACCACACCAGGCTAGAAGGTTGTTAACACGATGGATTCCTATTGGAAATGTTTAGATTTATCTTGTGAATAATGTTTGCACATCTAACAGTGCTAACATAGTGTGGAAGCCTGCAGCACCTTCAAAAGGTTGTCAAGGTACCCCGGGGTGTCACAACACCCAGTTTGACAATTGTTGGTGTAAGTACTTCTGCTCTGTTGTTTCTGCTGCAACAAAATGATCTGACACTTAGACATGTGGACCCAGGAAGGAAGAGGAGATGTCTCCATCAGTGCTAAATAACACTGCCCTTAATGATTCTAAAAATAGAATGTCAGTAAGAGGAACTCACAGTATGAAATCCCTACATTTAGAAAATGACATGCAGTTAATAATGAAAATCACAGTAGACTTTGAAACAAAAAGTTGGAAAATTTCATTTCCAAACTGTCCCCCTTAGGACTATTCATCAGATGACACATTTTTAATGTTAAGATTTGGGTGAAAAATGCATTTTTAATCCAAAAAGGCAGATTTTCAACTGTCTTCTAGATTTCAGCCCGGGTGATCCAGGCTGCAAGCTGATATTGTAGAGGAACCTACCCCATCCCCTCCTCCCATACACCCCAGTTCCAGTTAGTTTGACCTAAGGGAAGATTCCTTACCTACATAGACTCTAGCAGTCGGTCTGACACTGGACATTTAAGGAAGCCTCACAAGTATGAAACATGCTGAAGTAGAAGGAAAGAGACTTTCCTGTATGGCCCTAGAGCACTAGTCCACCCCAGCCAGTGTTGCCTCTCCAGCTGTGTCTGATATATGATGCTTCAGAGCAAGGCAAGCAGGAAGTGCACAAACCCCAGAACTGATTAATACATCTGGCCAGTTGCATATCAGGAAAAGAAAACTTCTTCCCTGCAGGCAGCTACTCAGCATTCAGGAATTTGAGAGTTGATTATGGTCGTTGTCTTAGTAAAGATTTGCAAGTGTTATGAGCATGCTAATAGCAATTCTCAGGCTAGTCAGAAATGTTTCTTTCTCTCTTGGGGCTTTGAAGCAGGGTTCAGCACCACAAGCACAGAACTTGGCTTCTGCAACAGGCAGTAGTAGGAGGCTGTTTTGCTTTGGGTGCACAAGCTAGAGAGAAATGTGATGCACTGTATGGGACTGGGCATGGATACAGATAATAACCGAACAGCCAATAGTAGTAGTGTGTGTGTGTGGGTGTTGGGGCAGTGAGGAGCAATGCGGTGTGGGATGCGTGGATGACCAACCAGACTCTATCACAGAATGCTTGGTGCCTATAATATTGAATTGATTTTAAAAAGTACTTGATTTTTCTAGATATGATTTTGAACTGGTAGATTTAAACTGGTTTAACAGTCTTGTATGTGTATGTCAGCTTCTAGTCAAAGCCACACTTAAACTGTTCTAGATGTTGTGTGTCCATGCCTTCAGTGTGAATCACACTGAGTCCAAGTAGAATAATTTCAGGAACATGTTAAAGATTATATCCTGTCCTCCTTCCCTGACCTTGGGGATGATGAGAACTGAGGAAATGTAGCAAGGAAGCTTACTTGCCACCTCTGTGCTTTGTTTTTTTATGTGCATGTCTGACCTTAGACCACTCAGTTCCTTTAATGGTTTAACCAGTTTCACTGAGAGGCTCCCTTCTGCTGAGTTGTATTTGAAGGATGGGGAAGGAGTCTGCTGTCCAGTCAAAACAGTTCTCATCTGGGTTTTAGTTTCAAAGGGAAATCCTACCATTGGTCCTGTGTTCTATAGAAAACTTGGCATAGAATCGTCCTCCCATCTGTATCCTTGGGAGGTTTGTGAATCCAGGAGTTCATCTGGTTTTATGGAACCTAAATATGGGGCTTTGGTCCTGGGGAGTGATTTGCAAGGGGGAGGGAAGGAGAAACCCAGAGAGCAGTGACCTAGGCACACTTCTGCCGTCAGGCTTGTCCTGGTGCTTGGCAGATCTTCCCTCCCAAGGGGATGGGACCATAAAGTAGCTCAGTGCATCACCCCTGTAACTGCTGCTGCTACCCATGCCCCCAGTGCAGTGAGCCTCTAGCAGTGTGCTAACACCTCTCTTTTTCTGTTTCCACAGCAGCTGGACTCTCCCCAGCAGGAGGAGGGGCTGCAGAGTGCCCTGAACACCATCAGCCAGGAACTGCAGAAGCTTCTTGATATCCACTGGTTGGCACCCATCATCAATTCTGCTGAGGAGGTGGGTGTGTGGGGCTGTCTGGGGGTGGTTTGGGAACATGAGATGCTGCTCTGGGTCAGACCCGAGTTCCAACCCTGCATCTCCCAGTGCTAAGGGAAAGGGTCTTTATACAGAACCCAGCCAAACTGACCTGTCCCCTGTGCCCCAATGAGCACCCTAACCCATTACTTTCTCTTCCTGCTTTGGGCCCCAGGAGAGCTCGGGGAATACCAACAAGGGCAGTCTCAAGTTACGGATTAACATTCCCAAGCCCAAGAAGGACAAGGAAAAGGTTCAGAAGCTGAAACCCAGCAGTGTCATCCCAGGTAAACCTCCCCCCAGGGCTGGTGGGCTGGGGCAGCAGCTATCTCCAGCCCCACCTTCAGCCCTGTGTTCCGAGTGCCAGTGTGCTTTTTGACCTGCCTTTCCTGACGGGCGCTGCAGCCAGAGCAAAGGCTTGGAGCACTTAGCACACAGACATGGGCAGACTGAAAACCTGCCTAGAAAAATGCTGGACATCTCACCAGCCAGGTAGGCTTGGAGATAGCTAAGCACAGAGTAGTGCCAGAGAACAGATGTATTGATGTCATGGGGCAGCAGGGCGGGGCACAAGTCACAGCTGACATCCTCCTCTTATGAGAATGAGGATGTCACAGCACAGGGGAGTTAGGGAAAATGTGCCTGCAGGGGGGATTGTTCAAGATGTCTATTGGATTTAGGAGCACATCCTGATAATACCCAATGGGCTGTGGGCTCCTAAATCCCTTCGGTTCTTTTGAAACTCTCCCCCTAGATTTGTGGCAGCTTTGCAGCCAGACACCTTGCTGAGTTCCCCTGCCTCAGCTGCCTCTCTGTGCCCAGGCCTTGCTGTCTTTGTGCTCAGACAGGGGCATCCATGCTCTACTTGCCCCTTTCCCTCTTCTCTCTTTTCATCTGTTGCCCCTGCGCCAAGCAGTTGTCTGGAGAGATCAGGGTGTCCTCTTGCCTTTCTCCTTTAGCCCTAGTTTAAGGAGAATTAAAGCTTCAGCCCTGTCTTTTCTAGGTAGTCTATATGTGGCTGTGTTTTTTGCTGGGGAATATTTTCAGAAGCATGTGTCTCTTTGATTGGAGCTGATAGGATGCAGTGCTCTGCTCCCTGAAGAGCTTCCTCTGCTCCCTCTCTCTCCACACAAATATGTCTCTCCATGGGTTCAGTGTCCCCATCCCTGTATTAACATGGGTCCCAGGTGGCAGAGCAGCTTTGTGCTGCAGGACCCTGATACCACGCTGCCCTTCCCAGCCAGGTGTGCCTGGGTGCAGCTTGCATGTTTTGTTTTACTTTTCACTCCAGTTGCCCCCACAGTCCAGAAGAGCCAGTGCCTAGTGAGCTGTTCTGGCCAGTGTTTGTCCCAGTGGTGTCTGTCATATTCTGTTCAGGGTGAACATAAGCATGCAGTAAAAAAAAATACCCATTTAACTTAACTGACAGAAAAACACTACAGAGAGACATTTTTAAGGTTCATCTGTTCCTGGCCTTTTCAATTCAGCCCATAATGAATATTTCTGAAACCTCCAAAACCAGGGAAGGACAGTCTTAATGTTCCCATTGCTCTGTAAGTAACACAAGCTAGGTATAGCTGCCCCCATCCCAGTATTTTTTCTCACTGAAATGCAATAGCCTGCAATCTGTGCTTTCAGCTGGAAAGGGGCATGGTTGTAGTTTGTTCCTTGTTGGCTCTATGAGGCTAATGCTGCCCTTCTGCAGGCAGGTAGTTGTGGAGTGATCATACAGCTCTGGTGCTCCAGACCTACTGGAGTGGACCAGAACACTGAATTAGAGGAACAGTAGTAGAGGGAGAGCCTGGAAGAGTGGCAGATTACAACACGCATCAAGATGGCTGCATGCATCTGTTATACTCATGCCACAGTAGCCAGAAGCATCATGCTAACAGAAGTGGCATGTTGGACACAATACTGTCTGGAACACCATGTCATGACCAAACAAAAAGTTTATGCTAGTATAAGCAGCATTACAGCAATGTAAGGAAAAGTAGCAGAGTGATTACACAAACCCCTGTAAGTGGGTAACTTGACCCAATCTGGTCGCGAATTACCCTGAAATTATCCAGTGTTAAAACTATACTGGGATAAGATGCACTGGTTTAGGTTTAATCTCTCTGTGCCCATCCTAGGGTAGCTGTTTGCTGGAGGCCTAATGGTGAGGTGCTGTAGTAACGTTTCCTGAGTATAGCTACTCTGGGATAGCTGCTGGTCTGTCTGTTCTTGATCAGTGTATAAACCAATGTCAGTTATATTTGGTTATTTATGAATCTGTCCATGTCCAAAATAATGGAAATTACAAGTCCCGTTACCATTTGGACTCAGATACTGCCCCTCCCCTCACCCTCCTCCCACTCCTTCCTTTGTCACCAGTGCTAGAAGCAAAATTTTTAATCCTGACTCGGAGAAGGACTAGATTTAGTCTCCCCCTTGAAAACTGGTCCAATTTGTGAGGGAGGAGGCAGAGAGGAAGTAAACAGGATCTCCACTTGATGCAGGGGCACTCTTAATCATCACTGCAGTGAAACACAGCTGTAACAAAAGTGTGTTTCCACCTGGGGTTTCTGGTCCCTAGCAGGGGGCCCTGCTTTGCCAGAATGCTGCTACCCAGTCCCGCCTGCTGCTTGTGTCCCAGTCTCTGCTTGGTGCCATCTTTCTCTGTGCATACGTACATGCATGTTGCTTTTGGCCGCATCTTTACTTCTCGCTGCTGAGTCGATCATCTTCACTTTTCCTTTTTGCTAGTGGACAAGTGGGGCGCTGAGGAGGTTGCAGCTTGGCTGGACGTGCTTGGTTTAGGGGAATACAAAGACATTTTTATCCGCCATGACATCCAGGGCTCAGAGCTGATCCTGCTGGAGAGAAGAGACTTGAAGGTACTCACTTGACCTGCTTTTCTGATCGTGATGGGCCCCAGGGCTTGCCTGCACTTGCCTGTGCTGCAGCTCCCACTGACTGGATTGGGAGCTGTAGGGGTGCAATGGAGGACAGCTTGCAGCCTGATTAGCACAGCCCGGTGCCTGGCATAGCCATCCCGCTGCCTAGTATGTGACATGCAGGATCATAGGCCATTTGGAGGGGCATTTGCAGGGCATCATTTGCATGCTCTGCCCTGTTGCCTGGGTCATGGCACTGCACATGAATACTACGGCTGGGCTGTGCTTGCATGCTGTACCCAGCACCCGTCCTAAGCAGCAAGTGTTCGCACTGTTCTGTAGGACCCATTGCAGCAGGTGCTGCTGGGCTGTTAGGATACAGGCTCTTTGAGCTCTTGGGAACCTATAGCTCTGTGCTGCAGTTTCTGTCCACAGCAATAGGGGCTTGCTGGGAACTTGGAGTCCGGTGCCGTCTGGTGTCTTCTGAGAGACTGTGAGATGAAAGCGTCAGAACCATCACTTCCCTCTTCCCCACCTGGGAATGGGCTGTTCTTGTCTGCAGGCCGTGATCCAAAGCATCCTCTGCCTAAGGACCAAGGTTGGGGGCTGGGACCAGTACCCAGATCCTGCCTCCCCCAGGACACTTATAGCATTAGGGTTCAGTCTTTCATGTCTGGAGACCTTGGGGCAACTAAGGGCAGTGAGCTGGGATTGTGTGCTTTTATTGGGGGGTGGGATACATTCCCTGCTGAGCAGGGAACAGTCCCCTTCACTGCTGGTGCCAGTCACCCTCCTTGCCGACAGGCTGCCAGGTGGGCTGCTGAGACAGCATGTTGCTAAGGAGTTAGTTGACGCACAGAACTGCTGTGTGGGGGGTTTTAGCACTGCCAGGTTTGGGCTTTGTACAAATCAAAATTTGAAAAATGTATTTTAACCCCCTCCCTCCACACTGCAATTCTAGAAGCAAATTGTGTGGAACCCAGGGGAGCTTTCGTTTTACATTTTTTTTTTAATGTTTCACTTTTCAGTCTGTATTTTAGTGGGGGGGGGTTTCCCTTGTGCCCTTTATGCCTTGCAAAGTAGTCTTTTGATGTGACTACTTACCTCAGACAACAGTGTCTTGCTCTCATGTATGATCAAATGATGTAGTCTGACATTTGGAAACTCTAAGCAAGGAAAGATAGCCACCAAATTCCCAGGAGTCAGGGACTTTGACCATCTGACCCCTGTGCATGTATGTGTTTTGAAATGATGCTATTGTCAGCTTTTCTTGCATCACATATTTTTCAGTGTTCTGGAATTTTGTGTCAAAACCCAATCAACCTCCCACCCACACACTGGCTTTAGCAGAATGGCACTTTTTAATGGGAAGCCACTGGCCAAAGTGTTTCAGCCATCTTTCCTGGCTCCATGCTCATGCCAGGGCATATGCCTAGCTGTTGGCCTCCCTACTCAGCTTCCAGGGACTGGACTGTGGGGATGGACACTGAGGAGGTTTTGGCACTCCCCTGCTTTCTTTATTTTCCCACATGAGCCTTGAGCTGGGGTCAACTTGCCAACTATCTCCTGTCCTGCTCCCAGCTGTTATGGGATCTCAAGCAGACATTAAAAGCCTTGCCTATGGTCCTTTTCTACTCAAGGCCTGAAGCCCTGTCAGTGTAGCTCTCCTCAGGATGAAGCCAGCTGCAGCCCTCTGGAGTCCACGTAATGAAAACAGAGCAGCAGTTTTCAACCTGGGCTCAAGAGTACTAGCAAAAGACAGGAGTGAATCATCTGGCTTAAAGCTAGCACCGGGCTGTATAGCTCCAACTCGCCTTCAGGCCTTCCCCTTTCTCATCCCTCTGCTCGGACTAGAGGGGTCAGGGTTGTAGAAAACGGCATCACAGTGCCGAGGTGAGATTAAAGCCATGGGCAAGCCGTGGGTTACAGACAGCCAGGGTGCTTGATGCTCCAGATACTTCAGTGAAGGGCCACAATTTGAGACCCATCACTGTCAGGCACAGTTTCATTCACTGCCCCCCTGCTCCACAGCAGGTTGCTTTTCAGCCATAGTGGGTGGGATGTGAATACCATGCTTTCCCTGGAGCACTGTTTCCTGGTGGTGTTAGCCAGGAAGTCTGAGCCATTCAGGGAACATGCTCCTGAGGACCTCATTTAAAGAAAGCGAGCCTCACTCAGCCCTGCCTGTCCCTGCTCTTTGTCTGCCCAGTACTGTTCCCACCTGAGGCTTGTAGCCAAACACCCTGAGAGTAGTGATGGAGTGACACCAGCCACAGAGGAGCCAGTAGAGTGAAGGGTGAACAAGTGCAAAGCAAGCCTGGGCCTCGATGCTGCGACATCTAATTTTTATTTCTGCCACTGCCACAGACTTTCTGTCTTATTTCTCCCTCAGTGCAGTGTGGGTAATATGGCTGCATTGCTAGGTTGAATTATGCCCTACCTAAAAGCAGGGGCCTCAAACTCAGATAACTTGGCTAGCCAAATTCAGACTGTGGGGCTTTTCATGCATGGGACATTTGTACACATGGCTGCACTGCATTTTTAAAAGCACCTGGTGCTGTGTCACATACATTTGTAGAAATGGTGAAATGCGTGTCAGCGCTGAAAAAATGGCGGCAGTGCACTTTTGAACTAAAATGCATCAAAGGTGTTTTAGTTCAAAAGTGCACCACTGCCATTTCTCAGTGCTGATGTGCATTTCACCGTTTATACAAATGGATGTGACGCAGCACCAGATGCATCAGCTCACATGCAGAGCAGACTCGATTAATCCAGTGCGTTGGAGAAGACAAATGTATGTATATAAATGAGAGCTGCTGTGCTGATGTAGCCATCACCCAATGCTTAACGTCACCCATGCCCCTCTCCCTCCCCCCCATACTGCTGTTGATTCGCATGCCAAATGGTGATGCAAAACTGGAAATTCTGGGGTGAGGGGAGGGGTGGGGAGCAACATTAAACCATTGGGTACTTGCTGTCCCAGCATTGGCTCTGGAAGCCAGTGGTAACCCCTGTGGGCTGGATCTAGAGGTGAATTAACTGCCAGAAGCCCTGTGGCCCAGATGACCTCCTTCAGCAGGCCAGATACTGTTGAACAAGCTTTAGTTAAAGAACCCCTGCTACCATTTTGAAGTGCAGGGACACTGATACACAAGATATGGAGGCTGGCTGGAGCATGGTAATCGAGTCTGCTCCTAGGCACTGCAATTACAGTGCATTGGAACAGTCTCCCAGCTTACATACAGGCACCCTCTGTTGTGAGGTACTAGAAAAAAGTGAATTAACCTGTCTTAACAGACATTAACTAAAGAGCATGGTTTTTTTTAGTGATAGTTTAATGCACATTAAAATAGGCTAATGTGCATTAAAGCACACGTGTAGATATGCTCCATAGTCCAAAGAGCAGAGCTGCTCTGCAAATCACCCCTGAGCCCAGCCCTTCTCCCACTGCACACATCTGAGCAAGATCAATGGCTGTAGTGGCCAAAATAAGGCTTCAAAAGTTTTACCCATCCACCCAAGATAGCCTCTTGGCTCTGGGGGAAGGAGCTGGCTTTGCAGAATGAGCTCTGCTATCTCAGTGCCTGTAGCAGGGCAGATTGTGCTCTAACCTCTCTTTAAGGACACAGAGGATGGGGGGAGATCATGGGCTTACTCAGGAGACACTGTGGTTTGGCTTGTGTGGTCTGTGTTTGCAAAGGTCACTGAAACACCAGCTAGAAAGAGCCCAGCTCAGCTTTTGTATCCCAAAGGCAGGCTTCTAAGGCAGCAATGGAAAATCAGGCCCCCATCAGTAGCTTTTCAAACTAGAACTACCCTTTAAATATGAAATGTTCTCGCTTTTGCTGTTCTACTCATAGTTGGGCTGGATGGAGCAGGATTTGCTGCCTTTGAGAAGCCTGTTATGCTGAGATTTCTGAAGCTCTATCGCAAGAAGGCTAAAAGTAATAAGGCCCTTGTTTCTGTCTGTTTGTAGCAAGAGCTGATTCTCAGCCTGTAGACCATGTTGGGGAGGTGGATTACAAGGGAAGAACAAGCACATATCTGGCAAAAAAATCCAGCAGGTTGGTTTTTGCTCCTGCAGCCTTTTCTTGGCTGTATTGCTGAAAAGTTGCTGTGTTTTCTGTACCCTGCTTAGCTGGAAGTTTGGCAGAGTGGGTGGCTAAGACTGTATTAGGCACAGAGTTCATGTATGTGATGTCTGTATTAACAACTGGACTTCCTCTTGGCACAGAGCAGCTTGCAGGCTCAGACTTCATGCTTATCTGACATGCTTCTTCCTCTTGCCTTTCTTTTTTTCTTTTTAAGGACCTTGGGATAACAAAAGTGGGCCACATGAAGAGGATTCTCCAGGGAATTAAAGAGATCAGTAGCCACCTCTAGAGACACTGAGAAAGCAAAACAAAATGGATTGCTAGGGAACCTCTAGGTGGGATGCCTTGGACCAGCATTCCAGAACTCTAAACACGTGGGCAGACGTCTGTTCTCGTGCGCGTTTGTTGCTGGTATGAGCGGTGTCACAGCAAGTGACTCAGACCGGGAGGCTGTGGAACCCTCACACTAGAACACTTTTCGTCAGCGCTCCAAAGCAGCCCGCAGTGGACGTCACATTTCCATGTTCGCCAAAGATGATTGGTTTGCACACACATGTGTGTTCCCTTTATGTTCTGGGTTTCTGTGCTTGAATGGCTTCTGTTCAGCAGTTTATCTCCATGCATACCTCTGACTTGGAAGAAAGAACCAACTACAGTAGGTATGGTTTGGGGTCCTCCTGCTTCTTGGAGCAGCTCTTATCCATTTAGCTGGCTAATTCTGGGCAAAGCTGCTAAAGACACTGGAGCACTAAAAAAGCATGTAGCGCAATGTCAAATGAGAATGAGCTGTCTGTGAAATAGACTGATCTGTGAAACCATGATGCCAGCTGGTGCCCTAAGGACAAACGCATTATAGACTGAATGCTCTCTGAACCTAGGCACTTTCATGTCCTCCTTCCTAAAAAGGCAGCATTTCCTTCTAGAGCCATGAGAATATGGTTACAAAGGCAGCCCCATAACTTTTCTACTCATTGTTCCAAAGCTGTGAGCCTTGTTGGACTAAGAAGCAAAATATACTCCACACCCCATTCTGGAAGAGTCTGTCAGTCCTCGCTTTACCAACTATGGTCCAAAGGCAGCTCAGACCAGCGTCATGCATCTGTACAGTTTCCAAAGCCAGGCAGGAGTCTAGTTCTGGCTAGAGTAATTCAAGAAGCTCTGCATTGTGCTACTGACCCTCCTCCAACAGCTTTGTCCATTGGATTTTCTGTGGAAATCAACAGACCTTGCTCCCTGGCTGTTAAGTGCTTGCTGAGCTTTCTTTTCTCCTTGGTTTGGCTGTTTGAAGTTAGAGAAGCAAAGACAATAGACGTGCCTCCATAGGCACATCAGCTCAGAAAATAACATTGTTTCTCCCACTTTGAAGATCAAGACTGTTGGGTTCCAAAACCAGAGGCTAATCCTAAGAGACATAGTGTATGCCCAACTCCCTTGGAGGTCAGCAAGCGGTAGAGGCCTGGTTAACATCCCTGAGCACCTGCTAGGCTCACGGCCTTGTTTCCATGTTTCGCCAGAATCTTCTATTGTCCACCTGACCTGAGGGTGGCTGATATCTTCTGCCATTTTGCACTATTCAGACAGCTCTGTTAAGTGGAAAATGGCTCCCTGGATTTCAAGCCTGTTAGGAGACATCCACCCACCTTGAGCCATGTGGCAGTAGGGGGATGGGTCTTTGCAGACATCAGCGCTGTGACAGGGCTTGCACGGGCTGGAGAACTGTCCGACATTTCAGCATGGAGACTCTGAACGTTGTTCCTACTGAACTATGCCAAAAAAGATCCACTCCCACATTCCAGCCATAGAATTTACAACTTATTTAAACTCTGTAAATAGTTTCTGAGAGAGAAGATATTTATTTCAGCAAGTTGTTAAAAGCTTAATTTATTCTATTCTGGGCTGAAAAGGATTGGTTTGGTGCAGAACATGTTCAGTCCCCGCCCTGCCTCTGGCAATGACAGGCCACTGTGCTTCTTCCACTACCACTTGCACTGCACCCACCAGCCACAAAACCTTTCCCTTTTGGTTGGCACTTTGCTGGGAAAAAATGTCCTGCTCAATCAGCTAAGCATCCCCAGTCCTCAAAACAGTGCTGTTGGTAGGCACAGGGCAAAATGTTTCACTTTCCAAAAATGACTTCAAAAGACCGTCAGTTTTTGTGCAGGGGTGATGGTATTTTTGCTTTAGCTCTACCATTAATTCATTGCCATGGCTCCAAGGGTCCATTATACCTTCCCCATTGCCTGGAAAGGGAGAGAGAAAAATCATTTTGAAAGCCAAGTCCACATTTTCAAGCAGTTGCCTGCTTGTGGTGTGTGGCTGGAGAGGCCTGGTGTCATTTTGTTCCAGAGGGCCTGAGCTTTTATAACTCCTGCTCTCCTTGGCTGGTGGCATGGGGGCCTACTGCCTGTGAAACTTAAACTTATGGTGTCTCTCTCTAAGCACCCATAACGGGTGGCCCCCTTCTGAAGATGTCAGCTAGAGCATTTACACTAAAGCTTCCACATGTTGCAGTAACAGGGCTGTCATGCAATGTCCTGCTTTGAGCTTTGTCCTGAAGGGCTGGTTCTTTTGGAGATGACATGTGGGCTGTAGCTGACTCTAGTTCACTGGCAATGCTGGTCTTGGATGGCAGTAGCATTGGTGCAGCATTTTCTGTAGTGACATCTTGGCCTTGTATGTAATTCTTTCGGAAGTGCTCAATGCTGATATGTTCTGCTGCAGGACCACATGGTCCCTGGTGGCTGCAGGCTGAGAGGTGGTGAAAGCAAATGAACAAAGGGGCCAGAACTGCCACAGAGGTTGGTTTGCAAGACAGTTTGCTCTCACCTGCCTCATTGGCCCAGGCTGCCATCACTTCTTTACTAAGCCAACTGTGTGGCCTTTGCACATGCCTCTAGGATCCTGACCAGGAGGTGACTGGAGCCAAACCCTCCCAGCCTCAGCAATGCTGCTGCTACTACAAGGTATAAACACAGTAGCCATGGACATGTTGGAGGCAGGAGGACCTGTGTTTTAACAACAGCGGGCACACAGCCTTGCACCAAATCACTTACAAATGTATTGTACTATAAGAGCCTGGGTGCTTGGGCTACTGCTCCTTAGAGAAATTATTTTAGGCCCAGTCCTTGGGGCTCTGATTTGTAAATTTGTTTCCCAAGATTCTTTTGCTGCATTGGGCCCCATGTGAGCCTGAGGCTGTGCCATGTGTGGGTGAGGCTGGGGTGTGTGTATAGGAAGACATCTGGTCCAAGCCATCCCCAGGTGTCTGGGATCACCTGCCCCTGGACTAGGCTAGCAGCCCTGATGCGCTCACCCCTTATGCTGTGATCTGTGAAGCAATGGGTGCTTTATCTTGTACATGAAATCAAGGGGTGGGAGGGTGTAAATAGAGGGGCGGGGCTTTGTGTTCAGTGTCCTTCTTCCAGGAGGCAGTTGCTGGCCCTTGTGATCCTAGAGCTGCAGGGAGGGGAGTGGTGCCTGGGGTTGGGGGAAGGCTGGACTGGTGTGGATGCTCATAGTGTGCTCTACTCCCCCACCCTTCTGCCCTAAGCCCATGCACCATTCTCAGGCCTATTCCAGTGACTTGGATGGGCGCAGTCCCTCCTCCCCCTTTGCAGTCATCCACACTGGTGCAAAATGAGCCTAAAACCTGCCAGCAGTGACTGTAGAATGAAGGATAATGGAGACTCCAGGCCAGGCACTGGGGCAAGGGACTTAGAGCTATTATTCTTGGTGGAAGCAGTGTGCAGAGAGCTATTTTCTCCTGCTTCAACCCCCATCCTGCAGGACAGGTCAGAGACTAAAGGGCATTAACTGCTGCTCCCTTCAGGCTGCCGCATTCTACTGGACAGCACAATGGTGCCACTGCCAGCAGGAATCAGCTGCACACAGGCAGAGCTTTTCTTGCCCAGCCCTTTGCTCTGATAGTGCCAGCTTTGGGGTGCCCTGCCTTTCCCTAGATGGGAGGCCAGAACCATAAACTGCCCAGTTTTGTTTTAAAAGGGAGTTGACTTGTGCCAGGTGTTGGCAAGAACAGCTCCTTCTTTGCTGTAAATTAAGCTATGCCAACGTAAGGGTTTGTTCCCCACTCTCAACACCATCCCCAGCTGCCCCAGGAATGAGATGGAGTGTAACTGGGCTGCTCCACTGCCAAACTCGCCAGTACTCTGGGGCACTTGTGAAAGCTCTTTTTGTGGCTTTGTGTTGGCTTCTGTTCTTCCACGAGTCTGGGAAGAGGAGCTCAACTGAGGGAAGCAGCAGTAGCTGAGGCAACTAGAAACCCTGTCAACCCACCCTACCATTGTGCTTGATTGTGTCTTGGCCTCTTCTGTAGTTGATGGGTGAATGTAATGCAGTGGCTGGTGGGTGTGCTCTGGCTGAGTTTTTCATTTTTTTTTAATGTGAAAGATTAAAAAGGATAGAAAATTAATGTGTGCGTGGTATTTGCTGTCATGGCTGAGGCAGCTGCAATAGGAGCACACAGGGCTGGGAGGGACAGTGGGAAGGAAAGGGACAGAAACAACATTGCAGCTACACACCTGAGCTCAAGCCTTCATCCTTCAAGCCCCCAATTGGGCCTTCTCCAGAAAACATGGGAGTTGCTTTAAAATACTGAAATCTTAGCACAACATATGTTGATGCTGTAATGCTTCCTGAGGCCTGCTGGAGGCCATGTGTTTAAACCTCTTTCTGCACTCCCTACCTTTTTTAGACTCAAGGTCTCACCTCAGAAAATCCTTAGTTTTCACTTGTTTTTTGCCTACAGAAAAACAATAGGGCAGGTTTCTGCAACAAAGGCCTCAGAAAGATCACATGTGCTCAGAATGTTTTTAACACTGTGGATTCCTATAGGCAATCTTTGGGTTTATTGTGTGAATAAGGTTTACACACCTACCAGTGTCAAGTGTGGCCCCCCTGAAACAGTCTCAAGGGACCCCAGGCGCCATAGCACCCTGGCCAAGGCTGTTGGCTCTCCATTAAACTAAAAGCCACAATCACATGACTCAAGAAGATGGGGCTTTAAGAAGTACCATCCCTTCCACAAAGCATTGTCATTAGTGGGTACTGTAAAAGGGGTGGGAGTCTGGGGAACATAGGCATGCTCCCACCTTTCCTACAGGGAAAGAGACAGGCAGTTAATTTAAGTCAATATGACTGGGCACTGTCCAGCTTGGAGGATCAGGGACAAGAAGCCCCATCTGATGCACTAGGTACACCTGTGTTTGGTTTCTCAGCTAGGTGACCCAGAAACCTGTGCCTGCCTCTAGCTTGGGAAGGGAAGCCTAAAAGTCTCTGAGCCCACAACTGTCTGTGCTTTTTATCCAGTAACTGCCAAAGGCACAAGCAGGGATTGCTTCACCCTGGTGACTCCCTAGGGATATGAACTGCTCCCTGGGCTAGAGTCAAGCTTCATTCTTGATTGCTTCAATAGGAGGGACCAGTAGGGCAGTCTTTTGGTAGAGGGATGACAGAAGGACTGAACCCCATTAGATTCACAGTGCTCAATTCACTTGGGCCATGGGGCTTCTCACAGGTCCAGCTAGGGCAGGGGTGGGCAAAATGCAGCCCACAGACTGGATGTGGCCTGGCAGGCCAGTTTATCCAGTTTGTGGGGCCCCTAAAAAATGTAGAAAATTAATATTGATCTGCTCCTAGCTGCCTGTCATGTGGCCCTTGATGGCTTGCCAAAACTCAGTAAGCAGCCCTCCACCCAAAATAACAGCCTGCCACTGAGCTAAGGGCCAGGGAGCAAGAGCAATGCTGCATTAAACAGATGCAGGGGTCTGGGTTCTCCATTACCCACAGAGAAATGGAGTAAGCTGTGGTTTTCTCATTTTACTGGAGAAATCTGTGGAATTTGCACTTTTGCAAAGAGCTCTGTGCAGCTGGCAGAAGCCTGCAGGGGGCTGGGAGGGAGTAGGAGGACAGGGGGTGCCACATGCATGTGTATGCATTTGGCTGCCAGGCGGTCTGGAGACGAGCTCCTGCAGGTAAGTGTGTGTGGCAGGGGAAGGATGGACAGACATTGAGGCCTTCCATAAGGAGGGAGGCAGGGGCTGAGGATGCTGCCCAGCTGGGCAGTGCCTGGGGTTTGGGGCTGCAATGTAAGGCTGCAGGGCCCTGGCAGGGAGTGAGACAGGGCTGTGGGCAGCTCGTCAGAGGAACGAGTGGGGCAAGGCCAGGTCCGTGCTGCCTTACAGACTCCTGGGGAGCAGGGGGACCTGAGACCCCACCCACAACTGTGGGGATGGGCTTGTGCACTGTCCACTTCAGGCTCATGCTCCCTGCCCTGCTGCCCTCCCCCAGAGCCCCTGCAGCTCCACGTGTGCAACCCAGCACTGCAGGGAACAGGGGAGCCATGTAGGGAGCTGCCTGCCACTGCGAACTCCCCACTGCCTGTGTCCCCTCCGTGCAACCCTGCAGTAGTGCCCTTGTTGCAGCTGCGCAGGCAGGGGATGCCTTGCCATGGCAGCATAGAGCTTGTAGGCAGGCAGCTTCCTGCACAGCTCCACTGCTCCCTGCAGCACGGGGTTGCATCTGCTGGGCTGCAGAGGCATTAGCGAAGGGCAGTAGGGCACAAGCCTGCCCCCACCCCACACACCTGCAGGGTGCAAGTCCTGCTCCCCTGGGAGTGTGCACTGTGGCAGGGAGTAGCTCCCCTCCTGCCCTGCCCAAGCCAAACCAAGCCAAGCCCCTAGCAGGCAGGCAGATGGCAGGGGAGGAGCTAGGCTTTTTTCTACTGCAGCAGACCTGGGTGTGTGGCCCCAGAGCCCTGGCAACCCCCTCTGGCAGGGCTAGGGGAAGCAGGAACTGTTGACAAGGAGCAAGGGGCACCACTGGGGGGGGCTACGGGTGGGAGTGAGGGGCACCAGCAGGATTGGGAGGGCCTTTTCATTTTGATCACAGACATTGAGGTTTTTAAAATCAGAGAATTTGTGGGGGGGGGTTTAATTAGGGAAAACCAGGATCCCTGCTGAGAAGGGCCTGGAGCCCCTCCCCGTGTTTGTGAATGAAAGCCATCATGAACAGTGGATGTGATGGCATAGAAGGCACTGAGCTGCTAAAGAAGATATGCAGAGACCAGTGCCAGGTAGGACAATGGTCACAGCTGCTCTGCCCAGCCAAGATGGCAGTGCCTTCAGGCTCCCACAGCAGCTCAGCTCCACCTGCTTGAAGTCAATATTGCCTGGAAACTTAAGTGCCTCAGGCTTCAGGTCCCTCAGGCCAGGCTCACTGTGAACTGCTCTCAGCAGTAGGTAAAATGTATGGGCTGAGACATCCTTATGGGCACCCACATTGCCTCAAGCTCCACTATGGGCCTCCGTACAGATGAGCATACACAACCTGCTGCATCTGGGTCCTCCAGTGCTAGGGAGCAGGCTGTTTCAGGGCTAGTTCACCTGTCTAAGGGTAGGCACAAAGAGGATTTTGGTTTGTATTAGCTCTGTACCCCCACCCCACAACTCCTGGCACTTCAGATCTCCTCCCTCCCCCACCACTGTGTTAGCAAGGGCACTCAAAGCAAGGGAGCAGGGGTTCTCCCTGGCTGCACAACTATTTTAGGGCTAGAGAGCCAGAACCATCTACACAGCCTCCAGCAACATGGCTGAAAATGCAAGCTAACAGCATGGCCTCAGTGCCATGAGGCACATGTTCAAGCTGAGAAATGCACAAGTGGCGCTAGTGCCATCCTGCAGCAGAACAGGGGCAGCAAGCATCAGGCTCAGCCACCATTCCCAGTTCAGAGAGCACCAACAAGATTCATAACTGTCGCCAGGCTTTCCTGTGCCCAGCTCTGTTCACAGCTGGCCCCAGCCAATGCTCCTCCTCAAGCTTCAGCAGCCGCTAGCCAGAGCTAAGCACCTGGCTTGGCAAGCTGCTGCTCCCCTAGAACAATACTGGTAGGCAGCAGCTGAGATGACCCCAACTCCCAGCAACTCCTTAAGGAGCAGCAACTTCCATTTCTCCATTGCTGCCTCTGCCTTTGCTCAACAGCAGCTCTCCAAGTGTCCCCATTTCTCATATGTTGCTTCACTGATTTAAGGCTGTGGGTTTCCCTTCCCTGCTTTGCCTTCCACCATGATAAAAGTCAGGTCAGCTTCTTAAATCAGAAAGAGTTCATCCCTGTGCAGCCCTCCTCTTCCCCCCCACACCCAGAGTTCCAGTCGTCTCAGTGCCAGCCTGGCCCCAGTACTGATACAAGAGTCCCTCCTGGGCTTTAGGGTCAGCACTGAGGACTGCTGTAGGCTGCAAGCCACCACACCTGGCTCTGGCTGATGCCAGGCAGCACTTACAAGCACATCCACTGGGCCTGGAGAGATGGGATACAGAACATCCAGAAACAACACTGCAGCTGTTCAGGCAAGACAGGAAGCAGCCCCCAGAGCAAGCCAAGATACAGCCATGGCATCAGGAAACCTCAAGAGTCACCGGGACAAGACTGCTACCATGAGGCAGGTAGTTACCTTCTCCATTTCCCTCCTTCCCACCTTGGGCCAAATCAGACAGCAGGCTCTGTGCAGCAGGAAGCACGTCGTTGTGTGCACAGCACCTAGCCTATCAAGGCTGGATCTCAGCACTGCTGTGCTGTGACCCTGAAGCAGAGAGACTCTACCAGGAGGGGAGATACACAATAGTTTATTGACATCTTCTAGTTTCCATTAACACTGCCACTATTTTTTCCTCCCCCTACCCTCCCTTTAATAATAAAAAATGTCTATGTACAGACTTCCCTTGGGCCAAGGGAGCACATCACTATTTACAAGCTATATACATACAGGCTGTTCAATGTCCCATGCCATGAGTCTGGGTCAGCAGCCCCACAGGAGAGATCCTCACCCCATGTCCCAGGGCTAGCTCTTCAGAGCTTCCTCCAGCTTCAGCATGTCCATGGGCACACTCTTAGCAACTTCAAAGAAGACTCTGAAGGAGTGACAAGTCAATCAGTGCTGGCACAACATGGAAACTCATAATACATGACAGGATGCGAGGGGCCAGGACACCCACAATCCAACAGAGACCACATGACCATCAACTAGCAACGGCTTTCTCCAAAATGCCACTGGGCTCTGGAGTTAAACTGGCCTTTAATAGGAAGCCCAGGCACCTTCCCTCTCAGCTGCCACTGCCTGGGCATGTCCTCCAGTCCTTCCAGGCAACCAGCACATGAATCAGTAATATAATATAAGCCCTCAAGGTCCCTTTGCGCAGTGCTAAGCAGCAAAGAGCTATTTCCAGGCTGTCTGCCTGTGAAGACACCTGCCTGGCCAGAGCTATGCAGCATTACAGAAAGGCAGACAGCAGAGGAAAGGCAGGCTCCAACTGCCCTGCCAAGGCCAGTGTCCAGAAGGAGTATACCTTAGCAGAAGTACAAGTTGTGGGGCACAGGTGAGCCTGCAGCCCCAGCTCTCTGACTGTGCCAGCCCTGCCACAGATCATTATATGCCAGCACCCATTGTCCTCAGCTGCAGCAGTCCCAGGAGGTCAGAACCCCTGGCAGGTTCTGAACAAGCGGGGCTCAGAGCTTACAACCTGTCAATTTTCCCACCCCCTGGCCCCAGTGTGTGCTGGAAGGTAAGTACCTAATGCAGCACCCCCCTGCTGGTTTAGTGGAAGACATCTCCCAGCTCCTAGTCAGAGACAGCCTCTAACCCCACTCCATGCAACAGGGCACAGCTGCCCAGAGATCCCTTACCGGTGGGAGTACTTGGTGCGCACAGCCTTGAGCTTGTCAAAAGGCTGATAGGTCAGGAGGAAGTTCAGCCTCTTCACCAGTGGATGCAGCTCTTGAGATGTGTAGCCACTGTAATATTCCAGGGTAGGGCTCTGCAACAAGCCAGAAACTCAGACTGGGCTGAAGCCAGCACACCATAACCAGGCCCGATACACTTCTCCCTCTAAGGACCCTTGTAGATGGTATCCTGGGGGTCAGATCCATGGCCCATAGACTCCACACTACACCAGTTTGGGCCCACAAAGGCTTCCCAGGTTGTATCTGGTACAAACAGGATGTAGTGGAGTTCCCCATGGAAAACAAGACAAGGCTGCTGAAAGGCCTCAAGAGCAGGGGAGACTTATGCTGAGTGGAAGCAGTGTCCGCCCAGGAGATGGCCAGAGAAACTGTGTCACTGTGCTCAAGAGGTCATAGGATGTGGAACAAGCAAGCAACAGGGTTCAGAGGCCAGGCTTGTTGGATAAGGTCCTCTCTCTCCATGCTCCTGAGAGGGGAATACATACAGATTTGGGCATATCCATTGGGCTTACAACCTATCTGCTGCCCAGGCCAAAGTTCCCTGCATCATCTGCCCATCATGGGGCACCTGGCACCCCCTGTCATGGGCGACAGGAAATTTCTCCCAATGGCTCTAAGGCAGCTGGAGTATCTGTTCTCCTAGGGACAGAACCTGGCACCCTGGTCTTGGAGGAACCTGCCTGAGATGGCTCCAAAAACACAAGAGCTGCAGCGTTGCCTCCAACTCTAGCCAGCCTTCTGCTAACAGCTCCTATCATTAAAGGCTATGGGCTCAGGGTCAGCCAGCCGTCTTGAATGGGACACTCACCCATCCCCCAAGGTTCTTCATCTTGAGTGCCAAAAGCAAGCAGCTGGCAGCCAACTTGGAGGCGCTCTCCTGGATGTAGTCGTACTCCTGCAGAGTCATCTCGCAGATGAAGCGTGCCAGAGTCAGCGTCTCTATGTTGGTATGAGCACACTGGGATCCACACAAATGAGAAGGAACAGCTGTGAGGACAATCCCACCTTGCTACTGCTACCCTAGCACCAAATCCAAGCTACAAGGGGCAATCCCTCCTCCAGTTCTCTACTCCCAGATCCAGAAGGATCCAGCTCCTTCTATAGAGGAGATACACACTATATGCGTTGGTGAGCCTCAAGCTGCATTGGTTAGAGGCATGAGGTCCAGCCCTACAACTACGACACCTACTTTGTCACCCGACCCCTGTAAGAAGGGCTTGATCCACCGTTGGTGCCTGGGCAAAGGGAAGGTGATCCCATGAGGGCTGAGGGCACTGGTGGCATGGGTGTCTACAGGTACCCCATAGTCCAAGGCAGAAAGCTCTTTGCAGGTCAGCAAGGCAGCAGGTAGGTCAGCTGGCTGGGTCCCCCACCAGGGACAGGCAATCCCAAGAGCCATCTCCCAGGAGCTGGGACCCAGGGCATAATCAGATGAACCCAGGTCCTTTCATGGTGTCTCCACACCCACAACCTCCATCCTCACCCTGCAAAACTTAGTTCCAGGAAGATTTACATCTGAGTCTTCCCCACAAGAGGACAGGCCCAAGCAGCACAAGCAGGAGCCTTCCATGCAAGGGCTCTTCATTCCACTACCACCCTGGTGCAGTGGTGCAGCTTGGCTGAGGGGGTAGGGAAGACTCAACTCAGACACCCACCCACTGTGGTTCAATCACAGTGATCTCCCAGGCACTCCTCCCCCGCACACTCCTAGGTAGAGGCCAGGCCCTCACCTTGGCAAACCGTCGCAGGAAGCGATATGGGATGGGTATGTTGATGTCAAACTTCAGGGTCTGAAGGATGCTTATCTCCATGGCAATCAGCTCCTCCCGCTTGTAGGCATCATCACAGATGTAGAGGAAGTCATCCACGCACGGGGGGCAGCGCTCCTGCAGGAGAGGAGGAACAAGCTGTACGAACACTCAGTGCTGGAAGGACGTGCTGCATCCAGAGGTCTAACAAAAGGGGACACCATATTTCTTCAGCCACTGAACACCTGCCTCACCCTGTCCCAGAGCAGGGAGAAAGTTGTAGCAGTGCCTCAAACTCCCATTCTGTTTCAGAGGATATGTGCCCATCTCCTAGGATGCACCCCATTTTTCCTGCTTGGAGAGATGTACACTGGGAGATGGAGTCCCATCCAGTGAGCCTGACCCATTGGGAAAGATGAAGAGGACCCAGGGACTCTCATGAAGCAGTGCAGAAGCAGATCCAAAAGGAGAAAATGTTTCAGTTTTCTGGCACTTGATTTCTGCCAAAGCCCTACAGCAGGGGTGGCCAGAGTTACTCACCCTGAGAGTCGCATGTCCACTCCACTGAAGTCCAAGAGCCAGAGAGCAGGGGGGAGGGGAGGGGAGGGTGTGCTGAGCAAGCTGGAGTGGAAGTGACCCCCCCCACCCCACCCCACCCCACCGAGCTGCTCTGACTTTCCCTACAGGGAGTGTGCCCTGGGGTAAGGGGCGCAGCTGCAGCCCCTGCCCTGGCAGCCCAGTGCCTGAGCCAGCAGGGCCAGCAGAGGAGGAGGGTGGGCTTGGGGTGTGCTCCCCACAGGGAAAGCTGGAGCAGCAGGAGGTGCCGGGCTGCGTTGCCCCGCAGAGCCACCTTGGGGCGAAGTGGGTGGGGCTTTGGCCAATTTCCAGAGAGCCACAAGTATCACACTGGCAAGCCGCATGAGGCTCATGAGCCGTGGTTTGGCCACCGTGGCCCTAGAGCCTTTTATAAAAAGCCACCTCCACCTCCCTGCGGGAAAACTTACTTGGTCGTGTTGGTGCTCCAGGCCTTTCAAACAGTTTGACAGAAGCTTTGACTAGCTTCACCCTTCCCTTACCCCTTGCTAATAACTTGCCCAGATGCTTCTTTTTCAGACTGTGGGCTCCGCTCCTCCCTCTGTTTGGCCTCTGCTCTATACACAATTTGGGCAGCCAGGGGAGGCGGGGGGGGAAAGAGTAGATATTTAAAAAACAAAAAACCCCAAACCAAACTCAAGAATCTCCCTAGCCAAAATCAAAACTAGCCAGTGTTGGTAGGAGGGTGATTTCCCAGTCAAAACAATTTTCAGCACAATTCTTCATTTCTGGCCGGGATAGCAACAAATGGTTGCAGCTCACATGCAGTCAGGGTACAGCACGTTTCAGGCTGTTAGCCAGGACTTGTGGGACCAAATGGCTTATTTCTGTTATCTGGTCTAGAACTCCCTGCCCGGTGCTTTCCTTACCCAGTCATCTTCCTTTTACCGCCTCAAAATAGGCAAAAGTATCTGTGGGATTAACCACCTATATCACACTTCAGAGTCGCAAGGCATTCAAGTAGGGTTAGCTGTAGGTTACATTCATACAGCCCTGTTGCAGAGGGATTTTGACTGTTCTTCTTCCACTGGTAAGCATGGTTAGTGTTGATTACTGCATTACCACACAGACTAGTTCTACAGACAGCATGTGAGCCAATCTACACCAAGACTAAAGAAAAACAGAGATGCTAAGGGCTAAAATTCCCTCCATTGCCTTGATGCACTGCAGTCCCAGTCTCCAGCCCCCACCTGCAGTTCTGATGGTGGGGCCTCTCAAAGATATAGGAAATAAGGAACAGAAACAACTAGAGCCCTGAAGACCTGGCTTGTCCATACGCTCCCATCCTCCCCCATCTTGAGTGGCGTTTTCCCAACTCAGAGGAAGGCAAGCAATGAGTCACCTCAAATTTGGAAGCGATAAGGATGGCTGTGGAACCAATGAGTTGTAGCTTGTCTCTCATGCTGACCACCTCCACCAGGTAGTGGTCCACCAGCTTCACTGCCAGGTATAGCGTCTCATGGGTCAGCTCAAAGTTCTCCTGGAAGAGACAGCAGAGGATGCGTATATACCAGCCCGCTGGCCAATCACACCTACAGCCCCCAGGCAAGGGGTACAGTGACTCAGGGCTTGCTTTGTTGCCAGCTGGCAGATGGGTCAAGAAGCAGCTTCAGTCAAGTCCCCTGTGCCTTCTGCTCCTCCAGTTCACCCTCAGACAGAGCCCATAGACCACAGGGTGAAGCTAGAGTTAGCTTCACCAGCTAGGGGTAGACATGCTTCCTGTGCCAGGCAAAGGGGGATCAGGGCAGGTAAAGTGGAAATCAGCAGATGAGGGTTCCCACCCAGGCATTCACCCACTCAGGAGCAGAACAGTCTTTCTTTCAGCTTGCAATAGAGCTGAGGACCACAGAAGGCAAATCCCAGCCTGCACTAAACTAGAAGCACCAGGCTGCTGCTCTTCCTGTCAGCCCTCGGTGACACCAGCACATGGTGGATTGGGGCCCGCACTTACACAAGGTGACCAGCACTATTCCACAGGCTGTAGAAAAACATGATGAGCTTCCTCTGCTCCCCCACTGACCCCTGACCTCCTCCCAATGCACCATCCCACATGTTGATCTACCCGCCCTTGCCACACACTGGCGCATGCCTTGAGGCAGCTGACCCATTTCACAGAGGGTGTGAAGAGGTTCTCCACATAGCTCCAGCTCAGGCCACCCAGGGGAGGGGGATGTTGCATCCCCATTTTCTTCTTAAAATCCAACACAGGCTGACCTGTGCCCTGACCTGCTCCTTCCCAGTGTCCCCAAGCCCAGGATCTGCCCACCTGCACCTCCACCATCCAGTCCACCAGGATTGCTCTCATGTCCCAGCTGATATCAGGCTGCTTCTTCATGAAGTCCACAAGCAAAAACTTCTCCTGCCAAAGGAGCAGCCAAGAAGCTGTGGGTGAGTTGAGCTCCTGTCTGTTGGGGCTGGCACCCACAGATTGCCAAGTGCATGGCTGAGTATAGCATCCTCCCTCTCACATCATCACCAGAGGTTGGGCATCACTGCCCTCCTGTCAGGGCTGGCCCCAGCAGTCTCATGCCTGCAGTGTGGGATACAAGGTGAATCCCCAGCCCTCAAACCTAGATCAGCTAAGTCAGCAGTGATGCCAAGGGGGACATCTTTTGCAGTGGGCTGGATGCTACAGCATGTCAAGATAGATCTGGCCCAGCCCAGCCTGCTTCTCCTGGTAGGACAGCAGATAAAACATTTTCCTCCCCTCCATCCTGCAGGTCACTGACCTCTCTCCCTCTCATGTAATCAAATATCTCCTTGGCATACACAGCATTGGCATACGGGTCCTCCAGCTGGTACTTGTCAATGTCCTCTACTACTGGCACCTGCAGGGAAGGGGAGGAGGTTGGAACCATTGGAACAGCAAAGAAACCAAAAATACCAC
>JAGPOW010000335.1:518396-536798 GCA_030014935.1 Caiman crocodilus | reverse complement strand
GAGATGAGCCCCAAGTGTCCCAGACAGCAAGGACACACCCATTCAAGGTGCATTCTTAACTTTCCTCAGCTAATCAGGGCTGGAACAGCAGGGAAACAAGGCACTGGGGGTTTTATCTTAGGGCAGCAGCTCACATGCAAGCTCTAACCCCCTTCTGGGCTGGAATTCAAGCTGCTACACCAGTTGCTTTGTCCTTATGACTACTGTAACTCAAGTTGGCTAATTTAACTCCACTGCCATGTGGATGCTTAGAGACTGGCACTGGGCCACAGTTTTCAGGCTGCTCTTTCCCAAACAGCAGGGGGTTGAGCAGTGGGACAGAGGGGTGGCAGTAAAGCCATGTGTGAAGCAAGGACTGGAACAGTACCAGGTATAGCATGCTCTGCCCAAGCAGCTCTCAGTGCACTACAGTCCTGCCCCGCAGCACCCCTTGCTGCTCATGCATCTCACCCATGTGCATTGCAGAGGTCAGCCTCCCCCTCCACCACCTCTCCCTCCAACACTGCTCCTCACTCTGCCTGTTCCGACTCTAAGCCTCAACTAGAAGCCAGGAGCCTAGTGGGTCTGTTTCTGTGCTGGCAGTGTAGCATTACTCAGCAGAGGTCTCTGAGGCTTGGTCTCCCACTGTGGGACAATCAGCAGATAAAGACATTGAGTCAATCATTAGTATCACCAGCATAAGGCACATGAGCACTCTTTAGGCACAGGATCAGATCAGGACAGGATGCTTCATCTCCTGAGATCACAGTGGGGTGTATGAAGGCTGCAGCACAGTGACAGGGCAAGCCCACATGTGCTGCTTATCCCTCCAAACCCTGTGCTCTCCCAGCAAACACTAAGAACCAAGGGAATGCCCAACTTCAACACCTGCACCGGTGCTGGCTTCTCCTGTACAGCATCATTCTTGGGGGTGGGTTTGAGTTCAGCGTGTGCCTCTGCTGGGGGAGTTTTCCTCATTGACCTGAAACACAACAGCCAGGAGAAGGTAAGTCACAGTGACATGCTTGGCTCTCAGCCTGCTGGGGTGACTAATTAGAAAAGGGGCTGTAGCACTAGGATAGCCATAAGCGCAGAGCCCAGTATTGCATCCTCACCAATCTCCTGAAGCAGCTTCTCTAGAGGTGAGGGTAAGACCCTTCCTTTACAGTAGTGGTTTTCAGCCTTTTTTGTACAAGTACCCATCTGTAAACAACGATGGCTAGTCCCAACTCAATAGTAAATAGCTTAAGTAGAAAACAGCCCCCTGGTCCTGCTGTTGCCCCCTGCCCCCAAGTATGTGGGCACAGGGGATGGGTGTGGGGCACGGGGGGCCTCAAGTAGCCCCATGCAGTCTGGAACTCTGCCAGCCTGCAAGGAAAAAACCATGGTTTCCCACCAGTGGGACATGCAGGTGTACGTGCCAGTTCTTTGAGTTAATACTGATACTAACAGCAGCCAGACCCCCCCCACACCAGGAGTAATGGTACATTGTCACAGCTAGATAGGGGGAAAAATCCCAGAGCTGCTGTGGCAGCAGGCAGACTGGGAGTTGAGCCAGGACCATAAACACATATTCATACCAAACACGCATCACCCCAACTCACACTCACTTTTTCAAGTTGATCTCATTGTTTTTCAGGACCCCAAGTGTGGCAGTGCCCTTCTGTGCCTTCTTGGGACCTGCCTTCACAGCCTCCTTCTTTCCCACAACAGTCTGGTTCTTATGAGCCTGTTTGAAGAGGGAGTGACAATGAAATGGAGCTCCGAGGGACGTTACTACAGCATGGCTTAGACTCCCCAGGCTCCCAGCACTGCGTTCCATGCGCCGGAGAGAACCTCTCCTTGCAGTGGTGGGTACAGAGGGTGCATGACACCTTCGCTTGGGGCTACATTTAGGAGGATATCCTAGCCAATCATGAACGAGGAGGGAAGCTTTCAAGTCATTCTCATCCCAAAACAGCTAGTTCCTTTTGAACTAAGTGGGAACACCCATGAACTGGGATTAAATTCAATGGCATTTTGAGGGCTTAGTGAAGGAGTTGGCAACCTTTAAAAACTGTGGGCTGGACTGGCCAGTTCAGGTCAGAAGCAGGCTGGTGGAAGGAGACAAGGGCAGGCATTAGGACTCAGTCAGTGCTGCTGCTTTTCCCTGCCATCAGCATGTGAAACGCATTGATCACTGCCACTTTTTCTTGTGCTGGTTTTGGGAAAGCAGCTGCTGAAGCCCCACATCCATGGGCCAGATATAAAGGCCAAATTCAGCCTGTGGTCTATGGATTGCCAACTCCCAGCTTACTGAATCCCCAGTGTTCCCACTTCCAGGCCTGCTCACCAGGGTTAGAGTGATATGAAGTCCAATTTCTACAGAAGTAGATCTTGAAGCTCGAGAACCTTCAAGGTATGTAGGACTGAAGCTAAAGCCCTCAGTAGCTGTACACGTGTGGATCAGACCTAGGACCTCCTTTGGACTGTAACTCTCTACAGACCGCAAACACCATATGTCATAGCAGCAACACCATGTGGACCATTAGGAACTTGTAGCAAAGTGAAAATATAGGAATCTTTCTATAATGTCTCTCACAAGTGGGCCCCACCTGAGACATTGTGAGGAAAGCCTGGAGCTTTATTCTCCTTTTAGAAGGAGACTTCAAATACACTGAATGAAAAGCAGCTCTTACATAGTTCCCTTAGAACAATACACTACAGTGAGCATTCAAGTCAAGGGCTTCCCAGGGAAAGGCAAGGCTGCCTATAACATTAAGACAGACTGGTGAAATATTCAGGTTTTTTCTTCCTCTGAAGCATGCAGCACGGTCCTTTCCCCAGGATCTTCTGCGAAGATATTAACTGTCTAATTCTCTCTCCTTGTAGTGGCAGGTCATTGGCAGGGCCTTCATTTCCCCTGCTTTTAGCCATGATGTTTCAGGTACTGGCCCTTGTTGCACGCAAGGGTTTGAAGTGGTGATTATGGGGCAATTCTAATCTTGACTTCAAATGCAGGGAAACAGACTCAAGAGATCTAGTCTCTCCTGAGCAAGCAGGTTCAGTGTCTGGATTTGCTTGGAGACTGTGAGTACCATTTTGAAATCATTTCTTGGAGGCTGCTCCCATCCAGACTTAAGTAAGAGAAATACTGCAGTGCTGATGTAAGTGTGGCTTAGTTGTCTGAGCACAGGGATGGGAATCAGGAGAAGAGCGGGTTCCCAGACTGATGAGGAATGACCAGTATGGGAATACAGTCTATACAGCAGACCCATTGTAAGGAAGCAGGATGTCTCATTCCCCATACCTCCCAACCATCTCTGCCCACACAGCCAGCAGACAGATACCCCAGGCTGCTGCTCCATCCCATAATAGGTAGAGGAAGATACGAGTTAGATTTAGGGTACCTGAAATTTAAGAAAAGCCACAATTCCCCAGAAGATCCCCTGGCCCCAGCTGCTGGGCACTTACATTTGTGATGTCTCCGAATGCTGACCTCTTCTTGGGTGCACCCTGAGGTGAGGATGGGGACCGCTTTGCTTGACTGTTCTCCTCCTAGAGAAAGGGGAAAATGAGCAAAGCAGCATGACTGAGGCAACCTAGTCAGTCACCAGACACGTGCTTCTCCATCCACCCTCCCGCAGCAGCTGTGCCCCCAAGGACAGGCCACAAAGGTCCAGTATACGTCAGCCAAGTCACTGACATCGTGGTTGGAGCCGCTCTGCATGTGACATTCCTCTGGCCACCTCAGAATACCTCCATGAAGTAAGGCAGTGCCATTATGTCCCATTTTACAGGTGGGGAGCAGAGACCAGTACAGGCTATGTAATTTGCTCCAAGTTCACTTGGGGAGTTTGTTGAAGAGCTGGTAGTAATCCAGGTCCAGCTATCTTTCCTTCTGGCCTCCCCACATCTAGTGACTGGGTCTCACCTTCACATGTGCTGGAGGCTCCTCCGCTACTCAGTGTGGACACATGACTATGTCTGCAGGGGCTGCACATACAGCCGGAGAGAGAGGGAACTGCTATTCCAGAGACTCACCTTCTCAGATCTGCCATTCTCCACCGCTGGTACAGCTTTGCCAGGCCGGGGGTGTTTACTGCCCACAGTCTTGGTACTGCGTGGCATTGGCATCTTTTCTCTTTGCCTCTGAGCACAGCTAGACAGAGAAACAAAAGATGCTACCAGAAAACTAGATTGCAAGGAACAATACAAAAAAAGTCTGGCCCTCCCCAAGCAGTAAGTTATCTTGTCTCCCCCTTACAGATGGGCAAACTGAGGGGCAGGAAGGCAATGCAACTACCCAGGGTCACCCAGAAAGCTGGGTTTTGCTTCTAGTCAAAGTCCCACTTGTCTGGGACAGAGCAGTGACTACAAACCTTGGCCATACCCTCAGAAATGCCAGCAGTATCTCACCTTGGATGAGACCCTTAAGAATATGCATCCTTTTCACTGTTTTCACAGACACCAAGCACAGCCCTTTGGGATAAAGCAGGTGCAGCTGTAGCAACAGGCCCTGGAGTAGTGTGTGGGACAGTGAGCCAGGTCCTTTGGAGGCATCCCACATTAACCCCCTACCCAGTCTCACCTAGGCCCACCCCTGCCATACTAAATGGGCAATGGGACATGGTAATTATGGTAGGGTGAGGAGTCCCCTCCTAAGCAGGTTGGGTAGACACTCATCCGGGATGGTGTAAGCCAGGGATGATCCTGCTTTGAGCAGGGGGCTCAACTAGATAATCTTGTGGGGTCCCTTCCAGCCCTACTTGCCTATGATCCTAAGCGCCACAGCAGTAGATGGGTCACTGGTCCAGAAAGACAAGGACAGAGACAGACAGAGGCAAAGTGCTACGGAAGCACATTGCACATGAAAAGGTCCAGGGAAGAGATGGAGAAGAATCACCAAAAAGGGTCGGGACAATGCAAGATGGGGTGTCGGTGGCATTCAAAGGGTTACAAGTGGTTCTTGACCCTAATGCAATGGCATATGGAAGCCTGGCAAAAGCTGGAGGGCAGGGGGAGGTAGGGGCTTTTGTGGTAGTGGTGAGGGAAAGCAAGCAGGTTCCAGCACAGGAGAGGCATCCCTGGAGGATGGTTTAATTCTTGCAGGTGGGAGGAGGAAGAGGCTCAGCTTTTCAGCAGCAGTTTACAAGCAGATGTACTGTACAGGGTTCAGCATGCTCTGGAAGTGGTGATCAGAGTGGGAGGTAACAGATGAGGCAAATATTCCAGGCCACTTCTCAGCCTGGCCATCTGGCTGCTCAGGGACAACGGGAAAAGGGCACCAGCAATCAAGCATCGAGAAGCTTCCCAGGAAAAGGCTGTGCTTTTACAGCAGCTCTACCCCCTGATCATGAAGACATGTTGCTTGACCACAATTCAATCCACATCTTCCATTATGCCTCCCTTTATCCAATAAAGGAGGTCTCCCAAGATCAGTTCCTTGCCATTGTAAGAGACTATATCAGATGACCCCTTCAGTAAGGATATGATTACGATTAAGCACCAGGTTCACTGGTGGAAGAGAGGCTGCAAGCAGGGGAAATGGACACTCCAGATGGAAAAGCCAAAATCAGTCTGGCAAAGGGGGCTGCTCAAAGGCAGGTGCAGAGAGAAGCACTATGTGCCAGGTAGCCAAACCATGCCTAGCACACTGAGAGCCTTATTTGTTCAGTATCTCTGATGGTGCCAATCTCAACACATGGCTGCAGTTCTGGAGAACAACACACAACAGAGGATTTTGATGACTGATGAGGGCAGAGATAGCTCACCCCCAGAGAAGCTGAAAAGCCTCTTGTCCAAAGCAAAAGCTGATATGCATTGCCAAGGGCAGAATGCAGCCTGCCAGGACTTTAGGGTCAATTTCCATTCATGCTTCTACCGACAATTGCACTGGGCCATCTATGGCTCAGGTCTCACCCAGCTTTTGAGAGAGAAATCTGGGCTCTTGCAACTTCCACTCACTCCTGGAATCATTGTTATAACGCACCTTAAAAAAATAAATAAATAAATCAATCCTTCCCCTTCCAGCCCAGCACAGCTGCTTTTGGAGAACATGTTCTGAAACACACCCCTCACTTCTCACTTTAATCCACAGATCTCTAAAAGGAGGAGGAAACATCATAACCCACTTCTTAAAGATGGGGGCAACAGAGGTCTAGGACGATGAAGTGGCTTGCCCAAGGTCACCAAGAAATCCAGTGGCAGAGCTGGGCTGAACTCTGGCCAGTCCTAGCCCAGGGTTCTTACCTGCTGGAACAGGCTGCCATGAGTCTGCAGAATAAAAGGGAACCCTACAAATGGTCTCTGTGGATGTGGTGCTCAACTGTGAGCCCAGAAGAACAAAGCTTGTTTTACTGCAGGATAGTAGAGCCTGGGCAGCTGCACCTAAACCTGACCCAGATGGGACTATTACCCTAGAGGGCAGGGAGTTCAGTCTCTACAGCTTCCTTAGCTTTTGGCCTATTGCTTCATGTGCCACTGAGAGACAACCCACCTGCACCCCCAGCTCCTAAGGACTGGAGAGAGACACTCCCCACCATAACCATCACTGGTGCCAAGGCAGTTTTGTTACCATAGATCAGTGATGCTTAGTCAGGGTGTCATGGCACCGTTCCATGTGATGTTAGTGTTAGCACTGTTAGGTGTGCAGCCCTAATTTACAGGATAAACCCAGGGATTTAAAAGGAAAAGTCATGGTGTCAAAACCATTCTGACCTGCTGTCAGCTTCCCGAGTTCTCTGCATTTTTCTCTAGTCAAAAACTGAGTGAAAATTAAGAGCTGGCATTTTTCAAGGGGTGCCTTGAGACTAGAAGGTTGAGGACCACTGCCATCCATCCCGCTGCATCACAAACACCTCTAATGATACCATCACCACAACAGCATCGGTCTGCAGCGCTCGATTTGAACAAGCAGTTAAGCAGCAAAAGGCCCTGGAGCCCCTGGCCAACTCCCCAGCTCTTGTACATCTGTGCGTTTAATGCGAAAGCAGCACATCGGACCCTCCTGAGTGAATGGTGACAACCTACGTGGCTGCGCCTCAACACTGCCAGTGCTCTCACTAAGCTAATGCATTCAGAGCCAAATTGCTGCAACCACTAAAAATCACCAGAGCGACGTCAGGAAGGAACTGGGACTTCTGTCCTTTGAAGGAGTTGGAGGATGGACGGCTAGAAAGACCCGCTTTTTTATAGCACCAAACAGACCTGCGGCTTCCCCCCACGCTCCTGGGGCCCTTTGGGACTGCTCAGCCAGGCTCATGCCTGCCCGAGCTCCATGCCCAGGGTCAGACGGGGCAGGGGTGAGCATCCGCTTCCCAGGCCCTTCCCACCGGGGCTCCCCGCAGGCTGGACGGAGCGGCCGTTGTCCCCGAGGGACCAATGCAAACCCAGACCCGGGGTCCCGAGCTGCTGCTGCTGCTGCTGCTGGGGGAGAGGTGCGGACAAGGCCGCGCGGGCCGGCACAGCGCCCGCAGCTCGACTGTAAGCAAGAGTCGTCCGCGGGAGAGGAAGCCACCACCGCCCTTGCCGGCCGGCCATGGTGCGGCGCCCCCCGCCTTGCTCCCCAGCACCAGGAGACGGAGGGACCAGGCCCGGCTGCGCCTTCCCCTGCCGTCGCTGAGCAGCAGCTCGGGACAAGGCCAAGCGCAGCCCGGCCCCGGCGCCCGACCCGGAGGGCTGGGAAGTGCCCCGCGACTCCCCCGCGGGCAGCGGCCGGAGCGGGGCGGGGCGCCCGAGCTGGGCGAGCGTCCACGCGCGCGTGGGGCTGCAGTGGGGGCGGGCGCGCACGCGTGGGCGGCCAATCGCTAGCGCCGGTAGACGCTGCGCTCCCCACGCCCGGGCACGCCGGCCCCGCGCTCACCTGCCCTGCCCGCTCCGGCTCCGGCTCCGGTTCCGGCCCCGAGCCTGGCTCCGCTCGGCGTCCGCTGCACCCTGCGATTTTGAAAACTGCGGCCCCGGCCGCCGGCAGCCTCTGATTGGCCACGCGGCAGCCAATCAGAAAGCCGGGAAGAATGCGGTTGCTACGGGTGGTTCTTAGGGATTTTAAAAATCGGCTCCCTCCACCAATGGGGAGGCGGAAGGAGGCGGGTCTTTCCTAACCTTTACTCTGATTGGCTGCAGGGCTGCGGCTTAGTTTAAATTAGTATTAAAGGGCCAAGCGTCCGTGAGACTCTTCGCGGGGATGTGATGGAGCGTTGCTGAGCCGGGGGAGGCGCCTCTGGCGCTGGGTGGAGGCCTGAGCACTCATTGCACGTGTGCCCAGGCCCCTCGGCCCTGCGCGACAGTCTCCGCGGCCTTTCCGCCAGGAGAGCCCACGGCTGCCGGACCCTGTGGGCACCCCCGCCGTAAGACTGGCCCTGCCAGACCCTTGTGCCCCTGCGCAGTCGCAGCGCCCGGCCACGCACGTGGGGCCAGGACCCGCCACACTCCGCCTCCAAACCGGCTGCTGCTACCGGTGGGCGCTTTGCAGAGCAGGACGGTCATTTGCACCGCGTGGGGAGTGCTGGCCAGTCTCCAGTTATTGCACAGGTCACCCGTCAATTGTGTAGTACGTATATTGCACAAGTGGCGGGTCTCAATTTACTGTGCTATTCACGTACAGCAAATTGCTGTAATATGTGTAACGCGTAGAGACATGTTTTTCACCTACGTGTCTGGTAGGTGACGACAACTCTCTGCTCCTGGATGGGATCACAAGTTATTTACTAAATGGCCTGCCCTCCATTGGCGCACATTTCTCTCCTCCCTATACATTGTCCGTGCGCCTCCTTTCATAGCACCTGATGAAGTGAGCTTCAGCCCACGAAGGCTTGTGATACACACACGCATCACTATAATCATATATACATTTGCGTGTGTGTGTGTCTGTGTATATGTAGACACACACATACACACACATGCATCTCTCATGGTTAGTCTCGAATTTACTCTGCCTTCTACCTGCCCTACCCAAGCCTCTGACGGCTCCTCCATGGGTCTGACACAGGCTCTTCCTGACATGCTGGATGCTCCTAATATCACCAGGTAGAGTATTGGTGATTGACTATGGTGAGGAAACCCTCATTATCACTTCAGAAAGCCAGTGCAGCACAGCAGAGCTCCCCCCACTTGCCCTCATGGCCCAGGAGCAGCTGTGGGCTTCTGAACCTGAGCTGCCCCTTTGTAGCTGCAATGGGGCAGCGCCTTCTGGCTGCCTCACAGCAAGGCGGGGGCGTCGCGGGGGGGGGATGGAAGTGCTCCCAGGCCTTCCCAGATGGTGAGGATTGGCATCGTGGGAATTCAAATGGGAACCAAACTTTTTTTTTTGCGAAAAAAAATATATATAGGTAGACAGATGGTAGGGCTGTGCAACGCTTCAGGTGGTGATTCAATTTGGAGATTTGGCTTGCTTCGGCAGCTGAATCTTCAAATCTGAATCGAATCAGGAGACCAATAAAAAGGTCTGAATCAATTCAAATCTCTCTGAATCGCTTTGGAAAAGATTCAGAGAGCTTTGGAGATTTGGGCAGTCGCTGCTGCAGGGAGCTGGACCTGGGCTCCATCTGGGTAAGTACGGGGCGGGGGAAGCGGGTCTGGAGGAGGGGGAAGGGGACCCCGGGGGACCCTGCCAGGCCCATGTTGTGTCTTACTGCGTTTTCCTTGTACTGTCCTGTTAAGGCCAAAGCCCTCCTATCCAGCACTGCAGGGTGCAGCAGTTTTGTGGCAGCTCTGCAGCACTGGGACTCCCTGTTCTCTGCCATGTGCAGCCAGGGGCATCCTTGGTTCCTCTCCCTCCACAGCACTGGACTGAGTCAAGTCAGAGGCAGAGCAGGTATAGGATCTGCATACATCTACTGATGCAACTGTTCACCTTGGATATGATTCCAGAGATTTGTAATAATAAATATCAGTTAGTTCAACACAGCAGTGTCCAGAGTGTTGTTGCTGAACTCACAACATATCATCTGACAACAAGGATGGGATCCTTTGCTGAGAAGGTGCCCCTAGATTGTGGGACACCATGCTCAGACCAGGCTGTGGTTTGCGATCAGAGCAAAGGTTATTTTCTTCTTTTCTCTCAAATACAGCTGATGTTAGTTAAAATGGCCACAGTGGGTCACACAGAAGAATTTGATGTGAGCCAGCTGGCTGCCTGGGACTCCTACAGTGAGGGGCTATCCTATTACTTGGAAGCCAGCAAAGTGGAAAACCCAGCACAGAAGCGTGTGATCCTGACAGTCTGTGGTGCCAAAACATTTGCCATTGTTCGCTCCCTCACTTCTGCCTTACCAAATACTAAGTCTTACGCTGAACTAAATGCCCTGCTAAAGGCACATTTTTGCCCATGGCTATGTTACCCTGCAGAGATTTCATTTTTTTTAAATGGAACCAAAAGGCCAATGAAGACATAGCAAATTACCTGGCTGAGCTCTTGTTTCTTGCCGAATTTTGTGAGCTGAGGATCTCCTGGATGGCTTGCTTTGTGACCATCTTATCTGTGGGGTTCAAGATGAAGCAATCCAACCTCGTCTGCTCTCTGAACCAAAATTGACCTTGACTACTGCACAAGAAAAAGCCTTGGCAGTTGAAGCAGCATCCCATAATGTGAGAGAAATTTGCCAGGCGTTCTCCAACAATGTCCACGTACTCCAAACAGGTCATGAATCAGATCATCACCAGCAAATTCAGAGGATTATACCCTCACCAACAGTACCACGTAAGCCAACTAGTCCACAGACATGTTTGAGTTGTGGCGGCCAACACAGACAAAGGGAGTGCAGGTTTAGGAATGCGGAGTGCCATGCCTGCAAAGGGAAGGGCCACATAGAGAGGGTTTGCTGCTCGAAGGCCACTTCTGGGAGACAAAGACTGGCAAATGTATTCGCTCCCAATGTACTCACAGGTTAGAGTCCTTCCCAGAATGTGAGGTACAAATCTATATTTGATTCAAAATGTTGGTGTTGTTGAAACTCAAGGTTCTGAGATGATTGCAATTGTAGTAATAAATGAAAAGAAGTGCAAAATGGAAGTGGACTCAGGTTCGGGAGTATCCCTCGTAGATGAAAACACATTCTTCCAGTTGTTTCGGCACCCTCTCCTCAAGTTAGTGAAACTGAGTGTCGCCTGTGTGACTACAATGGACAGATTGTGGAAACTTTGGGTAGTTTACTTTGATAATGTGTTGATCTTGGGGCTATCTAGAGAGAAACTCACTGAGAGACTCAGAGAAGTTTTACAGAGATTTGATAAAGCAGGTATCAGAGTAAAAAGAGAAATGTCAACTGGGAGTTTTCAGTATCAACTTTCTGGGATATCAAATTGATGTCTCTGGCATTCACCCAGTTGAAGACAAGGTAAAAGCAATACATGATGCTCCTATACCAAAATGTAGACAGGTTCTTCAAGCATTCTTAGGACTTCTCAACTTTTATCACATCTTGAAAGACAAAGCGACCATAGCAGAGCCACTTCATTACTTACTGGATAAAGGGACTCAGTGGGAGTGGATTTGCCAGCACAACAGAGCCTTCCAGGGCATCAAGTTGCTGACATCAGACTCTGTCCTTTTCACTATGATGAGCAAAAGCCACTGTCCATTACTTGTGATGCTTTGCTGTTTGGTGTTGGTGCTGTCCTCAGTTACACATTGCCTGATGGCATGGATGTATGTGCCTGTTGCTTTTTATTCAAGAACAATGACTTCAACTGAGAGGAATTATGCACAGATTGATAAAGAAGCATTGGCAATCATTGCAGGAGTTTAAAAAAATTCACAATTACATTTATGGCCGCAAATTCAAAATCTGAACAGCCCACAAACACCTTCTTGGAATTTGTACTACAGTCATACCAACTCCTCCTGTTTTGTCTCCTCGTATGCAATGCTGGAGCATCGTGCTAAACACATGTGACTATACACTCGTGTATAAACCTAGGAAAACGATTGCAAATGCTAATGCACTGAGCCGTCTACCACTACAAATACCTGATTGTGTTACCCCTCCACCAGTGGAAGTTCTCATGCTGGAATCCATGTCAGAAGACCCTCTCCAGGCTGATCAGATTGCAAGGATGACTGCAAAAAACCCTATCCTTGCCCATGTCCTCAACTGGGTGTGGAGGGGCTGGCCTGCAGACAAATTTGCTGAGGAATTCAGTCTACTTTCATCATGTCACTATGAGCTGTCTGCACACAAGGGGTGTCTCATGTGGGGAAATTGTGTCATAATTCTAAAAGCAGGAATCCAAATCATATTGACAACACTGCATGCAGCACACCCAGGCATTGTGAGGATGAAAGCACTGGCTAAAAGTTATGTTTGGTAGCCAGGTATGGACAATGACATAGAAAGTGTTGTGAGGGAGTGCAGTATTTGTCAAGCAACCCATCATAATACACTGAAGGCACCAGTATTCCCTTGGCAAATGACAAAGGAACCCTGGTCATACATCCACGTTGACTTTGCTGGCCCTTTTCAAGGTAAGAATTCTTTAATTGTTGTTACTTGTACTCAAAATGGCTTGAAGTCATTACTGTCTCAACTCTTACACCAACTGCCACTATAACAGCTCTCTGTCAGCTGTTTGCAACCCATGGGGTGCCCAACACTATCCTTTCTGATAATGGCAGTGCATTCACCTCAGCTGAGTTCTGAGGTTTTCCCAGCCACAAATTAATTTGAACTGTTACCATTGCACCTCGCAGGCCACAGGCCAATGGGCAAGCTGAGCCAATGGTGCAGACTACAAAAGATGCACTGAAAAGGACTGTTGTAGGAGACAGACTGGCCATATTTCTGTTTGCTCAACATGAAATTCCTTGACCTGTGACAGAGTTTAGCCCAGCAGAGTTTGTTATGGGGGGTCATCTCAAGACATGCCTTGACCATGTTAACCCAGATCTTGTGAGAGACATGCAGTTTCGGAAAGAAAAGAAATTGGATTCCACATTGGCATCTGGTACCTTATACTTTTTTGTTCCACAAGAGACTGTGTTTGCTCAGAACTAAGGGACAGGCACACAATGGGTTCAGTCTAAAATTGTAAGTGTCAAAGGACCCGTATCATACAGTCTAGACTGACCACAGACAAGTTTGAGACATCATGTGGACCAGCTGCGTGGGCATTCTCCTACTGATAACCCTTCACCTGAGCAATCTCCAAGCACCAATCCACCACTGACAGACACGGATTCATTGGGGAAGTGCCTACCTGTTTCTATCAATCAAAACCCTTTGCCATTGCTGTCAGAAGGAAGCATCACTGTTGAGTCTCTGGATAGGTTGGCAGGGCCATCATCTGTTGAACCCCTCACTGAGTCAGGCTCTGAGAAGACCACAGCAAAAGTGGAGTCCTCCCAAATGGTTGGCTGAATATTCTGTCTAGGGCAGGTTTGTCCAACATACGCTATGCAGCCTGCCAAGCCATTTTCTGTGGCCTGAGGTCCCTCGCTCAGGACAGGCAGACAGAGGAGGGTAGGGCCGGTGCTGCTCTCCTGCCGTGGCAGCTGCCTGCACCCTCCTGGGGGCCATTTGCCTTCACTGCAGGGAAGTGCGGGGGAGCGGAGTGGCCTGTGTTCCCCCGAGGCCTTCCCCTGCTGGGCGCCACCGTGGGCAGACCAGGCCTGAGACCCTGGCAGGCTGGGAACTGGCTTCGCTCTCACAGTTCTGCCGTCCCCCATCTTACGCATTGGCTGGGCCCCAGCCATGCCTGCCCAAGCACTGCCAAGACTGGGCAGCGGTGATGCTGGTGTGCGCAAGGCCTGGGGAAGCAGTGGCATAGGCAGCCCCTTGGCCTGCGTGAGGGCACTGGCTACATCAGTTTGGTCACATCTTTTAACACAGCTGTCAAATATCTTCTGGGGCTGCCTTCAAATGGTGGTCGTAGTAGGCAGAAGGGGGGCCCCAGCTGTTGGGATGGCTGGTCCAGCACATCGTTTGCTGTAGTTTGTCACTAGCTGAGCACAGGGGTTTTATGCCAGCTTTGCCTTATTTCAGGCTTATCTAACATACAGCCCACAGGGTGATAAAATATGAATATGGCTTGCCGGCCCACTGGGTGATAAAAAATTCATGATCTGGCCCCATGTTCAAAAAGGTTGAACACGCTTGGTCTAGGGGAAAGGGTGTGTTGTGGCTTATTGTGTTTTCCTAGTACTGTCCCGTTAAGGCCAGAGCCCTCCTGTCCAGCACTGCAGGGTTCAGCAGTATTGTGGCAGTTTTGCAGCACTGGGACTCCCTGTTCTCTGCCATGAGGAAGCAGGGGCATCCTTGGTCCCTCTCCCTCCACAAGACTGGACTGTGTCAAGTCAGAGGCAGAACAGGTATAGGATCTGCATACATTTACTGATGCAGCTGTTAAGATCCACCGGGATATGATTCCAGAGAGTTATAATAGTAAATAACGGTTAGTTCAACACAGCAGTGTCTAGAGTGTTGTTGCTGAACTCACAACATATCAGCCGCATCCCCTGCCTGCTCCCCCAGCTCTCCCAAGTGCCCCCTGACCCCCGCCTGCTCTCCCTGCTTCCCACCTCAGGCTGCCCTGCCTGCCCCAGCTCCAGTTCTTTAAAAACAACAAACAAAGCCTCGAATTCACCAGCTGCTGCAGGGGCCTTGGGGCTTCTGGGAGTTAGTGGAAGAGCCCCCCACATGGCGTGAGGCAGCAGGAATTGCTCCCCGCCTGGCAGCAGCCAGTGAGTGCTGGGCTTTTTTTTTAAAGAGCAAGGAGCTGAAGCCAGGTGGGGCAGCCATTGAGGACGGCGGGGGAGGGGGCTGATTCAGAGATTCAGCCAATTTGGCAGCGGCTGAATCGATTCGGGACAGTGATTCAAATCACTGAACTGAATCACTGTCTGCTGAATTGGCTAAATCTGAATCCTAAGCGAATACTAGCTGCTTCGCACAGTCTAGATAGATAGATAGATATGCTACAACCGTACCAGTATTCAAGCACGTACACAGTTACAGAATCACATACCCATTACATACATGCACCGGTTCTCCTGTGTACCATTACAAAACTCACACCTGTGCACTCATCCTCATTCCCTTCACTATTACAATTATGCTGTTCTGCTGTTCCTTCTCTTAGTTTTTATATCACTGTCATTGTCTCCATCATCACTGTTGTTGTCCTTGTTGTCACTCACTCCATTCACTTTCTTCTTCACTGTCCTCATATTTTTCCTCATTGTCATTGCTCTCTTCCCCTAGGGTCCTTGAACAGTCTGTGCCAGTGGTACCTCTGCCAGATGATCTTTGCCAACTCTTTGCCGTACTGTCCTACTATCTTCTGGTAGTAGTTCTACAGCTTGCTCAGTCCTGTTTTAAACATAGTCCTTGACTGAGATCTTTGTGTGCCAGTACATCAGGAGCTGCCACAGGGCACTCCTGATGGAGAAAACAAACTGACTGAAGCAGGCTGACAGGGTCCTCTGTTATTTGGTCAAGTGCTTGTACAGCACCACCTCTTTGGTGATAGTCCTGACTCCTGTCACCATGCAATGGAGTTAGATTACCTTCTTTTACACCTCTTTGAAGGGATACAAGAGTAGACAAGTCCTGAAAGATGCTTGGGTAGTCTCACTTCCTGGATTCCCTACTAGTGAGACAAACACAGGCTACACAAACTACAAACATCACAAGCACAGTTTTGGGATTTGTGCAGCCTTGACAAGCCATAGGGAAAATGTTGGGGTCTTTAATTATGCCATTTTCACCTTTTCATGTCTTCCTATAAAAAAAACATCTAAATCATTAAAAAGAAATTCTAGATGGAAACTTTTCTGAATGGGCATTTTCCCTTGGAGTTATGTTTTGCCTCCTGGCATCCTGACACACACACACACACACACACACACACACACACACACACACACACACACACGATTTCATTTGACTGGAATTTAGAATCATGGTAAGAGGAAATTTCTGTATACTTACAACAGGAGCACACATTGGAATGACAATGCAGAAAGTTTCATTGGCAGCTTCATCCCCCAGGTTGTGGAGCTCATGGCAGCAGGTAAACAACCATTCCAGAACTTCACCATGCACTGCACCTGGATACCGGTTAAGAATTATCATGATACATCTTTGAAAATGCAATCTCTGATTAACTGAATTTGATCACATGGGTGAAGATGAGTTCATAAGCAAATAGATATTTGGAAAAGGGGTAGGCATACAGAGGGTTAAAAGGAAACTGATGGACATGGGGGGTGAACTGAAATCAGTAGGGAGGTAAATAACTGATAGTTAGAGATGTATGCATGAATAAATTAATGAAGCAGTAGTTGAAAGAGAGGCGTGGATACATCTCATGTGATAGATAATGGGCCTAAAGTAGAGCTTAACATCTAACCTCCTAGACTAATTCTATGTGTATGTGAGAGAGAGAGAGAGGGAGATGGCAGAAGATAAAGAATCTCTCTAGACAGTATCACCTCTAAGCTGCTTAATGAGGATTCTTGCTTTTTGCAAAATGGTATTAAATGGAAGTTAAGCAAGGCTGCATCATCACTCTAACACTATTCTCAATATTCCTTACTGCAGTGCTACATGTGACCATTAACAAACTTTCCAGTCAGAGTGGAGCTAAACTACTGAATGGATAGTAGGCTGTTTAATATCAGCCAACTCCAAGACAAAACCAAGACCACTCCAACCTCCATCATTGAGTTCTAGTATGCTGATGATGCTGTAGTGTGTGCTCACTTGGAAGCAGATCTTCAGGCAATCATCAACATCTTTAACAAGGCATACAAGAAAATGGGACTGATGCTTAACATTCGGAAGTATAAGGTCCTCCATCAACAAACTCTTAATGAGCAGGCCTTACTGGACCTGGTATTGGCAATGAGGGATGACATAGTAGGGGACCTACAGATCAGTGGTCACCTGGGGTGACCACCAAATAATAAAATTCACTATAAGGTGTAGAGTGACCACAGTGACCACCAAATAATAAAATTCACCATAAGGTGTAGAATGGGAAAGGTAGTAGGGTGGAAGTCTACACTGTAGAAAGGCTGACTTCAGCAAGCTTGGGCATTTAGTCAATGATGTGCTGCACAGTAAGAGATTTGGCAAGATGGGAGCCCAGGAAGGGTGGCTATGCCTTAAGGAAGCAATCCTTCAGGCACAGAGGGAGACGATCCCGATGCGGGAGGAAAGGGGCCAAGAGGCTTCCTTGGCTGACCAGAGAAGTCCAGAGTATCCTAAGGGCAAAAAGGGATGCATATAAACAGTGGAAACAGAGAGAAATTACTAAAGAAGAGTATGCCTCCTCACCTCACAGTTATAGGGAGACAGTTAGAAAGGCCAAAGCTACCATGGAGCTGAGGATGGCATCCCAAGTTAAAGATAACAAAAAATTGTTTTTCAGCTACATAGGGAGTAAAATTAAGGCCCAGAGCAGTATAGGACGATTACTGAATGGGCAAAAGCAATTGGTGACAGACGGGGGGACAAAGCTGAACTTAATGAGTTCTTTGCCTCAGTGTTCCTAAACGAGGGGCAAGACAAGTTTCACAATGGGATCATAGAGAGACAACAGCAGGGCGTCAGACTACCAAGTGTTGACCCTGAGATGTTGCAGAGTCACTTGAAAGGACTGGATGTGTTTAAGTCAGCAGGCCCGGATGAGCTCCATCTGAGGATACTGAAGGCACTGGCTGATGTCTTTGCACAGCCACTGGCAAGAATATTTGAGCACTTGTGACAGATGGGCCAGGTCCTGGAGGACTGGAAAAGGGCCAACGTGGTCCCTATTTTCAAAAAGGGAAGGAAGGAGGATCCAAGCAATTACAGGCTGGTCAGTCTCACCTCCATCCTTGGTAAAGTCTTTGAAAAGATTATTAAGGCTCATATATGTGACAGCACAGCAGGAAATATTATGCTGAGGAGAAACGAGCACAGGTTCATAGCTGGTAGATCATGCCTGACTAATGTAGTCTCTTTTTATGACCAGGTTACAAAACACCAGGACACAGAAGTAGGGATAGACATCGTTTACTTGGATTTCAGGAAGTCCTTAGATACAGTATCCCACCCCATACTGGTGAACAAATTAAGAGGCTGTGACTTGGATGATTACACAGTCCGGTGGGTGGCAAATTGCCTAGAGGGTCGTACCCAGAGAGTCGTAGTGGATGGGTCAGTATTGACCTTGAAAGGTGTGGGCAGTGGGGTCCCACAGGGCTTGGTCCTAGGACTGATATTCTTCAATGTCTTCATCAGCAACTTGGACGAGGGAGTGAAGTGTACTTTGTCCAAGTTTGTGGATGATACAAAACTGTGGGGAGAAGTGGACACGCCAGAGAACAGGGAACAACTACAAGCAGACCTGGACAGGTTGGAGAAATGGGCAGAAAACAATAGAATGCAGTTTAACAAGGAGAAATGCAAAGTGCTGCACCTAGGGAGGAAAAATGTCCAGCACACCTACTGCCTAGGAAAT
>JAGPOW010000335.1:489052-503740 GCA_030014935.1 Caiman crocodilus | reverse complement strand
TCGCCGCCCTGTATATAAGTTGGACCGTTGCCGTGAGTAAAGTTTCAGTTACCTTTACCACGTTCTGGGGTTTCCTCCTTCTCGCGCCGACCCTCCCCCAGGCCCAACCTCACCTGGGTAGGCCCTGCCCTCCGGCACCCGGTGCTCTACCTGGTGAGGCAGATCGGCGCAAGGCCCTGAGGCCTCCGCAGCCACCCGGAGCCTGCAGGCCTTGTCTCCCACAAAAGAAAAGGTACCCCCAGAACTTTGGGGCCTCACCTCCAGCTCCATGGGATTCTTAAAATCTGCAGTTCCCATCATTATCCTAATTGGTACCAATGTCGAACCACCTAGAGTACCCCAATACCCTTTAAGAGAAGAGGCAATTGAGGGACTTAAGCCTTTAAATGAAGATTTTTCTAAACAAGGAATTTTAATTCCCCGTCAGTCCCGTTGTAACGCTCCCATACTTCCAGTAAAAAAGCCTAAGCCAGGCCCAGACGGGAAGCCCATTTATCCTTTTGTTCAAGACCTCAGACAAATTAACAAGTATGTCATTCCTCGACAGCCTGTTGTTCCTAACCCCAATACTATCTTAACTGCAATACCCCCTGACACTGCTGTTTATACAGTAGTAGACCTCTGTTCAGCTATCTTCAGCATCCCCATCCATCCTGAATCCCAATATCTTTTTGCCTTCACCTGGGGTTCTTCTCAACTGACCTTGACAAGGTTGCCCCAGGGATATGTAGAATCTCCTGGCATTTTTTCTCATATTCTTCACAAGGATTTGCAAGATGTTACCTTTCCTAACTCCTCATCCCTACTAAAATACGTATGATGATTTACTCTTATGCTCTACCTCATCAGAGGCATATACCCAGGATACCATCATCTTGCTTACTGCACTAGCCGCCAAGGGTCACAAGGTGTCACAAAGCAAGCTTCAGTTCTGTAAATCCACTGTTAAATACCTAGGACACGTCTTAGAGCCAGGCCAATGACACCTTAGTGATGACAGAATCCAAGCTATTCTAAATATTCCCAAACCTATAACAAACCGTCAGGTTAGAGGTCTGCTGAGAATGGTAGGGTTTTGTCACTCTTGGATCCCAGCCTTCAGAGAGTTAACCAAGCCACTTGTGCAGCTTGCCACAAAAGATGCAGAAGAGCCAGTCTTTTAGGATCATGAAGCCGCTCGCAACTTCAGCAATATAAAAACAGCTCTAACCTCTTCTCCTGCTCTAGGGCTACCAGATTACTGAAAACCTTTCATGTTCTTTGTCCATGAGCGACTAGGAGTAGCCTCTGGGGTACTTACCCAACCCTTAGGCATAATCCAACACCCAGTAGCTTACTTCTCTGCACAACTGGATCCATTTGCAAAGGGGGGAGTGGGATGCCTTCGCGCAGTGGCAGCAGCTGCAACAATAGTCGAGAAAGCCCAGGAATTAGTCCTCAGATACCCCCTTATCCTAAAGGCCCCGCATGCGGTGACCCTCCTCCTCCTCCAGAAAAATACTCAAAATTTTCTCACCAGAGAATGAACAAATATGAAACTACGCTATTAATGGCCACAAACCTGGTCATAGAAAGATGCAATACCCTGAATCTGGCTACCCTACTACCTCTGCCCAACGATGGCAAAGCAGACCTCCACAATTGCCTTCAAGTTGCAGCATTCTCAGACAAACCCAGGGCAGATCTCAGTGACTTACCCTTAGACAACCCTGACTTGATTTTTTATGTAGATGGCTTTTCAAAAATAGTTAATGGGGTTAGAAAAACGGGTTATGCAGTGGTAACTCCATTTGAAGTACATGAGGCTGAACCACTGCTCGGGCAGTTAAGCGCACAGGTGGCCGAACTTACTGCCCTTACATGATCAATTAGCATCGGGCCACTCTGTAAATATTTGGACTGATTCTAAGTATGCCTTCGGAATCTGTCATGCCACTGGACAATTGTGGAAACAAAGAGGATTTATGACAGCCTCTGGAACTAAAATAACAAATGCCAAATAAGTCTGTGATTTCCTACATGTTACAATGTCACCAAAGGCCATAGCTGTAATGCATTGCCCAGCCCACACCAAAAAGGGAGATCAAGTCTCAAAAGGCAATGCCCTGGTCAATGCACCGCCTTTAGAACAACAAAGATGGAAAGCAGCTGAAGCCACCTATGAGAAAGATGGAATATGGCGATTGCCGGACGGAAGGATAGTGTTACCTAAAGTAGCCCTGAGACCTTATCTACAACAACTCCATCAAAGCGAACATTTAGGTTCTGAAAAACTTGCTGCTATCATTAATAGGCTGTGCTATGCCTGCGGAGTCTACCAGGAAGCAAAAAGGCTTTTAGAACACTGCAGTATATGCAAAATGTTTAATATCAAAGGAGAAAAATCAGGACCCCCTGGAGCCTGCCCTTGGCTTATACTCCCTTTGAAAGACTACAAATAGATTTTGCTAATATGCCTAAAGACAATGGGTACAAAAACCTCCTAGTAATTGTTGACCAACTCATGGGGTGGGTAGAAGCCTTCCCCACCAGAAGAGCTACAGCACAACAAGTAGTAAAAATTCTCCTTAACAAAATTGTACCCAGGTTTGTTCCACCATGTACCACTGAAAGCGATCAATGATCACATTTTACAGCTAACATAAATAGAACACTGGCCAGCGGCCTAAGAATAGAATGGAAATTCCATACCCCTTGGCACCCAGAAAGCTCAGGACAAGTAGAGAGAATGAAACAGACCCTAGAGCAAAAAATTGGAAAACTTTGTGCTGAAAGTCGGTTAAAATGGACCACGGCTCTTTCATTAACTCTTATGTCCATCCAAACCACCCCCAGGGGAAAACTAAAGCTCAGCCCTTATGAGCTGTTGTTTGGACACCCTGTTCCCCAACATTCCACTTTACTACCAACTCACACCTCCTCTCTCAAAGGCGATGAAGAACTCACCTCTTATATTTTATCTTTACAGTCTCAGTTAAAATCTCTCCATAGGTATGCTGCTTTGAGTCAACCCTTACCTGCTGATGTTCCAGCACATCGCATCCAGCCTGGAGACTGGGTGTACGTAAAAACTTGGAAACGAACTCCCCTTGAACCTAGGTGGCAAAGACTGTATCAAGTCCTCCTCACCTCCCACACTGCTGTAAAAGTAGCAGAAAAAGACAACTGGATTCATTATACTTGTACAAAGAAGAGAGAAGTTTCACCAGATCTCAGGATCAGCTCCAACGCAAGTTTCCCTGACCTGGAAAAAGGAAAGCCAGAAGAAGACGACTGCAGACTTCGTGGGAGCGACGCATGCCTACCTGACCGCGACAAGGGTAGACCAGAAGCAGATGAAAATATAAAAACAAACACCTCCTGGACTTGCAGCCTATTAGATAATATAAAACTCAAACTAACCAAAATCAACTAATGAACTTGTGGTGCCCAGGCGAGTGCTGGGGCCCTTGCTAGGAACCCAGAACATTAGGTGGGTACTTCAACACATGGAGTGGAATTAGGCACAGATGCGTATTGGTAACAAATAGATTGTTTACTTACACCACTGATGTGTGTAGCGTAGGAAGAAGCTGGCTTTGGTTGCAGTTACAAACGAGTTACAAATGTAGTGAGAGAAATGTAGCAAGAGCCCTTGAAGCGAGACGAGACTTTCCGTAAGTGGCTTACCGAGTGCACAAGGGAGGGGGTACGTCGGGGAAGTCGATGACAGGGAGTCGTTGGTGGGTGATCAGTCCACCAACTTTACTCCAGGTTGTGTCCGGAGTTCTCTGACTTGAGCGGAAATTGCTTTTACTTTTATATGGATAGCAAGCCAACTGCTAGTTGCCAAGTGGGAATAATTTGTAACCGGCCAATGGGTGGCGCTCGTTTGAACGATGCGGCCGTTGGACTTGGCAGGCTTTTCCATTGTGGCGGAATTTTCCACTGTACCGGGACTTTTACTGTGCCAATCACGAGGGCTTGGGGATTTTCCACTGTGGCAGGAAATTTCACTGTGGCGGGCATTCAATTAATGGGTTCTGACATGCCCCCTTGCCGATGGCACAGTTGGAATTAGAGCATATGCAAGTCATTTAAGTTGTCATCATCTTGCTCGGAGGGTTCATATGGCAAGTGGGTGTATACATAAGCAGATAGCGAAACAAGTTTGTTCTTAATAAATTGGATTAAACAACAACGAACGCAAATGCAAATACACATACTAATGAGAGGGAGTTACAAGGTGATAAGGGGTGTTAAGAGGTTTAGAAACCACGAGGATGTATCCCATCTAAACCAGGCAAAAAGGTCAGATAACCACCCCTGTCTGATACCTGAAATTCTATTTGTATCAGTGGCGACTTTTCGAATTGCATTGATTTGGACGTTCAGGAGTAGTGAGACGTTTGGAATGCTAATACAGCACATGTCACGGGACAGATTGAGGTACTGGCATAAGCCCCCTTGTTGGAGAAGTATTGCATCTAGAGCAAGGTGGTTTTGCAGCGTCATTCGTGACATTGCTCGCAATTGTTGGTCGAGTACATACTAGCTGTCAGCGGTATGATTGGCAAGTACCTTTAGTTGCTCTGTGAGTTGCGCAATGGCTATCCAAGCTTTCGTTATTCCAAATCCCCAAACAAACTGGCCTTCTAGCGCCCATTTTATCGCTTCATTAAAGCGTTCACTCCAAGTGAGGGTACTCCAGACCGCCCCTCTTTTTTGACGATGAAGCAACATTGGGCTAAGGGGGCTGGAGGTGCTGGCATATAAGGGAGGACAAAGCGATACAGTAGTTGGGAAACATTGTATTTCACAGAATGTGGCTGGGAGTGCTGTGTATAAGTGTCCATCTGAACAAGTCCATAACATTCCTAAGGAAGCAGGGGTAACTAATTGTTCGCAATTGCCTGAGAATGCGTAGGCTTGCCAGGCCCAGTTAGGGATCTGGAGGCTTTTGTTATGACAGGCGGAACTTAGCAATGCCGTGCATAAAATGGGGTAATAAAAAGCATACCAGGCTTGATTACTGGACACGTTGACCGCTAAAGATGTATTCCAAACAACTCCAGATGGAGGCTTTTGAAAAGGTGAAAGGGTGACGAAGGGTTTTACTTTCGGGTTAGGACAAGCAGTGCAAAGTGGGAGTGAGAGGTACCAGGGAGGTGTAATGGTCCGTGGGTCCCAGGTCAGGGAGCTATGCCTTGGGGGTTGATTCCCCAGGGGATTCTGGCACATGCTATCGGTTCGGATACTGGTACACTAGTTTGGCCGCCGTTGTTTGTTAAGATACTGTAACTCACATTACAAATTTTGTCAGTTGTGTTGAGGTGGACCGAAGCAAAATTTTGTGGGCAACTGTAGCTGGTGGTTAAGAAAGGGTGGTGTATAGTGATGTTAATTGAGCTACACGGCTCTTTGGACTTAGTTTCAAACCAGTTAGCAACATCCAAAGGTGTTAGGTGGGGAGTGAAAACAGGGTCGTCAACAGAGAGGGGAAGGTGTAGACAGGCGGTAAGACTGTCCCTTTCCTGTGTGATCACCTATGGCATTGGCCCAAACTGATAACATGGTTAAAACAGTATTGGGGTTTGTGAAATTTTGCACATAGAGTGGGTTAACTAATGAAATTAGATTAGTTACGAAAAGTCCAACTGTAAGAGCTTCAGTAGGTGTCATGGTGACGTCACACGTTGATGTTCGTGGTGGTGCTCTTTCTCCATCGGCCGGGCCTCACAAGCGTCGAGCGTCATATGTCTCAGAGTTTGGTGGGCCTGTGGGGGAAAGAAAAATTTAAAAGCAGTAAATTTGTCTACAACATTGTGGTTGCATGGAGGTGCAAATGGCGGGATAGCCAGTTGTGGTGAGCTAGGATCTGTTGCTGTCTTTCACCTTCATTGAAGTATATGGAGTAGATGTTTGGGTATGGTTCTGCACTAATAACTTTTCCTTTATATACTCGCGGGTGTGATTGGTGTGGGAGTGGGATGGTGATCCAGACGAGTTCGTCCGATGTGAACTTCAGTTGCCACGGTTCTGGGTGTCGGGGAGTAGACTTATCCCATAAGATCTTGTCAGCATTGAGCGAGATGAGGACGTCATGGTTTAATTTTGTCCAGTTTTTGTAGGTCCCACCTCCCTTCAAGCGTAATCGCTCCTTATAAAGGCCAATGTGTCTTTCTACCACTCCACTGGATTGGGCTGGTATGGGAGGTGGAGGTGCCAGGTGACGTTATGGAGGTGAGCAAATTTGTCGAGTGCTATAGAATTGAACAGTGGGCCTCCATCTGATTGAATTACGTTGGGGGGTTGCCAACTGGCAAATGCTGCAGTTAGTGCTGATATGACAGCTGTGGCATGGCTTTTCCGCAGTGGTATGACTTGGAGTTGTCAAGTGCCAAGGTCGATAATAATGAGTCCTTTATTTGGGGGTTTCGTGAGAGGCAGAGGTCCCAGCAGGTCCACTTGCCAGATTTTTCCTGCTATAAACTGAAGTGGGTCTAGTGTTCCCACTTGGTATTTCATTTTGTGGCATTTTTCTTTGGCACAGGGTTCGCAGGCTTGGGTCACTCCCTCCCAATCGGTTCTTGTTCCGTAGAGGGCATGATTGTCCATGGCTGACTGCCAGCGAGTGTGACAAGTTCGCGGTCCAGGGTGCCCCCAGTGGTCATGGAGCCAAGGCAGAAACGGGTCTACCTTGTCCTTTTGTTTTACTTCCCCTATAGTTAAAACTATGTCTGTACGGAGAGGGTCTTCCAAGAATTTGTCGATAACTTTATGTACTGGGTTGGTCTCGGGCTTGTGTGACTTGGTGTATCTAATTAGTGGGAGGATAGTGAAGGTGGACAACATATCAAAAATGTCTTGCCAGATGTCTAAGTTTTGCTTTGGCATGCCTATCTTGGTAACAGTTTTGTAAGTGTATTGGGAATTAATTGCAATTACAGGAGTGGGGAGCATTCCGTCGTGGTACTGGAGGCAATGTTGTACTACTTCCTTGAACCCCAAGGTAGTTCATTCTTTTGAGCTGAGCTGTGTCCCGCATAAAGTTTTGTGTTGTGGCAGGGTCTACAGTAGAATCCATAGCCCCCCGTCTCCCCAAGTAGTACTGTCAGATGCCATCCAGGTGGGAGCTGTCGTTCCGTAGAGGATAGGTGAGAGGCCTTCTGCAGTATCTGGATTGGGTGTTAGATCTTCGCATTTCCAGCAGTGCCAATGATAATGATGATTGAGTACTAACGTGTTCCAAGTGGATGGTTCTCTTTGGAACTGCCGGTCTGGGCTTTCAGCTCTCAACAAAGGCAAGAGAGTGGCACCGGGTGCCCGGAGTATTCTGTGTCTGTGAGACAACAGCTCTACTAGTTGTCCTGCCATTAGAATCTTTCCAATGTTTCCATATCGGTGCTAGGCTGCTTGGAGGGTTCGGTGGGAGGTATAAGTTAACTCGCTACGGGAGTTGTGGGCTGTGGCCCACACGTGGCTGTCAGTGTATCCCAGAGTTACGGTCATTGGGTTGGCGAAGTCGAAAGCATGTTGTCCTAATAGCCGTAAGGAGTTTCTGGAGATCTCTTCCGTCCCTCTCGGTCCAAGGTGTGAATTTTTGAGACTTCTTGAGGATTTGACATTGAAGCTTTGCGAGTACCAGTAGGTGGGTTGGAGTGACGTGATGTCAGTACCAATTGAGATATCTGAGTAATTGTTGGAGTCATTTTGTTTTTCTGTCGGTAGTTGTCTCTCTAATGGGTTGGTGTCTGGAATTTTGTGGGTTGCGCCAAACCTTGTTTTATCAATGAACTTGGTACCTAAAAACGTGATGTCAGCTGTAGGCTGCAGTTTTGATTTCCTTAAATTGACTGTCCACCCTTTGTTATTGAGATAGGTGACTAGGATGTTGGTGACGTTGGTGACCATTTGCTGGGTGCAGCCCATGATAGCGAGATCGTCAACGTAACTCCAAATTTTCAGCTCGTCCGGACCGGGAAGGATGTGGGAGGCACGGAACTCCCTCAGTGTATCATTCATGGTGCCTGTGGCTAACGTGGGTGCATTGTAGTATCCTTGTGAGCAAACTGTCCACTTGTACATGGACACACATGTTTAGTGCTTCCTCGACATCGTTGATTGGGATGGAGAAAAACATATCCTTGTGGTCGAGAGTTGTTCCAACCCATGTGTCTTTCTGGAATTGTGCCATTTCATAATGACATTGGGGCAGCGTGGAGGAGCTAGGTTGTGTGAGAGGTTGACATCGCTTGTTGGCTTCACAGTAATCTACTACTAACCAGACGTCATTGGGTTTTCCCAGTTTCGCAATTCCCCATCCCGGCGATAGGTGGGTGCTGGCCGTTATCAGTTGGATGCACCCTTGTTGTTCGAGGTGCTACAAAAGATCAATTAGTGCCCCTTTCAGGGGATCCTTGGTTGGGATTGGTTTATAGCACCATATAGACGTATTGCAAAGCGTGGGCCAGTGTCGATCAGGTCCAGTTATGGAGAGTGGGAGGGCTTGCAATATTTGTTCCTTCAACTGAAGTGCCTTGATGCCGGGGATTCCCAGGATGTTGATGCCCCCTAGGACTGCCTCTAGCGCTTTGCAGTAACCGGCTACCGAGAATTTGACCTTTCTCATGGTTGCTGTTGCATTTAGCCCCTGTACCACGATGGTTTTTGTGGTTCTTGTATGAGGTGTTGATGGGGTTATGACATTAACTTGGGCCTCTGTATTGAGGAGAAAGGAAACTTCTCATCGTATCATTGGATATGTGGGGGCATAAACGGTGAGTTTGGTATAAGGGCAGGTGTCCATGGGGTCAAGTTTAAAGGTACTGCCACCGGCCCGTCTGGCGGCAGCTACTCATTTTTTGGCTTCTCAGTATACTTGAATCCCCTTTCACGCTGCTGGGTGGGGAAGGGGGATTTCGTTAATTCTTTGGTTTCATTTAATTTCTTTTTTTGGTTTTTTGCCTGCCGCTTTCCCTGCCCACTTGCTGCATGGGGTGTGGTGGGGGGGAGGGATGAGCAATCTCTCATGCAAAGGTACACAGGGGGCTGCCCGGGTCACCCCTCATGAATCTGGCTGGCCACCAGTTTTCCAAGGCAGCAGCCACTCTGAGAAGTCACTATGATTTGACCTTCCTCAGTTTGGAGAAGAAAAGGAAGCATCCTAACATTCCCATCAAGGGTACCTGTGTCACGCCCCACAAGCCTGGTTTGAACCCAAAAGCTTTGCAAAGACACTTTTCCCTCCTTCTTTTCATGCTCTTTTCCAGCCTGGTCCCAGACTGTCTCATTTTTTTTACACCAGAACAAGGCCAGGAAGGGAAGGGGGGGAGTCCTGCCCTGCTCAAGGCCTATAAATTGGGGGAGCAGTGATTGGGGTGCGCATTTGCTGTATTGATGAGAGAGGTTTGAGACGAATTAGAGATGGCAGCACACCAGAGGCAGGACTCAGCTCAGTGGGGAGACTTGCCCCTGAAGGCCACTGCAATGTGAATCCACTGTTCAAGAAGACTGCAGGCTGCTGAAGGGGGTGCAGTGAAGCTTCGAGTGCTGGATGACTGCAACTTTGCAACATGTGACTTGAAAGAGGACATGGTGTTGTGCTTCATGGCACCTTTATGCATTGGTAAGTGACACCTGATACTTGACTGTGCCCTGAGGGTGAGGGCAGGGCCATCCCTGGCAGGGTGAATTGGGGTAAGCACCTCAGGTCTCTTGCTTTCGGGGGCCCCACAGAGCTGGGCAGAGTGTCTGCGGCAACTCTGCACTACCGCTGCTGCCAGTTTTGTGTCTGGCTACTTGTTGTTCACCCCAAGCCCCACCCCTCCTCACCACTGCCACTGTCGGCTTCTTTGGGGCACGTGGGATGGGGTGGAGGCAGCGCCCCACGCAGGCTGATTTGCCCCAGGACCCACACCCAGATAGGGTCATCTCTGGGTGGAGGGGGAGGAGGGAGGGTTGTATTGTTTAGTTCAACTTTCTTGTAAAGGGGGCTAGTGGAATTTTTTTTTGGTCATGAAGGAAGGTACACGAGGTGCACAAGAGGCATTGCACGTTGGTTTTCAATAAAAATTTCTATGCTCTTTCTATCCTCCCTTTCTCCGATTTTTAGCTCCCATTCCACTGCTAGCCGCACGCTGATCCCAGTGGGTGTGACAACATGCAGAAGAGACGTGGGAGAGAAGAGGAAGAAGAGAGAGAACCTGACAACTCTTCCTTCAGGATTCTCTCAACTATTATACTATCATATATTATAGTATGCATTATACTTATAGTAGACATATATAGACTTATGTATAGCCTATATATCATATACACTTATATAATAAGTACAGTAGACTTATTGTATATATATTATGAGGTGGAACCTGTGTGCCACACAGCAGATGCCAACAAAGTTGGCATCACGGACTGCCTTGACCATATTGGCCCTGTTGTCAGTGACCATGAACCCATGGGTCAGTTTGCCCTGCCAAACGAGCCATCCCTGCACCATGCAGTTCATGGCCACCATGATCTCCCTTGTCGTGTGGGACTCATCCATCACCTCTGCTTAAAGCAGAGCCCACTAATGGCCTGACTGACTGATCGCACCAGTGCTCTGTGAAGGAGAGGTAGGCATGATCTCCACTGCAACAGCTCCAGGTGAAGTGCAGAGCTACCTGTGGACCTACCTTGCTCAGCTTCTCCCTCAAGTACTCCCTGCATGCTTCATACAGGGAGGGCACCACCATCCTGCTAAAGGTGGTGTATGCAGGCACTTGGTAGTACGAAGCCACGAGTGCCATGAGCCACCTGAACCCTGGCCACTCAATTAAGAAGGGATGGCTATCCAGAGCAAGCATCTCTCCAATGCCCTTGCAATGTGCCCCACTTTGTCTGCAGCTTTCCCTCACCAGTGCAGGGTGACCTGCCTCTGCTTCATGGGGATGGGGGCTTTGGAGTGAGAGGGGGACTTCCCTTTAGGCACGCTCCCACTGGCAACGGCAAAGGGGTGCTGCCTCCTGAGATGCAGCAGCATTGCCCTGGTGGTGAAGTGTTTCACCTCCTTGCCCCAGCTGATCTATCTTTGGCAGTTCTGGCAGATGGCATACTTGAGATCATCTGCCACCTCAAAATGATTTGACACTACACTACCCCCTCCACACCTCACTGCTTTTCGGTTGAGGGTGGGGATCCTGCTTTATCCCCCTCCTCAGCAGGTAGAAGCACAGCAACAGGGAAGTTGAACCACTTGCTCCCACAACCTCCTCTGAGGTGCCTTCCAAAGAAGGAGACCTGGCTCTGAGGGAACTTTGAGAGGCGTGGAGCACAAACTCAAATTCCCCCTCATTCCCCAGAATTTCTTTTGCTAGGGCACTGAGGTCCCCTGTTTCCAGATCCAGCTCCTCCTCTGGCACTGGGAGGCTCACACTGGGAGATGAAATTTTGGTGACTGTCATGCTGGTGCTGGTGGCTATTTCTGGTGTTAGGAGAGGTAGTGCAGGTGCATGGACAGGTACTGCTCCCACCTCCTCATTCCTACTGGCAGCAGAAGACTCATGGCTGCCAGGAAAGAGGATGTATCTATGTTTGGGAGGGGGGAATTTGCAGCTCTCCCCCTACCCTCTCTAGTCCCTCTCCTTCCCCTGCCAGGAGACCTGGCACCTGCCTTTCCAGCACACTTCATATTAATCTTTGCTGTGTTGGACAATGTGTATGTGTGTGTGCAACTGTAATATCTCTTCTTCTCTGTGTGTGTAAGTAATGAATATCTCTTCTTCTTCTCTGTTTACTGTATGTGTCTGTAACTAATGAATATCTCTTCTCTGTTTACTGTATGTGTCTGTAACTAATATCTCTTCTTCTCTCTGTTTACTATATGTGTGTGAGCATGTGTAATGTACGTGCTTTCCTGCACAGTGATGGATCACACTGCCAGGGAAAACACAGCTTTCTTTTTAAAAAATGAGTGGGGAAAAATAAAAAAAAAACAAGAGGTTTTTTGGGGAAGAGTAAATTAAAATAAAGGGATTGGATAGGGATAAGTAGAGGGAATCTAGGCAAGGGTAATTAGTAAGCTGTATCCAATCCTTTCCAAGAAGACAGACTAGCAGGAGACTGACTAGGAAGCCAGTCCAGTTGCTCAGGCAGAAGCAGCTCATGGACGGGACAGAAAGGCTGCTGTTTCTACATCCCTCCCCCAGAGCACTGTGATTGGAAGGGGACTTAGGGAAAGATCACAGTCACTGGCCAGCTACAAATGTCAATCTTCCTCTCCATCCCCCTGCTCTCCCTCCCTCTTCTCAGTTTCTGTTCCCCTGAAAGGCTGCCTTCTGAAACTACAAATCTTTTTCAGAATTGATTCAGAGGCTCCAAATTGATTTGGAGGGGTTTTTTTTCTCCCTATTCAATTCAGATTCAGTGATTTAGCCTTTGAATCAGGCTGAATCTTCTCTGAATTGAATTGGCAAGTGAAGCTTTGCACACACTTACCAGCCATGTCCCAGAAAATGAGCAAGTACAAGCTTCCTGTTGCCCAATGGCTGAGGCCTCTTATCATCCTGCTTCTGGCTGGGGGAAAAGTTCCTCCCTAGCTCCCTCTTGCCCCATGGCTGGGGGGATAGGGGCTCTTAACACCCTGTTTCTTGGTGGGGGAAAAATTCCCTCCCTAGGTCCCCACCCCTATATTCTCAGACACTACGAAGGAGTTTGCTCCAAGAGTTCTACTGGTGCTAAATGGAGTCCTATACCTTACTCCTTTACCCTAACTGCTTACCTGTAACTCTGGGTGCTCTGCAGTCTTCCCTCCTCCCCTCCCTCCCTCCTTCTTGCCCCATGGCTGGGGCCTCTTAGGATGAAAAGGTGTCTGCTGCCAGGGAGGTGGGAGTAGATGCATAATACTTCATCACTTGACTACCAATGACATCCTAGCTTATCCACTGCATGGAGAAGCTATACCCTATATGCTATTCAACAAAATTTGCTTCTTCCTTATTGATGCTTTTTCCTTATTGATCCTGTGCCCTTTCCTGCTGGGGCCTCTTAGCACCTTGCATGTTTGCTCTTTGGGAAAAATTCGCTCCCTAACTCCCTCTTGCCCCATAGCTGGGGCCTCTTAGCACCCTGTGTGTTGCTCAGGAAAAATTCCATCCCCAGCCACAGAAGATTTTCTCACCTTGCTGCTGCAGCCATCAGACTCTTATGATACTCCCTCCCTCCCTCCCTCTCTCCTAAGGCCTGGTGATTCTTCATCATTGATCAAATAATAAATAATCAAGCAAGTAATTGAAACATCTAATAATCAAATAATGAAAAAATCTTACACACACACATACACACACACATTGAGGGAATACAGGCTGTGAATAACAGTTAGATTCCTTATGATAGCATTTCAATCTATTGTGATTTCCTGTGATTTCCCAATCAAAAAATACATTAGAGACAGTATTCTGCCTGTCCTTTTTAATATTAAGTTATGACATTGTGAATGTAAAATAGAAGAAAGTGGGTTGAGTGGGTGGGTGTTTTCTCAGCTAATGGTTGGATTCATACACATGCAACTCACTCATGGTTTTACTATTGAAAAGAAAAAGAAAAGGGTAAATAAATACATTAATGGATTGTTAAAAGAGAATGATTCGTGTGACTCCTGGCTTTTGTGAAAATATTTGCAAAGCTCTGAGCGACAATTTGGAAAGATGTTTCTGAGTTGTTGATGAGCACCAGCTGTTGAGAAGCACAAGGACACCAATACACTGATCCATGCACTGCCTCCCCTCCCTGGCAACCATGCATGGATGCAGCTGCCCTACCAGGCCCACAGAAGAGTTGCTAATTGTCCTTTTTTAAATATTAAGGAAGGCTCTCTCATGCCTGCCGCAGTATTGCAGCATGCTTCCCAGGATCACCATACATTGCAATTGGGGATAGCACAAGCATTGGACGAGCATTTGACCCAGGGCCGTCCCTAGTGGGGAAAAAATCGGGGCAACTGCCCTGAGCCCTGCGCTTTGGGGGCCCCCATGGAGCCAAGGCGGCTTTGCATCCAGCAGCTCGCCCCCAACTCCCCACCAACGCTGCCGCGTCTAGGCCCCACACAGGCTCATTTGCCCTGGGCCCCACACCTTGCTGCTCCCATAACAATCCACCCTGCAACTCTTTCCAGTAATGTCATCAATCCATAAACACCCCCAAGCAAAGGATGCCTACGCTGGTTGAGGTGGCTGGGTGCAGTCAGCACCTCTCTCACCTGAACTGCACAGAATCCCATGCATGCCAATCTGCCTATGAAAGAAGATACCATACACCATGCATATAGACAAAATTTCAAAGCTTTTTTTAAAAATATGGGGTGCATATACATTATCTTTTTTTTTTTTTTAACAATACAGGCATAAGTAAAAAAGTATTTAAATAATACGTAAAATAAAGAAAACTAAAAAAAAAAAGAAAATAGAAAAATAGTAGGAAAAAAGGTAGGGATTTTCCTCCCTAGCACCTATACAGCATTGTTTAAAACACTGTTATATTATGACATTATTATACACTAACTATACACTATGTGTACACTATTTCTAACTATACACTATTTCCTATAATTGTATACAATATCTATCTGTCCTAATAGTATAAAAGCCTAAGTCTGTCTGTCTGTCTGTAATGTTTTATTCGCGTTCTGATTGGCTGACAAACAGCCAATCAGAGTGTGAACAAGCATTCCAG
>JAGPOW010000335.1:464496-488651 GCA_030014935.1 Caiman crocodilus | reverse complement strand
GATCTGCCAGCCAGTGAAGCGCTGCCATGATGGCGGGGACAGGGGAGCGGGGCTGGCCTCACCCCCCGGCTCCCTGGAGGCAGGGGCAATGGAGCAGAAGGAAAAGTGAGGGCGAGACCAGCACTCACCCCCGCCCTGCTCCTTGCAGCTGGTGATGATGGAGTGGAGGAAAGGGGCGAGGCCACCGAGGCTGGCTTTGCACCCCCTTATTCCTTGCAAGTGATGGTGGCGGCGGCGTGGGGGGAGAACAGTGGTGGCACTGTGGGGAGGGGAGGAGTGAGCCTGGGCCCAAGGTGGGGGAGGACCAGGCCCGACAGTGAGGAGAATCTGGGCCACAGCAGCACGGGGAGCGGCAGGCCAAGGTCAACCCGGCAGCAGCGGCAGAGATGGGAGAAGCAGGCTCGGAGCTGATGCAGGGGAGGTGGGGGTGGAGGAGGAGTGGGACTGAGGCCGAACCCGAGCTGGGGGAGAAGCAGGCCCACTGCAGCTATAGTGGGGAACAGCAGGCCCAGCCTGATGTGGCCCAATGCGGCAGCGGCTGGGGGAGGTGGGGAGTGAGCCTTCTTCCTCCCTCCGGACCCGGTCCCACTCCTCTCCCCTGCCCTGGGTCAGCTCCGAGCCCACTTCTCCTGTTCCCCCTGCTGCCACTGGGTCGACCCGGGCCCAGTGCTCCCCCCGCCGCAGTGGCTTGGCTTCTTCCCAGCCTTGGGTATGTCCACTCCCCCACACAGAGGCAGCAGTGGGGGAAGGGGCGGAGTGGGCCCGGGCCCAAAGCAGGGGAGGACCAGGCCCGAGGCTGGGGAGAAGCAGGGAGGAGGTGGGGAACGAGCCTGGACCCCAAGCAGCAGGAGGGAAGTGGGGAGTGGATCCAGATGTGGGGGGCATGGGGCTCCATCCCTGCCCACTCCCCGTCCCACCCCCACATCATTCTTGTTGGACAATTGGCGAGTCTATCTATACAATATCTATACTACACACTATCAATCTATACACTATGTATATAAATCTATTTAGCTATACACTATATTCTATAGGATACTACACAGAATACTGAATAACTTTCTTCTTCCTTATTGATGCTTTTTCCTTATTGATCCTCTGTGATTTCTGATCTTAAAAGTTTTGAAGCACAATCCAAAAAATGCCCTCTTGCCCCTCAACTCCCACACCGCACAAGGTTGAAGGGATGTTTCTGATATTACTTATATATCACCTGGGATGCCGCATATCCTGGGGGAAGAGTCCGACAGGCAGCATCCGCCTGATCTATTTGACATGGTTTTGGAATGGGAATGTCAATTATAAGAAATAGGAAGTTCTGAAATATTGAAATCTTGAGGTACCACCCTCCAAACAAAGTTGCAAACTTACCATTCTGGTGATGCTGCCACTGCTCGCCAGTTATGAACACATGTGGTGGGCACAGCGGGCAGGGGGCAAGGGGAGAGTACATGTGCACGGGGTGGGGAAGGCAGCACATTCACTACAGGTGACAGAGGTAGGGGAAAAAACAACCAGGGTATAGTATATCACAGTAGTGGGTTGCTCCTCCATTTCTCTTTATTCTCTGTATTAATTATTCTGTGACGGGCGTGTGTGCCATGCTATGCCTGCCCTGGCTGCCTGCCTGTGGTCAGCTGTCGAGCAGGGGAAGGGAGGGAGGGAGGGATGGGCAAAAAGCCCAACAGTACTTGGGAAGGCCCCAGGGGGTACATGGCAGCGGGGGCACTTCCGGTTTCACTGGTGGCACTTCCAGTTTCACCGCCAGCGCTTCCATTTTTGTTGCTGGCACTTCTGGCTTTGCCGCTGTCCGCAGAAGGATCCCCCACACCCCTGCTCATCGATTAACCACCAGGGACTGCCCTCCCTACCTGCTGGTCAACTGCCCGGGGGATTCCCTGCTTCTCAACTGGCCGCCAGGGGTACACCGACCAAAAAAAGGTTGAAAACCCCTGTTCTATGGCATTAGTGAGCTTATTACCAGATGCTGTATCCAGTTCTTGTGTTCACTAAATACGAAGTATACAAACTGAAAAAGGTTCATAACAGTTACAAGAATGAATTGAGATCCAAAAAAATCTACCTCATTGTGAGACACTAAAGAAGTTCAATCTATTTAACTTAGAAAAGAGAAGGTTTAGCAGTGACTTGATTATGGTCTGAAAGTATCTGTATGTAAGGAATGTTTCTGATATTCAAAGGCAGACAAAATCAGAACAGGATGCAGTGCCTGAAAGCTGTAATTAGAAAAATTCAGACTAGGATGCACAATATACATACATAACATAGTATGTGTATATATTTTTTTCCACAGCAGGTTATTCAGTATCAGAATGACTTACCTACAGGTGTGGTGGATTGTCTATCACCTGGCGTCCTGCAAACAAGGGTGAATATCTTTCTAAAAAGCAGACTGCAGCATCACCAGAAGTTATCAGGGTCGAAGCTAAATGCACTTGTTCAAATTTTGCAGACAGTTACCAAGGGGACCAGACTAGCTGTTTGCAACAGTCTCTCTCTGCCCTTCAAATTTATGAAGTCTTTGTATGATTGAGGCCTTACTTACTCTCTCCTCTCTCCTTACCATCCTTACATCCCTTGGGTTGTCTTTTCTGTATTTTCTTTAGTTCTTCTATTATCTGCAGAAGCATTGGGAACTAGGACTGCTCTCTCCTCTCCCTCATTTTACATAAGAAGCACTCACAGTATCTTCTCTTTCTCTCTAAAGCAGTGTCTGTGCCTTGAGCCTCTATCTAGTTTACTCAGTTGGGAAATTCTAAGGCTTATGACTTTCCAAATGCCCAGTAGTGTAGACGAAGAATACCTGTGGCTGTGCGTTCCCTCTGCCTGGGTTGACTGGTACTGTAGGATTAGTATTCAATCTTTTCTATGCAATCTGCTGCTCTAATGTCTCCAATACAATAGGTAGTTTGGGTCTGTTCCTTAAAAGTGTTCAGTGCTCCTCAAAGCAGTGCAAATAGGACACTTCAGAGGTCAGAGGCCATGTCCAGGAATTGTGAGAGTTGCCCAGTAATTCTGGTCCTGGCTTTGCAAGTCCTGCCACACTGGATACACAGGGAAAGGTGCACCAGTGTCATGGAAGAAGTCAGCAGAACAGTGGGGAAAAGTCACTGCGCTGGTAGGGAATGGAGCGTGGACAGCAAAAGCAGTGAAAGAGCTATACAGAATTTATAGCAGGGGCTAAGAAGCAGGAGTAGGCAGGGAGGAAGCTCAACCCACACAAGGATGGGGGAAGCACAGAGAAACTGGAGATGTTATAAGAAAGAGGGAAAGCAGTGGAGGCAGGGAAGGGGCTGAGCTGAGGCTCCTGTATGGGAGACTTGCCTTCCATGTTCCTGTTCCACACTTGACTTCAAACTCAGGACAGAAGGGGCCCTCACTCCATCCACTGACTTGAGCTCACCTGGTCATTGATGGCACCACCCGGAACCATGTCTGGGAGGACAATCCCACCACCACTTCCTGCTCATTATTTTGTGGTTGTATAATCCTGAGGAGCACATATCAAATTGAACCCTGCCTGACTCTTTTTTACTCTTCCCATGGTACAGTTGGAATCACCCTCTGAAGTTGCTGAAAAGAAAGATCCTCCTGTACCAGAGAAAACAGGTATTGATACAGGCATGTACTGGGAAGTGACACACAGGGTGAAGTGATGTGCCCTACACACAGGAAGCCTGTGGCTAAACTAGAAGCAGGCTCTAGGCCTCATGAATCCCCATTCATTGTCCCAACCATAGACTGCCATTGCTGTTCTAGCTCACATCCCACATGCAGTATTGGATTAAATAGAGTTAATTGGTCTTCAAGCACTGTGTAGCTTGGCCACAGCAACCCAGTTTGTTAACAGAACACCTCCTTAACACAGCTTTACAGCACACAGTTTATTCCCTCTGCTTGTAGAGTACATTTTGGGTAGCAGGAATGCCTGAACGGACTTGACACTGGATTTGAAACCACAGAGTTTCTTGAGGAAAGAGGTTGAATAGGACTTTCTCAGTCCTGCCTAGCCCTATTCTAGCAGACAAGGTCTTCCTTGTTTAAGAATATACCCAATTTTCTGTCTGGAGTGTTCTTCTGGTTCTCTTCTATCAACTTGCCTAAAACATCCCCATAAGACCTAGAGGTAGCTTTGGAGGTTTACATCAGGGACAAAACCTATATGCTAAATGGAATAAATAGTTACCATTTGGGGATGGCTGATCGTTTGCAACTTCAATCTCATGAAGTTAAGCTTAACTCAAGAGAGGCAGACAAAGGGATGAGTACTGTGGACATACTCCACCGAGAGGTAGTTGGTTCCTTGGAGGATGCATTGTTCAAGAGCTAAGACATCTAGCCATCTGGCAGTGCCACAGGAGGAGAGTTGGAGAGGGAGATCAGGAGCCTGCCCAATTCGCAGGTAGTGCCACAAAGGACAAGAAAACACCTTATGCTAACTTGGAGGTGTTGACTAGCAAGGGTAGGGAGGTCAAGCAACCAGATAAGGCCATATGGGGATCACAACTGTTTCTACTTGGAATCATGGGGTAAATCAGGAGCCCCCTGGAATCACAGGTGCTGGCATGTCACTCCCTGAGCTAGCAGAGAGAACAATTTCCTGAGTTAGTAGACTTGGCTCCTTTGGTTTGGCCAAAGCTACCTGAGAAGAAGGCAACAAGGACAGCTGCTGGAGGGGAGTAAACACCCTGATGAGGACCAACCTTTCTTGTCCTAGCGGCAGAGAGGGCTAAAGTAAAAGGTGGAAGTGTCCTTACCCCTGAACCCTCTTGGGAGCTCAAGGACTTGGGACTCACTCCCACAAGGGCCTGAATCATCTCTCTAATTTGTGCCGCTTTTCCCCCAGGGCTGGTATTGGGGGATGCTACAAATTCACTGCTGCCAACCAGTCGGCCTTAGGGAAAATGGTGCTCTGGGCAAACTTGTATTTTGGCGCACCCCCTCCCCCACAAAAGTTGGGTCACAAAATGTCACTTGGCTTCCCCAGCTGACTTCTTGGCTTCCCTGACTTCCTGCAGGCAGAGGCAGGCGCGGGGGTGTGCGGTGCAGTCTGCCAGTGAGGCAGAGGGGCATGGTGCACCAGGGAGGCACCACTGCTGCTGTTCAGGAGCAAAGCGAGCGGACTGGAGCAGGTGCCACCTCTCCTGCACTGCCCAGCTCCTTCTGAGCAGTGGTTGGAGGTAGGGGTGGGCTGGGCTGGGCACTGCTTCTCCTGCCTGGAGTGGGGATCAGCTGGGGTGGGGTGGCAGGAGAGTGCTGCTGTGAGTTCGTGCTTCTCACAGGTGAGTGCATGTGTGTGACACCCCCGTGACCATGGTGCCCTGGTGGTTGCCCACATGGCCCACCCCTAAGGCTGACTCTGCTGCCAACCTTCAAAGCTCAGGTGTCAGATCCACAAAATAAGATTGGTCCCCAAAGTAGGAGGATTTTTAATAGTATTTCTTTAGTCTCTTGCTCCCACGCAGACATATATAGAGCAGCTCTGACAGCCCCTTCCAGCAGAAGCTTGAACTGCCTGCTTGAGGGCGCAGCTTCTCCACAGCCCCCATGTTCCCGTGAATTCACATCTTGCCCCCCTCCTCCTCTGCTCCTGCAGCTCCAGTTTCAGGAGCACTTTATGCTCATCCCAGGCTGGAAAAAGCTGCACTGAGATCCTTCATTCTCCTTCCCCGGCCTGAGTTAGGAAGAAGACATCTGACTGACCCTCACTGGAGGAGAGACAGGGAGGGGAGCTGTCTGCCCTGGGGCTCTTCCTACTCTTTCCCTGTGAGGCGCGCTGGATGGCCATGGCCAGGAAGGAGCGCTCTGCCTCCTGCTATATCCCAGTAGTCAGGCAAGAGGGACAATCAGCCAGAGCGGGTTTTGCTAGCGGGGGCTGAAGTTTGTGAAAAGGCTGAAGTTAGTTTTTTGGCCCCTGCTCTGATAAAACGAATCACCAGTGACACTGAGAGGCTGTCAATGCCTCAATGGCATGATGAGGTAAATGTTTCCCTTGACAGAGGCACACAGTAATGTAACTGGCACGGAGAGAGGTGTGAAGCTGGACACCAACCCCTCACACTGATTCAGAGGGCACCAGAGGGGCAGCCCCCAGCGAACCCATGCTACTGCCATGACATTGCCCACGTTCAGGGAGCTGATGCTCAGGCACCAACAACCCGTGTTGCCTCCGCAGCAGCCCCTGTGCAAGCACGCACTGGCTTTCCCCAGTCCCCCCCACCGCCCCATGCCCCAGAAACACACAGCACCCAGGGCACTAAAACTGTAAGCTACATCTTAGGCTCAGGCCCACTGCTTAACCCCTCCTGCTGCAAGAAGCTTAACATGACAAACCAAAACAAGGAGCAAACAGATGTCATGGCTCCCTCAAGTGCCTTAGATTGAAAGCAGGAACGAGCCAGTTTCTCAACACGCACAAGTTCTCAACATGCCACAACAGTTAAGACTCAGCTCAAACAACTGCTACTGCTATCACCCAGCAGAGCCAGCAAGAGCTGAGAGAGACCCAGAAAGGTTTGCAATTCCCTCACAGCAATGAAACAGCAGATGCTTTTGCTCCCTAACAAGCGGCTGATGGTGGTCTTTGGCTGGGGTGACTGAGTGACAGGGTGTGTAGGAGGGGAAGAGGGGGATTTCTCAGGATAACACGTTGTGGCCTACTTCAGCAACTGTGGATATGACTTTCCAAGGGAGGCTGCAACCCTCCTCTCTTTTAAAGATGGGAAGAAGCGGGGAATCACTATCCCACAACTCATCTTCTTTTTCCATCTCCCCTCAACTCCCTTTCTTCTTCATTCCTACTCCCACCATGGTCCTCAAAGAATTATGGAAGGATTCTCCTCTAAGATTAAGACAACATAAGCTACAATTTATTTCTTGGGTTGGTCTAATAAAAGATATCGAATTCACCCAAGGAACCTTGTCAATTTATTTTTGAGACACTTAGCAATTTCCCAGAGCCCTAGGAAAGGAAAAGATGCATTGTTCCGGTGCAGACCCCCCAGGGGAAGAGGTTGTGTGTGCCCGTATACTGGCGGAGAAACTCCAGGAAATTCAAGAATATCCCTGCCTAATAGGGTACCCACACAGGAGCAACCCTGAAGGTGTCCTGCTTGTGGGGAAAGCTATGGATAAAGTTGACACTTGTCAACACAAGTGGGGAAACCATCTAGCCCACTAGTCCCCTTCCATGTCTCAGTCCATCTTCCCACTCTTTCATCCTTGTCCCAGTCTTCTGTTCCTACTGCTTTTTTACCTCTGTCAGCTGCTGCTCTTCTAAAGGAGTATGGCAGCCCCAGACCCAGCTTACTCCTGCACCACAGCTGAGGTGGCTGGGCTGCGAATGGCACAGCTGCTGCTATATGGCTGGATAAGCTGGGCCCCGACTGGAGCAGGGCATAACAGCCATGCACAGAAAGGCGGCCCAGAGGCTGGGAACGTGGTGGGATGTGTCAGGCACCAGAAATGGAACCAGACGCACTCCCCACTACCAGGAACACCCTGCCGCTGCCATCATCTCCACCGCCCCTGCCACCGCACTTGCCAACCGGTACACTAAAGGCACCAGCCCAGGCCCACCTGAGCCAAGGGGGGGCCAAGCCAGAGAGGCATCCAGGCCCCAGACAAAAGACTGCCTGGGTTAAGACTGTCCAGGTCCAACCCATTCACCAGGACCAAGCAACGTGTGCTGGAGCTGCAGAACCAAGCAGCCTTCACCAAACTGGAGCCTGCATTGTCTCAGGTCAGATAGGGTTGGGAGAGGGGGGACCAGTATGCCCAGAGGGCACCTGGCAGGGGTGAACCCTGGAGGGACAGACCTCAATGCCCAAACCTCCTGGCAGCCCAACCGCATACTCAAAGTGCATCATCAGGGGACCCTGCTGTATCTGGCTATGAGCAGACCCAGCAGGGAACATGTGGATCCATGGTACACCTGGTCCGAAGGCAGTAGGGAAAAGCCCCAGGGAAAAAGAGGCCAGATAGGGGAAGGAGAGTAAGAGGTTGAGGAAGCAGACCCCTATGCCCCAATGCTCGGGAGCAAGCAGCCCAGCACAGAGACAATGGTGCCTTGCCCACCACTCATCCTGAGCGCCACTGAGTTACATAAGGCTTTTCAACCTTTTTAAATCAATGTACCCCTGTCAACTGGACGTGGAGCTGGGGGGAGGGGAAGGTAGTATGCGGCTGAACACGGAATGGCAGCAGCAAGGGGTGGTGGATGGCAGCAGTGGCCACAGCATGCGAGCTCCGCCCCCTGCCCTGTACACCCCGTGGAGGGGTTCCACTGCCCTTGCCCCCCCGGCCCCTGGCCCTGCTTCTCAGAGGTAGCGGTATGGAGTGGTGGATTCATAGACTGTAAGGCTGGAAGGGACCATGGGGTCCAGCCCCCTGCACCAAGCAGGAAAGGTAACTGGGGGTAAGGTGACCCCAGCAAGGTGACTGTCCAGTCTCCTCTTGAAGATTTCCAGGGTAGGTGATTGCACTACCTCTGGAGGGAGCTTATTCCACAGTCTGGTTACCCTGACTGGTAAGAAGGTTTTCCTAATGTTGAGCCTGAATTGGTCTTCCAGGAGTTTGTGGCCATGTACTCCCCTAGTGTAGCAGTAAGCTGTTACCAGGTCCCCCCTCAGCCTTCTTTTCTTCAGGCTGAAGCATCCCAGATCCCTCAGCCTTTCCTTGTATGGCTTGCCATGTAAGACTCTGATCATATGGATGGCTCTTCTTTGAACTTTCTTAAGCTTGTCCGTGTCCTTGTTAAAGTGTGGTGCCCAGAACTGGATGCAGTACTCTAGCTGCGGTCTCACCGGTGCTGAATAGAGCCCACCTATGCGTACTCCCTAGGTTCTTCCCAAGTACCCCCAGTGGTATGTGTATCCCGGTTATCAGCCCCTGACTTACATTGCTTTCTTTTGTGTTAGCATTTTTCATCTAAGTGTAACAGGTCACAATAAATGATTGTGATACTGGAGCATCATCCAAGTTGCACATCAAAACCACCTGTGGTGCATCTACAAGAGCACCCAAGTGGAAAGGGGTATGCTGTAGGGGAGGAGAAGCCCCACAGAAGATGCACCAAGGTGGTGTCCTGGAGCTGGTAAGAACCACTGAGCAACATCAGAGGTATGGATAATACCCCAAAAGTTGTGGTGGGCAAGTAGACTCAGGGTCAGTCCACCTCACAGATGGCAGGCCAAGGGCCCACCAGAGTTTGTGCGTTGGCCGGGAATCATGAATGGCAGGTTATCGTCAGTCCCAGATCACAGGTAAGTCAGCCAGAGATGGGGAAGGAGCTGTGCAACCAGATGAAAACTGGCAGCAGATGCAAGGGATGATTCTTCATTTGCTGCAGGAACCTATGCAAAGGCCAAGTCCAGGGAAATGGAGGCTCATGGCACCTTGTTTTCCAGATAACAAGACCTGGTTGAGCAACTGGCAGAGACCAAGATGGCTGTAGGCAGGAGCTGCAAAGGCTGCCTTGAATGGTTAACCGTGCGTCACATGGTTAAGGAAGAAATCCCTGAAGCATACTTAGAGACCTTGGGTGGTTTGTGACATAGGTCAGCTGGGATCTGAGCCAGTGGGCCACCCTGCTGGAGCTGCTCTTGATGGGTTGGACTCAAGCCTCATATTGCACCCTCACATGCACCCTCACCCTCACAGTCTAGACCACCCGACTGTCAAGAAGGCCATGTTGCATCAATTGATAAAATCACCAGAACATTACTGAAAACAATTCCATGTAAGGAAGAGCAAGGAAAGCCAGTAATCCAGACTGTTAGCCCTGAGGCTAAAGGATATAGGGGCCAGGTGGCTCAAGGCAGCAGAAAGGCCATCTGCAGAATTATTCAAGGCCATTGTCCTCAAGCAGATCATCTGGGACTTGGAGGAGCAGGACCAGAAAAGAGTGCAACAACATCAGCCTCAGGGCCTGGAGGAGATGGCATGCATCGCGGAGGCTTATGTTGAAACCAGTGAAGAACCTGCCCGAGACAGAGGAACACAGACAGAACCAAAGGGCCAAGCCAATCCATCCAGTTGCCCAAGATGAGATACCTAGCTGGGGCCTGCCTCCCAAGATGACAGATGCTTGCAGTGCGGAGGCATTGGCCATCTACCCTGGCACCAGCCACAGCATCGGATGTGGGTTTCCATGCTGGGAAACAGAAACCAGACCCAGTGATGGGGGAGTGGAGAAAATGGATTGCAGCTTTGGCCATGACTACCTGGAATCCTATTAACCCCAGCGCATTGTCAATGCCCAGGTTGGTGGCCATACATTGACAGCCATGGTAGATACAGGATGTGTGCAAATGCTGGTGCATGCAGCAGCCCTGCCAACCACAGCCAGCATGCTTGCAATGGGTAAAACACTGGTATACGTGCACGGCCAATGACAGATGTACAAGAGCTGTCAGTTGCTAGTCACGGTTCTCAGATGTACGCACAAAATAGCTGTAGGGATTTCCCAAGACTTGCCATGCCCCATGCTGCTCAGACAGGATTGGTTGTATTTGTCAGCAGTCCTGCAGTGCATGATGGCCAAGGCCACTGCAGAAATGGATCTGGCAGTCTTAGACAGGTTTGTGGGCAAAAATGCCGATGTTACCCCCATAGAAGGACAGGCAGACTGGCCGGACACAGAAGAAGTCGTATATTCGGAGCCCTTCCAGAGGGACCAATTAAATGACCCTGCATTCTGGCATGCATTTGGCAAGGGACTGGTGCGCTGCAATGAGAAGCTACTGTGACCAGTCCAGGCAACCCGAGTCCTATGCTTTGAGGTAAATTATATCCTCTATCATATTGCTCAGGGGAAGAGACAAGAGGAGGAGCTGCTACATCTGCTCATACCCCAGCAGTACTGGGCGACCCTAATTAGATTGACCTATGACATGGGCCTATTAGATTGGCATATGACATGGGTGGACATTTGGGCTGAGACAACACAGTGGCATGCCTACTGCAGCGATTTTTCTGGCTGGGACTCTACAACAATGTCAAAGACTTTACTGCGAAATGTGCCCAGTGTGCCAGGTATCCACAGCCACAAGACCCCCAGTGGCTCCACTGTTGTCCCTGCCCATCTCAGACAAGCCATTCAAATTAATTGCCCTGGACATCACGGGGCCCCTTTCCCAGGAGTAACACGGAATATCAGTATGTCCGGGTACTGATGGATTATGCAACTCGTTTCCTGGAAGCCATGCCTTTACAATCAGCCATGGCCCCGAAGATCATGGCCAAACTGATCAAATGAATAGTGTGAGCCGCTAGTGGGGCTCTAGTGTGGTAAAGCCCTTTAACCGCACTTTAGAACTCATATTGCAGAAGTGCATACAGGAGGACCCCAAGAGGTAGGACTACCTCCTAGTACCTCTGATTGGTACCATCTGGGAGGATGGGGTCTTCTTGATGTGGTGCAAGAGGGCTGGGAACAACAGATGCAAATGGGGACACATATAATGAGGCACCTGACCGAGTTAAAGAAACAGCTGACCCAAGCACATCAGATAGCCAAAGAAAACCTGGGGCACTCTCAAGCCTGGCAAAAAGTTCAATGCGATCCAAAGGCACAAGAACAGTATTTTAATACAGGTGACCACTTCCTGGTCCTTTTACCTGACCATAACAGTCTTTTACTGGCCAAGTGACAAGAGACAGTTGAAGTAATGGACCCAGTTGATTATGAAGTCACATGGCCAGACTGGCAACTAGAGAAGTAGGTTTATCATGTTAGCTTGTTCAAACCATGGTGTGCCCACAAAAGGTGGTGTGCCCACAAATGGCACCATGCCTTGACCAGGCAGACCTAGGGCCCTCCCTAGGAGTGGTGGCACCTCAGGAAGGGCCAGTCTTTGGGGAACAATTTTCCCAAGATCAAGAGAACCAACTCCACAGGCTGGTAAGGGAGTACAAGGATGTATTTCACGCTGAGCCCGAGAGTCCATGGAAATAGTATGCTGCATTCCTGAGGGGTGCATGATGCCCCAGAGCTGGAGGCAGTTTCCTCCGTGACTATATGAAGCAGTTAAGTCTGAGCTGGCAAAAATGCTACAAAGGCATAGGTGTAGCCCCTAGTTGTAGTGCCCAAGAAAAATGGAGACTTGAGGTCATGCACGCACATCCAGAAGTTGAATGCCACGTCCAAGTTCGACTCTTTCCTGATGCCTAGCATCGACAAAATGCTAGAAAAGGTGGGACAGGCCCAGTTTATATTCATGCTTAACATGACTAAGGGCAGATCCCCATGGCCACCACTGACCAGGAAAAAACTGTCTTCAGTAGCTGCACATTTCATGACAGTAGTAAGCTTTGGGTGACAAGCAGAACACTTTACAGGCACATCACCTGGACTAACTAGAGACATGGCAGCTCACTTGGTAAATATATCTCTTCCTTTCACATTAGAAGCCATGAGGTCTGTGAAATGTCTTTATCATTCTTGACTTGGATAAGCAGGACATTTTCCAAGGTCTATCACTATATCACTTAGCCCCCTGCAAAAGGGTCTTCCTGACCTTGGTAACAGTTTGGTACAGAAAGGCCATCAGGCTATTTCAAGCACTTGGGGGGTGTGCATGGGTGTGTTGTGGAAACACACGCAGCATACTTTTGGGTCAGGTCAGCAGAAGCTTTTATTCAAAAGAAACTACAGCTGAAGGGGGACTCCAAAGTGACATGGATTTCCCAAGCACTTGGAAGGGGTTCCCCCTCAAGAGCAAAATCAGGAGGCTTATATACTTTTTAACGGTCACTTACAACTTACATGATCATATAGTGAAATTAGCATGAAAAGCAGCTATAAACATTACTTCGTTACTTCTTTGGTGTAATCAGGATGGGAACTTATGGGGGAGGCGAGGTTAGTTCACAAACCTCCTTCTTGCCCCTGGAAATCAGAGTTGTACAAACTTTTGCTATCTTCAAGGCCGCAGTGAGCAAAGCAGTTGCAGAGGAGTTACAAAGAAAAAACACTTTCCTTTATCTGTTTTACTGTACAGAGCCAGCAATTCTCCACAAAGCGGTTATGTCATCTTATAACTCAAATGATCAAAGTTTAAGGCATTTATTTTTTCTGATTCCACAGGTGGTACTTGCAAAGAGCTCATTTCAGCCCAGCATTTGCAGCCCATCCCAAATAATTCCATGTATTCTACAAATCAACTGCCATGGTGTTGCACCCCACACATATTCCAGGATAGAGCTGACCTTATCATCCAAAATGTAGGATTGAAGGTACCCATGACCTCCCTAGTGTCCCACAGGTGACAGTACTCCTTTCCAAACCAACTTCCTTTTGTTTATTTAGCACTTGATCCTCAGATGCTGTTAAATCCCTTGAGATAAATAAGCTTCTACTTATTCTCCCTGCCTCTTTGGAAAGGAAACCAGAAATTCTACACCTCCTTGAATTCTCTGCACAGGCCTACCATAACTATGGAAATCTTGAATTACTAAGCTGTAAAGAGCCTCAACAGCAATGTAAGAGCAAAGCATTCCCTCTTGTTCCAGTTTAGAAGTTTCAACAGGAACAACGATTCAATTAAGATCAATGGTCTTCAAAAATCAGTCATACAAGTGTCACCAGAGATGCTTCACAACATTAGCTAAAACACCTACAAATGTTGTACAAGCATTAAAGAAGTTTCATTTGATGAAGATGGTCTTTAAAGTCAGAAGAGAAAATCAACTTGTGGAGAAACAATACACTAGGTGATAGGAAAGCCTTTCACCATGAAGAGACCAACTCTTACAGAAAAGCACTCACTGGTTGGGCCAGTTTGGTGGAGAAGCTCCTAGGAAAAGCTTTTGTCCTATTTTATAAGCCATATGTTATAGCTTTAGAAGCTGCAAAAGTTTTAGACAGAGTGACAACTGAAGAATTGCATACATCACAAGAGTAAAACATTAGCAAACAGAGATGACCAAGTGTGCTGAAGAGGATGTCCAATTCCAGCATCTCGGTCCTCTCTGCACATTTTGGGTATTGTACAAGTAACTGGTTAATAGTGCAAATACTCTAAGACCAGCTACATGTGCCAAGTAGCTACCACATGATAAAAAGGTCCAACCAGCCACAACATTAGACCTCAAAAATATGTACTAATTCCACAGCTGGCTGCTATGGAGCAGGACTGGTATGGCTTCTAGCCATAGATGTGCACTGTGCCCAGTGTGAAACCCCTGAGCCCTGGGGACCACAGCTATCATCACCCCAAGGCTCAGGGGCGCATGAAACACTTGGGCCCTGTAACAGGTTGCCCTCCCCAATGGCATTTTAGTGGCCTTTGAGGGGCACCCTTGAAGTCCCTTAATGGTTCACTTCTATCTTTCGTCTTGCATCCTGCCTTTACTTGTCTGCTATGTCTTCATGTAAAATATTATTTAGATGTTCTTATAAGCAGGAGACTACCTATTGTACTTCTATGTTGGGGTTCTCAGCCACCCCGGGCCTTGCCCCCCCAGTCTTTCTCTAGCTCTGCCTACCAATCTAAACCCACCAGGTAGGGTTTGACTTGGAGGCTCTAGCTCCTTAATCCTCTCTGGGCCTTGGGCCCTGCTTTTGCTTTCACTATGGAGCCAGGCATTTTGGCCCCCTTTTACCCTATGGCCCCTGGATGCCAAGCTGTTGGGTCTTCTGCCTCCTTAATCTTGGCCCTTTCTTATAGCTCATGCTACTAGCCAAGATTTCCCCACTAGGATCTGGCTTCAAAGTCCTGCAGCCAGATCTGGGCTACTATCCCTGTAGAGGTGCACCCACTAGTGTATTAGGTCCTTTGGCCTTTTATGACTTCACCCAAGGTGCTAATGAGGCCTCCTCCTCCCCTACAGCCTCAACCACAAACCACTGGTCTATCAGTCAAAATACAAAAGTAAGTCCATGGGCAATAACCATTAAAAAAAAAATTAAAGAAGGCAGTATGCCAGCTTATGTTTTTTAATGACTCCGTGCTCCTGCTTCCTACTGTCTGTTAGGATCCTCCCTGTAGGGCTGCCACGGCTTCTCTGGGGGTCACCAGGAGTTCTGCCTATAGTAACTGGACAGGCAGCCAAGCTTCTCCATGGAGCTCTTTTGCACAAACTCCTTCCCCCCGGCTCCTGCCCAAGAACTGCTGCCAAGCCCAAGGTTTTTATAGTTCTGGCCTGCTCTCTTCCGGTCATCTAACTAGCCAGCAAGGCTCAGCTTTTAATCCCTACCCTGCCAGCAGGCCGTGCCCAGAAAGTTCTGGTCTTGAAGGAACCGGCCTGTTTTCTAGGAACAGGGCTAGGGTTCCCTGTTACAGGCCCATGCAGGTGAGATGTAGCTGGGATCCAAAGCCCCAGGAGTATGGGCACTCTATGTATGGGCTCCAGCTGTAGGAGTCTGCTTCTTGCTGATACATTGGGAGCCCATGATCAGGCTCCCACTACACCAGCAATAGAGCTTGACTAGATCCAATGTACAACACCACAATCGTGCCTCCTGCCATGCACATGTGGCATGGCAAGACTGCATAGACCGCACACCAGATACAATTGCATCTTTATCTGCTTGTGTAGAGGGGGCTTCACAAATGTATACAGAATGAATTTGTTACAGGCTCAGTATTAGCACTAGATGTATGAAAGCCCATGACTAATGTGATGGCCAAGACAAGCCAATAGGAAAGACCAAACTTGATGGTTCTTATATTTTCAAATTAAAGCAAAACAAAACAAACATACAAAAACAACCCCCCCCCAAACAAATGGCAGTAACAAAAATTAGATCATCTTCAGGCTTTCCCCATCTGAGATTAGGTAGCAAAAAAGGGTAAAAAACAGATGTTAACTCAGGGGCAGGCAATTATTTTGGGTGGAGGGCCACTTACTGAGCGTTGGCAAGCCATCAAGGGCTGCATGACTGGCAGCCAGGGTCAGATAAATATTAATTTTCTAAATTTGTAGGGGCCTCATGGACTGGATAGACTGGCCGCATCCGGCCCATGGGCCGCATTTTGCCCACCCCTGTGTTAACTCCTTTGCAGTTCACTATTATCTGTGATATCTGTTTCTGCAGCTATGTGGAGCCTTATCCCAAACTTTATTGGTTAATCAGCCTTCCTGATTTTAATCAGTCCAAATTTACCATAAGTTTGCTCAGATTTAGAGAAAGGACCTTACTTTAATAGGACCAGATACTATAAGCCAACATCTTAAGCCAACAGCAGTTTGGTTACAAACTCTTTTCTTCTGTATGTGCCTCCTTTTCCACTCTAGCTACCCTGAACACTAGTAAGTATCAGAAGATGCTGCTGTATAGAAACACAAGTAGGCCCAGTTTGAGCAACTGTAAGAGAGAGGTTGGTCTGGGAGGCATTGCAAATGTTGGAGGTGTAACAAGGAAGAACTCCCGGGGTGGCCATGATGCCCCCTGGTGGTTAGCCTGCTCCTATTATCTCTTTGGTCTTTTAAACATTCACCCCTTTTCTTCACCAGCCTTGATGTAAATAAACACTTAAAAAATAGAAGCTGCCCTTTGGATCCTTGAGTGATATCTCATCCAATCCTGGGCTTCGGTTTCATTACTCAATGGACCTTAAAGGCTTATTACATGGCTCCAACCTCCCCTTACACCATGTCCATATCTTGCAGATGTCACTGCACAGACACTCTTTTGTCAGGCCCTTGGTCCTTTCAGCCTCCTCCCCTTTTCTCTGGCTGCAAACCTCCAGTCCTGGCCCACTGACTTGGAAATGACTCTCTCAGGCTCATCCCTTAGTCATAAGTGTCTTTGGGCCTTCTGGCCCTGGTCTCTGCCCTTCTGTAGTCAGAGTCCACTCTGGCTCTGTCTGCCTGGGTCCCTGGCCCTGTCTCTGCCCTGTTCTGGGCAGTGAGCCTTCTTTTGTGCCCAAAGCCCACTTTGTGTTCTGGGCTCCTAGCCCCTGGCAAGCTCAGGATACCTACATGCCCTCAGGCACTATTGGGACCTCTGCCATCCACCGATAGTCCCAAACCCAAATCACTGGTTTAAACCACAACACAATCAGAAAGAACTCTGGCAGTAACAGAACTCCCCACACTGGGTATCATCATAACAGAAGCTCTGCAAAGGGACCTCGAAGCTCCATCCCTATACTGGGTACCACTTCCCAGAAAACTGTAGACATCTTGGTTGTGGAGCTCAGACCATCTCGAGTCAACCAGGCAGTCCCCTTCATCCTTTCTATTCAGTTCTTACCCCTTTTGCTTGAAGGGTCAGACTGACTGACTGCTCTCAGGCCCTGGCTTTACATCCCTCCCAAACCCTGCCCATCCAGTCACATAACTCTATAGCCACTCCCAGGTGTTCCCCTCCTGTCCTCGATGACCATCCTGCTCCACCCTAGGAGCACTTAGCTCAGCAGCCTGCAGCCCTTTGCTCCTGTCTGCCTGTCTGCCTTAGTGCAGTTTGCTGCTTTCCTCCCTCACCCAGCTTAGTCAGCAATAGTTTTTTCTTTAAATAACAGAAGCCTCCTGGCTTCCTGTTAGAGTGGGAAATATAAGGCAGGGAAGTGAGTATTCTTTGTGTTTCCCTCGCGCAGTCCATCAGGTGACCATACATGTCCCTTTGTGCCAGCACATTTATAGAACATATTATGCATCGCAGATTTTCTCATACCTTCCAACAGTCTGTCTGTAACACCTTAAAATGAACATCAGTTAGGTGAGAAGGATTTTTGTGTGTAATATCTTTTATTGGACCAATTGTATAGTTGGGAGAGGTGCCCCACTGCTATGTACCAGCTAGAGCAAACACCTGTGCAGAACTCCGATAAAGACAGAATATGAGAAACAACATGATCCCACTTCTGCCATGACAGTTTAGTCCAAGATGACAAAAATTAAAAGGGTTTTGCTCCCACATACTAAAAACTTGGCACTCAGCTTTAAAGGAATCAAACAGCAGGTCTGAGTGCAGGACTGCAAGGAAAGTTATAGGAGGAAATTGGACACCAAGGGGGTGGAGCTTGACTTTCAGCCCCAACATAATTATTTGACTTGACAATCAGAGTGCAGAGGCTGTACAGAGACCAGCAAAGCAGAGACATTTCCGCAATGCAAGCAGGTAAGCCAGACATTTAAGAGTGCAGAATGACTCCTCTTGTATAACATGCAAAGTAAGAAGAATCCATATTCTCAGTTGTGACTTTTTCTCTGTTTTTATAGGAATAAATAGAATATACGCATTCACAGAATGGTACGTGGCTTTGTGGGTCTCTTTTCGTCTACAGAGAGAGAGAGAAAGTGTGTTTAGAGATTTTGGGTTGCTCTATTTTGTGGCTGTTTCATTTTACCTTCGTAATTACTATGGTACCATCAATACAATTCTATTCTTACAAGCATATCTTGTGTGGATCATTAGTGTTGTGTAAATATTAGTTACTTATAAGCAGGGATCCTGGTTTTCTGGTTAAAAATCCAAAATTCTCTGATTAACACACCCTAGCCCCCCAGATCCATGTTTTTCCACAATTCAAATAAAACACCACTATATATATATATATATATATATATATATATATATATATATGTATGTATGTATCAATTGAACACAATGTTTTATTGATCTATTTACAGTTTTAAAGCAATTTGGAAACCTACCAGTGCATCAATTATTATAAGAAAATAAATACTAAATACCTATAATATTTTGGCATTTGATTTTAGTTTTTTTATCATAGAAAATTAGAGTTCCTAATTCTTCCCTTTGCTCACCAATGTGAGTTCAGCTGCAGCTGTCTACCATACTGCTTTGTGGCACTGAGCAGCCATGATATGCCATTGCCCCTCACTCCTGACCCCCCGTGTCCCAACCACTCCCCCTCCCAGCCCTGCTACTGCCCTTCACTCCTGACCTGCTGCCTCCTACCCCCACGCTCCAGTCCCCCAGAGTGTGGAGAAGAGGGTGGGTGTGCAGGGCAGGTGGGGTATCTAACCATAGGCAACAAGATAGGCTTTGAATTAGAGGAATGGAGGAGGCACGTACTCCTCCAGATTTGTGCACCCACAGCAGGGCATGGGGCTGTAGTTTTGCCAGACCAGCATTGGGCAGGAACTGTTTCCATAGCCCAGTGGGCAGGACCTGGCACAGAAGGGCTGAGTAGGGCAGCAAGACTCGCTGCTGCTGCCACCACTGCCACTGGGACCACACCAGCTGCACCACCATGGAATAATGCCATGCCATCAGCAGTGCAAGGAGTACCAGGTTGGGGAGGGCATACACTGCCCTCACCTCTTCCAACTGCTACCTATGGGGATGGGAGGTGCCCTACCTCACTGACATGGTCCAGCTGCTGCTGCTCCCCTCAGGCCACCTGCACTGCCCTCCACACCATCTCCCCTCCAGGGCATTTGCCACAGCCTGACACAGGAGCAGCTGGCAGCTGGAGGCGAGGACAGCAGCGCCTCCCCCACCCCCTCACCGGTCAATTACTCCTTGCACTGGTGATGGCAGGGTATTACTCCAGTCCACCCACCCCTGCTTCAGCACAGGTTGGGGCAAACCCAGCGCAAGCTCCCTCCCCCTCCATTCTCCCCTCTCTCATCCTGCAAACAGCGCCAGGGCTGGGAGGGGGCTAGACCTAGGGTAGGGAGGCTGCAGACACACAGCTCCTCCTGGATCAGATCCAAAGTGAAACCTGCCCTGAGCCCCCAGGCCAACAGTGAACATTTGTTAGGTCAGAGGGAGAGGAGGGGGGAGGGAGGGGTTGCTATACCTCATGGTGCTTTCTGCAAAGTGCCATTAGTTGCAGTGGGGAACTGCACATCTGTCAGTGCCCCGCAAGAGAGACAGCTTTCCCATTTTGGAAGTGAAACAATATGATTTGGGGATTTGAAACTGACCTTCTCACTTCCTGAAAAGCAAATAGGTTCAGATGTGAATTGCCAAACTACATTCCTCTTATATCACCAGTGATGATACTCCGTTGATTGCAGGATGAGGCAGAAACTGGGCTTCCTCAGTTTAACAACTGGGCATGATGAGTACATGGAGGAACGTGAACAAAACCAAGAAGTGCCTGAGAGGTATTATATAAGCAAGTAATATGTGTGGGAGAACTTCTTTTCTCACAAAATCTGTTAGTACAGAGGGTGGAAACCTATGGGCTACACCCTGGATACAGCCCACAGAGCCATTTGGTATGGCCTACAGACATAAAGCTTTGAGAAAAGGGGGTTTCCTCTTTGGGTGCTCTCTCTGGGCTGCTGAGGGGACAAGTGATGGCCAGGCCCTAGCACCCACCTACCCGCATCTGACCTGGGGTGGATTGTTCCAGTCTGCAGCTGGATAAGATTGCCTACCCTGCATTAATAAATATATAAACTGCAGGGCAAGTTCCTCTGGCTTGAGGCAGACATAGAGCGACCATGGGCATTGGAGGAGATGAGGTGTTGCTATGGGACTCTCCTGCAGCTTCTGAACAGTGACAACTTTCCTGCAGCTTTATCCTCACTTGCCTGATACATTAAAGCACCAGTCAAATGGTTTGAGAGCTACAACAGACTCAGCTTACAAGGCTCTTTCTGGTGCAAAGGCCTTAGATACTTCAATAGTCTCCACAAAGGACAGAGAAGTATGTGGTAGTAGACTGTAGAGCTAAAAGGATACTTAATCACAGGAAGAATAAGTCAGATGGACTTCAGCTTCTGTCCTGCTTACTTTCTTTGCAGGGATGGGGTTTCACATGAAGAAAGACATGCACAAGATTCATCACACATGCCTCAGGGATCTATTTTGTAGCTGTGTTGATCTGAGACAAAGAGAAATACAAAAGTCTAAAACTGTTGTTGATTCAGAGATGATACCTTTTATTAAATCAACTAAAAATAGCAAAAAAGATTCTTTCTTTGCAAACTTTTCGGGCACATGCACCCTTCTTTAGGCTCTTTACAAGTCCTCTTAGGTAGAAAATAAACTTCATTTTTGCACAAGGGAAGTTGAGACTGGACATATATTCCCCTGAGTCAGAGAAGGATGCTATTCTCTCCTGTAACTGGTAGGATGGTGTTTGTAGTCCACTTTAGCTAGAGCTCATGTTCACTAGCTGGCCTTTTACTCTGAAGTAGGATACATGGAGAGTCACTGGAGAAGTGACAGTGAATTGGTCAAGTGATCTGGAGAATGATTGGTCCATCTGCAGAAAACACCTTGGAAATCTTCTGATCCAGACCTTGAAAGCAAAACAACAAGAGAGGTCAGGGGAAAAGAGCATGTGCATGTGATAGGGGACAGAGCAAAAGAAAACAAGAGCAGAAAAAAAGAGCCATACCAAGAGATGCCGCAGGCATTCTGAATGTCTGATTCATAAGGAAGAAAACCAGATAAGTGGGATGAAGGTCCAGAACAGAGGGCAAAAAGGCAAAAAGAGCCCAATAGACTTTTGACCTTTTTGACCTTTATTATAAAAAACCCCAGCAAGAACCAGTTAAAAGCAACCAGTTAGAAGCACAGACCTATGTGAGGCTAGATGTGAAAAACAAACAAAAACCAAAGACTAACAATTCACGAAAGTAACAATGAAGAAAACCCTTGCACCTCCCCCATTCCCACATGCCTGTGATCACACTTTAAGCACCAGTCCACCCTCTTCCACAAAGCTTAGCCCCCACATGGCCCAACAGGAGGCAGACGGTCCGCACTTTGCTTTAGGGCAGTGGTCGGCCAGATGAGTGGCAAAGGGCTCATTTGCAGGCCAAATAGGGCTCTGGGACCCAGCACTGTCTCCTCCCTGTCCTGTGTGCTAAGATTGGACCCAGGAGCCTGGTGCCACCCCCTTCCACCCCTGCATACTGGGATTGGGTCCTGGAGGCCTGGCCCTACCCCCTCTGAGCCCTGGAAGCCAGGATTGGGGCCTAGTGACATACCAGGATTGGGCCCTGGGGCCCAGCGGGTTTCCCCTCCCCCCACCCCGACCTGGCCCTGCACCTGGATGAGTTGCCAGATCCAGCACACAGGTCCCGGGAATGCCCATGGGTCCAGAGACTTGGTATCAAGGGAGTGGTGGTGCTGTTCTTCCACTGCCAAATTTACAGACTTGCGGGGAACCCTGCAGGCCAGACGACACAGTGTCATGAGCCGGATCTGGCCTGCAAACCAGGGATTGAGCACCCCTGATTTAGGGCAATGACTTGATCTTTAATGTTTTTTCTTAATTAGGGAGGTTGTTGACAGAGACTGGCTTGCCTCTTCCAGGGTGTCTTTGCCTGGTGTGCTGTCCTCCAGGCTTCTCAGTCCTGAGCTCTCTGGGCTGGGCCTCACCTTTCAAAGCCTCAGGGGCCCTAGGGGCAATAATTGTGAGGTCCAGCCACCCCATATTCACTCCCGTGCCTGCAGATATTATGAGCCATCATTCCCAGGAGTCATCTTCCCTCAATACACAATCTGCCCTACTCAGGCCTCTAAGCACTTGTTGGGGTATTGGCTTTCCCAGGCTTCTGCCTCCTCTTTCTAGCTGGGATCCCTCAGCCTAGGCCCGCTGCACCCGGCTTGGCGCATGATCTCCAGCCCTCTTGGATTCTGTCTCTGACCCTAGTTTTGTGCCTCCTGGGCTATGGGCCCTGGCCCTCTTGGCTTTAGGGCAAAGTTCCTGAACTCAGAAACCAGACACATCTGACTGAGGAGCTGAAACAAATGGAGGGCATCATCAGAAGGAAACCTGGTCAGCCAGTTTTGGTAGCTCTTCAGCATCGCCATCTTAGACTGGCCCAAGAGGAAGCTAGGCAAGCAGCTTACTCCCACTATCTGGCATGGGATTGAATAGATGTATGCCATCTCGCCAAAGCCCAAGACAAGAGTGCCAAAAAGGGCACTGAAGGCAGCAAAAAATGGCCAAAGCTGGGGGCAGTCCAGGAAGACATAGCAGAGGGTCTCCTACATGTCCTTGCAAAAGGGGCCGCCTGCCATCCCTGCCAAGGTCATGTAGCAGACAGAGGCATCAGTGGCCAAGGCCTGAGCAGCAGGCACCACTGAAATTCGCTAGTCCTCTTAGTGATGGCTAGTTTGTAAGAAGAGTCTACAATGAGTTTCTCAAGAAGTGGGATGGGGGAGTGCAAAACAGCACTGTGCTACAAGACAGCAGCCACAAAGTTCTTAATAGAAAAATCAGGACTCCGCCACAGTAAGAGAGACTAGGAAGGTGCCAGTGCCACTATTGTAGCTGTGTGTTGACCCCCTCAGCAGAGCCTTCCCAATTCTAGGCTGAGTATAATGGTAGGCTGAGGAAGATCCCCAGTGCTTTTATATCATCACAGCATCAGGACAACCCCCTGGCTGGTTTGGGAGACATGCATCAACCCAGGCGCCCAGCAGAAGAGATTTGCTTTTGGAACAGTTAATATAGGCTGAGGAGGCAGGCTGACAGTCTTATCAGGGCCTGGATGTTGTTCTCACAGCTCACATAGACAGTCAGGCCCAGACAGAGGAAAGTTTCAGAGCAGGCTTGTCTGACTGGCAGCCTCTCTCCCTCCAGCTTACGCTTCCTTCCCCCACCCCAGGGGCAGAGCAGTTCAGCAGAGACCAGCAAGCTGTGGATGAGGCTGTGGCCATGTGGTGCAGTAATGCGGAGGGTGCCCCCAGGTGGGCATGCAGCGGGGCTCCCAGGTAGCTGCATGGGGCAGCAATGAGCTTAGGGGAGGGTAAGCGGGGGGGCGCAGTGCGGGGGGTCTATGCCTGCAGGGAGTACAGCCTCCCTGCTGTTTAGAAGTTGGAGAGCCCTGCTTCAGAGGATGGAAACCTTTCCTCTGGTCCAAAAGGGTTTTACTTGCTTTGCTGTCTTCTGTGGGCACAATGATCAAGTATCTCATTTCCTCACTGCACTGAAGATTTCCCAGTACTCTCAGCAATGCAGCTCCACATATAGCTAACACTGTAACTCAGGGCTCAAGCCACTGTAGTTCAGGGACTGGTTTGCTCTGGCATTGGGATGAACCACCAGGCTGAGTCCACAGCCAGTTGTAATAGGGACAGGCATCTGTTATAGGACTGGAAGGGAACTCCCAGGTCATGGACTCTAGGTCCCTGAAACTCAGGCATGGTCACAGGGCACTCGGGTTGCCCTGTGCCTGCAGGGAAGAAGAACTGCCAGAGGGGGAGCCCTTGCAGTGATTAGGCAGCACAGCTGCGGGTTGCCGGG
>JAGPOW010000335.1:451880-464396 GCA_030014935.1 Caiman crocodilus | reverse complement strand
GAGGGAGAGAGCCTGAGGCAGGGGCTGCAGCCAGGAGGTGAAGGGCATTATAGCCAAAGGGTTTGTGTTTTGCTGTTATTGCAGCCAGATGGCTTATGTCTTTAGTTGTAGCCCAGAGGCTTGAATTTGTTTTGTTGTTGTAGTTATGTATGACTGGTGGTTTGGACAAGGCTGTAGGGGTGGAAGAGGCCTCAGGGGCGACCCACAGTAGTGTGGGGCCCTAGCACCCAGGAAGGGGTGTGATTTGGCGCCCGCGGGGGCGCAGTGTTCTTATAGGTGCCCAAGAGGGCGCGTTATCCTCAGGGGTTGAGCCCAGCAGAGAAGGGACCCCGGTGCCAAGTTGGGCGCAACAAGCGTGAGCCCCGGAGGGGGGGAGCACAGAATGGAGAGGTCCAGGTTGGACGCGGAAGGCCCCGGGGAGAGGGGCACATGATTGAGAGGCCCAAGAGAGGCAGCATGTGAAGAGGCCCAGGAGGGGCAGTAGGGAGAAATCCAAGCTGGGCACGGTAAGCCCCAGAGAGAGGGCATTTGATAAGGAGCCCAAGTTGGGCACAGCGGGCCCCTGGAAGGGGGCCGCTCTTGGAGAAGCCCGAGTGGGGCCCCACTGGAAGCCCAAGCCGGGCATAGGCAGCCCCAGGAAGGGGGTGATATTGTAGGGCCCAAGTTTTGGGCATTGGGAGTCCGCAGTAGGGGACCGCATAAAGTAGGGAGCCCAAGTTGGGCTCAGTCAGCCCCAGGGAGGGGGTGGGCCAAATATTGGGAGAGGCAAGCCCCAGGGAGGGGGCAGGAGAATTGAGGCCCAAGTAGGGCGAGGATTAGGAGGCCCGGTGGGGGCACAGCAAGCCCCATGGAGGGGGCAGGAGATGTAAGGAGTCCAAGGGGGACAAAGTGAACCCCAGGAAGGAGGGGGGGCAGTATTTGAGAGGGCTCGGAGAGAACAGGAAGGGGCCAAGATAGGAAAGAACGTGTGAACATCTGCGAGGCTTGGGCTGCGGTATTGGGGAGGAAGGAGCCGTGGACAGTGCACCCTAGCAGAGGGGGCAGGGCAAGAAGAAGGGCAGCCTCCTGCTAATGAACCAATTAAGATCAAAGACATGGCAGGTGAGTAGGCAGGCGGTTGCCCAGAGACTGGTGCAGGGGCCATATTGAGGGCGGGCCTGGCGGGCCCTGTCACAGGCATCCATGCAACACATGTTCCCGCAAGAACTTTGCAGAGTTCCAGCTCTGACATGCTTATGAGCACACAGGTTTGAAGGTTATAACTCTATCACAGGACTGTTAACGTGCCAGTACCTTGCACATGGCTTTAACTGGGTTCAAACTTCTCCAGCTGACCTCTATTATAAAAACCCCAGCAAGAACCAGGTAAAAGCAACCAGTTAGAAGCACAGACCTGTACTGTAATGGTCCTACATCTTTATGGGGCAGCCTCCTGGCAGCAAGTGATCTTCCCTCTGCTGAATCAGACCTAGCAGAGCATCTCTTTTCCTGCTGTGCCAGACCACCCCTGGCCACAGGCACCCATGTATGGACAAAGGTTTGTTTCACATTCATGCATACTGTACCAGGCCTAATCCCAGATGGGTATTAGTCTTTTGGTCACACAGCCATACCCAACATGAAGGGAAAGGCTTTTCCCTGATCTTGTACTATGCAAGTCTCAAATCTGCTCATCAGTAGAGCTGCTGTGCTCACAAATGATTTCCCAAAAAGCTGTCACCATTGAGCATTTTGTGTGACTACTGCTTCTATATGTTAACATGTCTGGTGTTTAAATAACAATGCACAATCTGGGCCATCCTCTGGGAACATACAGGCTGTACCTATTATGTTACACCTCATTAAAACTTTCCATGTTGTTACTGAAATCTAGACCTGTTCCCTGTGCATTTCCCTTCTGGCACAGCCTAGACCTACCCAGCCACTGCAATTCATAACAGAAGGCCAGTTTGCAGAAGTAACCAAGTTAAAAATATTTTTATACTATAGCTTGGATCTTCACTTACACCTAGGGGCTGCACAGCAGAGCTCCAGTTTTGCCAGTGCTTGTGACCTTGGGGTGAGTCTTATTTGGTGTCTTTGTTAATGATCCAACTCTTAGAGTCCTGTATTTTCAGGAAGATCTCCATTTTCACACCAAAGGACAAATACATTTTTGTTCCTTGTTCTTGAAGAAGAGCTTGGGGCCTCCCTCATATGAGCTCCACTAAGTTCTGAAATCGGAGATAAATCAATTTCTTGATTTTTAAGGAAAATTATGCTGAGCATTGGCACTTGTTGATACTGCTACTCACAAACACAAAGTCCCTATAAAACAACTGTGTGAACTGTAAATCCCAGATCTGTCCGGGTCTCCAGGGTACAGGCCAACAGATCTATTGTATCAGGATCAAATGATGGATAGAAGCAATCCAGACAACTTTTACATCTGGGGGATTTTGTTGCCATTCAATGTAGCAAACCTGCAGCATCAGTACAGGAGGTCAGACCAGATGATCTAATGGTCACTCTCTGAATTGACCTAAAGTGTTTTAACTGATGCCCTCCAAGCACTGTCCAGTGATTAATTTGCTTGTCTGAGCAAATTGTCAGATGGCGAAGGATTGGCAACCCAGCTTTACAGAGGGAGAAAGGGAAGCAGGGAGAAATAAAAGGAGCTGCCCATGGGGTCACTGTCACAGCTAGGACAAGCTCAGAACTCCTTGTATTCTGGTCCCACTTGACTTGATGTTGAGTGATAAGCTGCTGGTTTGGGGAAAAAATAACTGTTTGTTTACTGGGGAGGGAAAAACCTCACATGAGATAGTAACAATGACAAAGTTTCTTTTTCCTCAAGGCAGAGAATGTCATACTTATGGGGGAGGGAAAACAAGACAAAACAGGTCTTTGGATCTCAGCAAACATCCTTGGACTCTGGCACAACACTGGGGTTTATGAGACTCAGCTGTGCTGGTGGTGCTACAAATGGGAAATTAAGTAATTGAAATTCCTGTCATTACTTAGGAGCAATTCAAACTTTGTCCTTTACTTAGTCACAATTCAAAGGTCAGGGAGGGTTCTGATCAGGTGTCTGGGAATGAGGACAGGCAACTTGAACCTCCAGAGAATGGAGGCTAACAGGACCTGCTTTATTCTCCAGCCTTCGTTCTGTCCATACCCATGGCAGTCATTCAAGCAGCCTGTAGGGAGATTATTGTAGTGAGACATCATGTCAGCCCAGGGCAACTCCAGTCACAACTCCCGTCTTTAATTCCTCCTTTCCATCCCCTTCCTGGCCCCAGGGATTGATTGAGGTGGGGCTGCAGGGGGAGGGGGCTGCAGTGGGACACTTGCACCCCACTTTGATTCTTGCTCCACCTAAAATTTAAAACCAACTGCCTGGCAAAGGCAGCAGCATTTCTAGTCTGTCAGTACTGAGGGAGTCATTTGGCTTCAGTGCTTCATTGTAATCTACCTGGCCCCTTCTTAACTGTTCATCCCACAGGTGTGAGGATGAAAAGCTGTATGGTTGGGACACTGCTATTGCAAAAAAAGAGAAAGTAAAATAGGATCCTGCCCTATCAACTCCAGTGATTTACCTTGGGATACAGCAACAGTATTAGATTCAGGGGTCCACGAACTGTAAGCCCTGTGGAAAAGGAATGGACAAAGTCACTATGCCTGATGCAATCTCGAACTCTCTGCATCCTGGAACAATGTGATCAAAGTGAGCCTTGCATGGTTTGGGACCAGAATAGGCTGAATGTGTTTAATCAAATAATGTTTCTTTTCAGCAGAGTCTTTCAGTTTTCTATTTCCACCCCCTGGTTGCTGTTTTCAGAATAGAACTGAGGGAAAGGTGGAGTCGGTGACTTAATGCATTTAATACATTCCACCTGCACAGTCTGTGGTATAAGGAGGATGTACATAGATTATACTTTGTATCCAAGTTGCATTATATACATCAGCAGGTGCTGGCTGTGTTGTATTACACCATCCATTGTGGATATTTCTATGCTGTTCCACACCTACTAGACTGCTGTATCGGTTTTCCAGGCCACAGGGCTTCATGTCACAAGCTGCTGGAGTTTGAACAGAAGCTGATCACATGCAAATTGGGGCCCGCACCCTGGGGAAGAGTCCAGCAGAGCCCCACAGCCCTCCCAGGGGTGCAGGCAGGAGGCTGCTGCTGCCAGCTGGGACCGTCCCTGGGAGCTGAGCTGGTGGCGGAAGGCAGAGCGCAGCCTTGGTGCTGTGCTCCACTACCCCGCACTGAGCTCAGTTCCACGGGGCTGCAAGTGGCTGGGAACCGAGCCAGGTAGAGGCAAAGCGCAGCCCCAAGGCTGCACCCCACCTCCCTACAACAGGCTGCAAGCCACTGGGAACCCAGCCTGGTGGAGGTGGGCAGAGTGCAGCCCCCAGGCAGCAACTTGCCCACCTCCACTGGGCTGCAAGCTGCTGGGTTCCCCTGCCTGGTGGAGGCAGGCGAAGCGCAGCCCCTGGGTGATGATGCGTAATGTCCACCCTTCCCCAAACCACTGCCAGTCTGGAAGCAGCAAACCCCTAACCCAATCCACATTTCCTCCCCCTTCTCTTAAGTGTCCTCCTTCCGCCCCACATCTGCAACACCACACACCCTTGTATACAGACACAGATTTGACGTATAAATTAATTTATTTTAACGTAACTAAGAGAAAGAACAAAGCACTCCTCAGAGTTGTTGTCAGCAATATGTCCTGCCAGACAATCACACACAAGGGCTGCCTGACCAGCCTTTCCTTGAGGATTTCTCTTCAGTCCCTGTACTGTTGCTGTCTGGCCACTGCCTGTTGCACTTCTTCTTCCCATGACTCCTTGAAAACCTCTCCACGGCTCTCACAGATGTTATGCAGCATGCAGGCCGCCACTACAAACTCCGTAATATTTTCTGGCTCCATCTTGAGCCAGCATGTAAACTCCCTCCATGCTCCTTTCAGTCGGCCAAACGCATATTCCATGGCCATACTGCAACTGCTCAGATGGTAGTCAAAAACCAGCTTCTGCCTTCTCTGGGCTGGGTGCCCAGCAGCTTGCAGCCTGTTGGAGGGTTGGTGATGTTCCCTCCATAAGGCCTCATGAGCCAGGGCTTTAGGGAGTAGGCAGTGTCTGCTAATATAACCAGGGGAAAAATGACACAGTGAATCACTATCTCCTTCATGCTGGGTGTGTAGTGTCCTTTTTCTATGAGGCCAGGCAGAGGGGAGTTTCTGAACATGCACTCATCATGCATGCTGCTGGCCCATCCAGTATAAATGTTCAGGAACCCCTTCTCATTGAAGCCATCTATGGCTTGCTTTGGATTCACCAGGTGGATAATTTTTTTTGAAATGATCTCCTTTAGTACCTGGCAGACCTTACAGGTTGCCAACCCAACCATGCAGGCAGCCATGCTGAACTGGCTTGTGATGTAGCAGAGGCTGGGTGGACTGGCCAGTTTCATGATGACCATTGCAACCCTCTTTTCTGGTGGGATGTATGTTAGTGTCTCATGATGTGGGGCCCAAAATGATATGATAGAACATCTCCCTTTTCATTCGACACATCTCCAGCCGCTGCTGGTCATTCCAAGTCGTTAGCCCGATTTGCTTCCACCAGTCCAAGCTGCTCCCATGGACCCACACCATACAGAGTCTGGTCCTCCTCAGGTTTCTCAACAGAGCCCAGTCATCTGCCACTTCTTCACTTTCCTCTGGGTATTCCAAGTCCTCTGAGTACCTGTATCTTCTTCTTATTCTCATTGCTGTTAAAGCAGGAACACACCTTGCCACTAAATACTCTATCATCATGACCAGGTCAAAAAATGCTTAGATGCAGGGGTGGAGGTAGATGTCATTTACCTAGACTTTAAGAAGGCCTTTGTTACAGTATTGCATTCTGTTCTTGTAAATAAACTGAGGCGGTGATGTAGATGATTACACAGTCAGGTGGGTGGCAAATTGGCTTAGGGGTTGCACCCAGAGAGTGGTCGTGGACCGGTCGATATCAACCTGGAAAGATGTGGGCAGTGGGGTTCCATAAGGATCAGTCCTTGGACCGCTGCTAGTTAATGTCTTCATCGGTGATTTGGATGAGGGCGTGCAGAGCACCCTGTCCAAGTTCACAAATAATACCAAATTATGGGGCAAAGTTAACACTCCAGAGGGTAGGGAATGGATCCAGGTGGATCTGGACAGGTTGGAAACATGGGCAGAACGAAACAGGATGCAGTTCAACAAAGACAAGTGCAAAGTGCTGCACCTGGGCAAAAAGAACCACCAACACACTTACAGGCTAGGAGATGACTGTCTCAGCAGCACAGCAGTGGAAAGGGATCGTGTAGTCATAGTTGACTCCAAGATGAACATGAGTCGTCAATGTGAGAAAGTGATCAACAAGACTAACTACACTTTATCATGCATTAGCAGGTGCATGACAAACAGGTCCAGGAGGGTGATCCTTCCCCTCTATGTGGCACTGGTCAGGCCACAATTGGAGGTCTGCATCCAGTTTTGGGTGCCGCACTTCAAGAGGGATGTGGATAATCTTGAGAGGGCTCAGAGGAGGGCCACTCATATGGTCAGAAGCCTGCAGGCAAAGCCCTACGAGGAGAGGCTGAGGGACCTAGATCTCTTCAGCGTTCACAAGAGAAGGCTGAGAGATGATCCTGTGGCTGCCTGTAAATTCATCAGGGGAGTGCAGCAGGGAATAGGAGATGCTCTATTTACTAGGGCACCCCCTGGAGTAACTAGAAACAATGGTCACAATTTGGTGGAGAGCAGATTTAGGTTGGACATTAGAAAGAACTTCTTCACAGTAAGGGTTGCCAGAATCTGAAATGGGCTTCCAAGGGATGTGGTGCTCTCTCCTTCCTTGGGGGTCTTCAAGAGGAGCCTGGACAAGCACCCACCTGGGGGTCATCTGACCCCAGCGCTCTTTCCTGCCCAGGACACAGGGTCAGACTTGATGACCTACTGAGGTCCCTTCTGACCCTAACATCTATGAATCTATGAATCATTCTTATCCTTCTCAAGCGGTGCAGCAGTAATCCCCAGGTAAACAGCAATTGCAGAAGCAGTACTGCCTCCTCCTCCTGCTCACCCACGTCCTCCATTATCTCCATGTCAGAGGATTCTTCACTGCATTGTTTTCCATTGTCAGGCATTTCATTCTCATTCTCTATTTTGTTCCTCTCTGTCAGCAGTGGCTTCTCACCCATCTGCACCAAGTGGAGGGCAGGGACTGTAGGGTGTTCTGTGGTCTGGAGCTTGGTGTAGCTGTTTTTTCAACACTTCACCCTGGAGCATTGGGGCTTTTACACATCCTTTCATCCTGAGCTTAGCAACCACTGGTGTTCTGATCTCATCAAGCTTACAAACAAAAATGTTTTGCTTACTCCTCTCCTGGTAATATAGGCTACTCAAAACTTTTGCCACTTCAGGGAAAATAGGCTGTGCTTCTGCAACAAAATTATTTTGCAGAAGCAGGCAGGTAGGTATCGATTTTTGCAACATTCTGGGCCATTGAGCAGCCATCCCAGAGTACAATGGTCTTATTTACCCCATGCTCAACCCCATCACTAGGTCTTTGTTGGTAAACCGAGTGCTTCATCACCTTTAGGAGTTTGGGCAGTAATGATTCCACAATCCTTGGAATTTTCCAAGACCCTCATGCAAGCACAGCCTGAGTATACAGGCACCCCCCCAAATTTTGCCAGACCACTCACATAAATCACTTGTACTAGTGATTACGAACTGCTTCACCATGTCTCAGACAGCCAAGGTGAGCAGTATGAAGCTGATGTCCCAGGAGGCTGATACCACCAACTGGACCTGAGAAGAACTGGAGGACTTAATCGACATTTGGTTGAAGCAAATAATCATAAACAGGCTGGAAAGTAGGAGGAATAAGCCTGTTTGTGTTGAGATAGCAAAAGACATGCAGACACAAGGGCACAATTGTGACTGGACCCAGGCCCAGTGCAAGATCAAGTCCCTGAGATCTGCATTTTACCAAGCCAAAGATGTGAACTCTCATTCTTCAGCAGGTCACACAATTGCTCCCTTCTATAATAAGCTGTCCATCATTCTCTCCAAGGATGTGGGTGACAACCTGGGTATGGAGACTTAAAGCATCAGGGGTGGGCAGGAGGAGGCGGTGGAGGACGTGGCAGCAGCCCCTCCTGAGGGTGAAACCATGAGCATGTCTCAGCTGTATGTAGACCTCTCCCTGATGACCGTGAGTGTCAGGAAGAACTGTTGGTCACCATACACTTAGTGCTACTTTGCCCTTCCATTCAACAGACTAGCACAGATGATGAAGCAGAGGAGGTGGAGGGTCAGGTAGAAACCCATGCAGCCAATACATCATCTACTGCTACCAAGACCCAAGAACAAGCTGGATCTGGTAAGTCTCTTGTCATGTGCCTCTTGCCACTGCCAGGCAACTCCTGGCTTCATGCTGGGTGGGTTTGGGGGGGCTGGGTGGGAGAGGGACAAATTCATGTGTTGCTGTAGGTGGGTCACCATGTTCTTTCAGTGGTGGTGCATGACAGGTTCAGTAGCTCGTAATGTAACAGATGCCAAACTAATTATTTGCTTTAATTTTTTGCAGCTAGCATCAGCAGTGGCATCCATGGACCTGTTTTCAAAGTGGGTACTTGTAAATTTTGGGCAGAATGAGTGGTACCCTACTGTTGTGGGGTCTGTTTCCATGCCTGCTGGCAGTTTGTGTGCTGCATGGTGGGAGTGGGGGTGGGGGGTGTACTTTCCTTGTCTTGGGGGGAAGGCAACCATTGCTTTTTCCTTTGTTTATCAGCCACTGTGACCCACGGCCGCCCAGAATGGCTCCCCAGTCGCACTACAGCAGAGCGCTGCAGAGATTTTTGCAGTGATGGCCCTGCAAAACCTTGCTTGAGGTTTTTGGCGGAGTCCTCACTAGCCAGAGTGGCATGTGCAGATCCTTGTCAGGACAAACTCCTCGAGTCACTGCACAAGGATGATGCCATCCTCAAGGAAGTGCAACCATGTGGAATTTGAAAGATATGTTTGATGAGTCCCGTGTTGAATTACAGAGGTCACAGGAAAATTTCAGCCTTTCAGAGTGTGCAAAACTACCTCTTAAATAAACGGGTACCACACCCAAAAGGGAAAAGTCGATCTGCTCAGCTTGCCTCTGTGCAGGAAAAACCCAGATGGAGAATTACAGCTGAGCCTTTTCCCCTTAACTCAGTGAGGTCACGGGAGGGCTCTATGACTGCCAGCAGAACCAGAAGGGCACCACGGCATTTCAGGGAGATGGGCAGTTCAGGGTCATGGTGGGATGAAGGCAAAGAAGCACCAGTAACTGCTTATAACAGTGTGTGCCAAACAATTAAATCTCATGGTTTCCTGGCTTCCTGTGTCGGCTTCCAAATCTACCTTACACTGCTTGGTTGGATTTCATTCATTGTTTGGGTTCATTTTTCTGTTTGTCTTTCTTGCAGCTTGCTGCCTGGGGCCAGAGGGGAGGGGTTGGCAATCTCTCTTGCACAGGGGGGCTCGAGAGGTAAACGGGGCTGCGTGGGTGGGTAGCAACACACAAGTCCTGGCCTGCACGCCAGCATTTTGCAAGGGCAGCGCCCACTCTGCAAAATCACTTTTGAGTCCATACTGCTTCTGATTTCACCACTCATAGCTGGGAGAAGGGATGTGGTGTGTCACCCCCCAGCAGCCTGGCTTGCTTTTTGGCAAGCCACCAGCCATTTTTCAAAGTCACCCACAGGAGCTCACGCCTTTCTAGTCGGGTCCACCTGTGGTGTGTGGTGGGGAGGTTCTTTGGCTTGCTCTTCACAACCCTTGCATTTTCCCCTAGACGGAAACTTTGTAAATGAGCTTTTTCATTATTCTTTTCATGTTCTTTTCCAGCCAGGTGCCAGGCACAGAACACCAAAGCAAGGCCATGAGTGGGGGGGTGGCGTGGGGTTTAAGGCCTGCTTTCCTTGCACACAAACTGAGCGACTTTTCAAACTTTCCCTCCTTCTTTGTGTGCTCTTTTCCAGGCTAGCATCAGAATGTCTGGGGCTTTCCACACCAAAATGAGGCTGGCGGGGGGGGGCTTGGCCCAATGGAGGACTATAAGTTGGGGGAGCAGAGGTCAGGGTGCGCATTCACTGTATCAACAAGGGAGGTTTGAGGCAGTTGAGAGAGGGACGATAGCACAGTGTGGGCAAAGAAGGACTCATTGCAGTCATGAGACTTGCTCCTGGGGGGCACAGCAATGTGAATCCAGGGTTCGAGAAGACTGCGGGCTGATCAAGTGGGGTGCAGTGAAGCTTTCAGTGCTATTTGACTCCCACACATCTGCGATGTACGACTTGAAAGAGGACATGGCAATGTGCTTCATGCCACCTTTGGTAAGTGGCACCTGATACTTGTCTGTGCCCTGAGGGTAGCAGAGTTGTCTCCAGGGGGGCGGGCATGAATAGAAGCAACTGCCGCGGGCACATTGCTTTGGGGGCCCTGCAGAGCTGGGCAGAGTGGACAGGGTGACTCCTCAGCACTGTCGCCAGCCACGTATCCAGATGCTCACCAACTCCCCCCACCCCTCCCTTACTGCCACCACAGCACGTGGGATCAGTTCTGCATGGGGCATGTATGCAAGGGCAGGGCTAATTTGCCTAAGGCCCTGCACCAGGGGGCCACGACCAGGGTGCTGCCACCCTCGCTCCTGTGTGCCCCGGACAAGCTGCCTTTGGCGGTGGCTTTAGTGGTGGGGTGGGGAGGGAGGTGAGCAGCGCAGAGTGGTGGTTCCCCCATGCACCCGCCAAAGGCGTCCCCTTTGTGTTTGTGCCTGGGGCAGCTGCTCCACCCACTGCTGTCGGTACACCACTGCCCTGCACCCTGATAGGGTCATCTCTGGTTGGGGGGAATACATTGTTTAGTTCAAATTTATTGTAAACAGGTTGCTGGAATTTTATGGGCGTGAAGGAATGAACGCGAGGTGCACAAGAGGCACCAGTACAAATCCCAATGCTCCTTCTATCCTCCCATCCCCTTCACTGTTAGCCATAGGGTGATCAATCGCTGTTGGTGTGACAAGAGGCAGAAGAGAAAGGAAGAAAGAGAAGATGAAGAGTATAACGACACTTTCTTCAGGATTCTCTCAACAACTGAACTATTATGCATTATAATTATAGTTGACTTTCATCCTATAGACTTATAATATAATAACAGGTAATGCTAATAATAGGAGTCAATAATAATAATAATTCCAATAGTAATATATTAATTCGAGTTTGTAATAATAGTAATATTAATTATGATTTATTAATGGTCAATAAGGAATCAAACTGTTACAATTATTATCATAGCATTTCAAAGCAGGTAGATCTGCCTTATCACCATCCCTCCCCTGCCATTTGCGTCTTGCTGCACGCATACCACATCCTGGGCACACATCACATACATCCTGGGTCTCCACCATATATATATAGTCAATATATGATATAGACTTATGTTATATAGACTTATAATTACAGTTCAATTCCTTATTATGAGAAAGCAGATAGTGAGCATAAGGCAGGTGATTATGCATCCTCCCTCCCTGCCTCTTTTTCCTATGGGGGAGTGGAGTGCCCACCTCCCGGTTACTGGCCATAATAATAAGCGAGATCTGCCCTAGGTCCCTCTATTCCCATGGCTGGACTTGGGGAAAAGTACCGAATTCTGAGCCTGACGCCACACCAGGAGGAGGGCAAGGCTTTCTTCTCAGCCTCCTCCTTGGTTGCTGGCCAGGCCACAAATGCAGCTGAAGCTATTTTCAGTAGAACACTATGCAGTATAACGTATATCATTGAGGGGACTCGTTCATTGAGTGACAGTCCCCTCACTAGCCTACTATCAAGCAACTATTGCTGTAAATAAGGACATAAAGAAATATGTAATAACCATGTAATGAATATGTACTAAAGTAAATACGTACCTTATTAAGAATTATGAATTGGCTTTACACACTGTAATATTTGAATTGTTGATGGCCAGTAGTACTACTAGGCTACTCTTCTGTCTATTTGAATTGTTGCACAAATTCTACAGGTCCATTTCATATTATTCTTGTCCTCCACCTGATTGCTGGCCACAAGTACTGCTGAAGCTTCTCTACTGTGCATTACTTGAATTGTGGAAGCTTTCTTCACAGGCTTTGGCTTGAGCATCAGTTCGAGTATGGTAAGAGTTGCACAAGTTCTGCAGATCCATTTCATATTATTCTCACCTTCCTCCTGGTTGCTGGCCATATTTGTTAATGAGCGTATTATGGAACTGTAATTTGAGAATTGCTGGCTTTCTTCTGGGTTGCTGGCCATGCCCTCCTGCTTTCTTCATTGGCTTTGGCCCAGGCATCAACTCCAGTATGGTAAGAGTTCTTGAATATAGGTCTTCTGACTGGGGTTTCATAGTTTCATAGTAACTAGGGTCAGAAGGGGCCTAGAGCAGGCCATCTAGTCTGACCCCCTGCCAATGGCAGGAAACAAGTGCTGGGGTC
>JAGPOW010000335.1:436379-451780 GCA_030014935.1 Caiman crocodilus | reverse complement strand
CCCCTGGTGGTGCCCGGGAAAAAAGAGCCTGCCCTATTCCCTGCTGATCACCCCTCAGCAGCTTATATGCCGCCACCAGGTCCCCCCTCAGCCTCCGAAATACAGAAAATACAGGGTAAATACAGAAAACATGTCTTCAGGCCCATTTTATATTCTCACCCTCCTCCTGGTTACTGACTATGTTTGCTAATGAGCATATTATGAAACTGAATTTTGAGAATTGTTGCTGGCCAAAAATTAGGAGGCTTTCTTCTGTGTTGCTGGCCAAGCCCTCCTGCAAATTCCCTCCTGAGGTCCAGGTAGTAGGCCCATGGCTGTGGGCTCTTCACTCCACTCACCCACCTGTGCTTTATACATCTCTGTTGCACCTTGTAGCTTTTGAAGTGTTTCTGGCCACAAATGCATAAGGCATTTGGAAGGCAATATTTTCTTTACAAAATCCTGCATGCTGAACCTTTTGGAGCTGGGTTTGCAAGCCACCCGCCCTGCCTCTGGCTGGCTGCAGACTGCCCACCCCCTGGATACAGCTCATCATATTTTGGTTTCTTCTCTGAATTGTGGAGGCTTTCTTCTTGGTTTCTGGCCAAGCCCTCTTGCAAATTCCCTCCCAGGGTCTGGGTAGTAGGCCCATGCCTGCTGGTTCTTTGCCCCACTCATCCACCCTCCACTCGTCTCCTTGAGGCTTCTGCCTCCTTGAGTTTCCTCTTGGACTTGTGGAAAGAAGATTTTAAATAAATAATATAACAGAAAGTAATATAACAGAAGGGGCACGTGGGGATTTTTCTCCCCAGCACCTTTACAATATAAAATATTGTAAAACCTCTATAAACCTATGCTATAGGCACCTGCCTCCCTCCCTCCCTCCCTCTCCCCCTCCCTCCATCCATCTAGCCCTCCCTCCCTCCCTAAGCTTTGTGGCCAGCAAAAATTTGAAAGTTACTATGTAATGGATATTAGCTTGGCCTGACTCAGCCAACCAGCTGAGTCGGCCATACATCTATCTCCACCTGAGGGGGCCCCTTATGGACCATGCCTGAGAGGGCCCCTTTGGGACCTGCTTCCCACCTTTACCCAGACATCTTTCTACTGGGACATATTCAGTAACCAGGAAGGGGGGCTGGCTGCTTGCCCGAATCCCTCTCTCTCTCTCTCCATCCCTCCTTCCCTCCCTCCTTCCCTCCCCAAGCTTTATGTCCAGCAACAATTCGAAAGTTATTATTTGTAATGGATATTACCTACACCCATCTCCACCTGAGGAAACCCTTCTGGAGCCCCTTTGGGACCATGTCTGGGCCTTCACAAAGCTGGTCAGGGCCCATATTTCAGTCTGGTTGGCCTTCCCTCTAGGCACCTCCATAATATGTCTGGGGATAGCCATCTGCTGCATAACACTTCTGGCCTCTGTATAAGGGAGCAGACAGCTTTTTGAAAGCCTGGCCTTGGTTGATCAGCAGCTCCCTGCTAAAGTGACTCCCTGAGATAGCTGAGACCCATCTGATGAAGACATGCCAATACCTGGTGTAGAGCCCTGGCAGGGGTTTTTAAGTGCTGTCACTTGAAATGCAGAGAAATTTCTTGAATTTGGATGAAAAGAAGTTCTCCCACAATGATGCTTTCTTTGAATACTTGATTCTGCGGAGGCCTAGAGATAGCTGAACAGATTACCTGGGGCTGCCTTGGGAGTGCTGCTCATTTCCGTCTCACTTTCTTTCTGTCCTTTGAGAAGGCTAAGAGAAGAGATATGGCAAAAGAGGACAAAGCAATCCTGACCAAAATATGATGAGCTTTCTCCAGGGGGTGGGCGGCCTGCAGCTGGCCAGAGATGGAGGGAGTGGTCTGCAAACCCAGCTTCAAAATGTGCAGCATGCAGGATTTTGTAAGAAAACATTGCATTGCAAAGAAAACATTAAAAAAAAATCATTTTTGCATCGCACCTCCCACAACAGTACAGCCTACAAAGGAAAAACTGCCAGGGGTCCATTTTAGGAATCCCTGTTAGTATTAAAACCTGCCAGCCTATAGCCTCTGATTCTATTCCAAGAGTAATGATGCCAAGGTGCACATGAACCTTGGAAGTTTCAGTCCCGGTCAGAAACTCATACCAACTTCCATTCCCAAATTCAGTTCCTTCCTATAGGTTGCACTCAATGAGTGCTACTTTGCGTTTCAGGTATAATTGATGTGCAAAATACAGTGTAAATTCAGATGAAGTTGGAAGAGGGTATATGGGGAAAGACATCCAGTTGAAAGTTTTTTCAAAAGTGAGAAAAGAACTCACAAGCACACAGCTTAAAAAAAAAAAACCAGCAGAGAGACTCTGGGCCAGATTGTCAACTCGGTGGTCTCAGTAAAACCCTGTTCAAGCCCAAGAAACAACACTGATTTTCTTTAGCAAGGATCTATGCTAGTATGTCTCTCAATAGAAAAAAAAAATCAAAAACCAAGTGGCTGCTCAGTAAGCTTTTGTATACATTCCTTGACCTCAAGTGATTCAGAATAAACAGAGCAAAATTTCCTCCTTCCTTATCAACCAAATGTGAAAACAGTCCAGAGCTAAATTATGGATTTCATTTACCTAAGCAAGTCACAAAGTTCATGAGCATGGAGGTGCAATTTGTTCTTATACGACACAAGAAAATAAAATAATTGGACCCCATATTGCTCAAACTTTTCTTTTTTTATAATGCACTGAGTACTTAATCATCAACTGTTTAGAAACTCAGATAAGAAACATTAAAAGTATATGAAAAATTATTCTGATGCAATTTATACATCAGTTTAAATCATAGGAAAGCAGGCCTGGAAGTGACCTCAGGATGTCGTCTAGTCCAACCCCCCGTCTGATGCAGGATCATCCCTATTTAAGCCATTCTATTCACATTTGTCTAACCTGTACCTAACCCTGCATAAGCAATTCTCATCCACAGCTATCAGGCACAGTGCCCAAAAAGGTCAAGAACACCCCAACTTCTGCAAGCAGGAAGAAGGAGGGCATTGCCCATACAGCCTTTTATTGCATCATCACTAGAAGCCAGATAATGAGCCCATTGAAATTGCTGCAAGTTTTATAACTGGCTAAAATAACTTAAGAAATCTCAAGAACTGTGTGAAACTTTGAGCAATAAGGTGTTTGCGAGCCTCAGGTCAAACCTGCTTCCCCAGTGACCTGCACAACACAAAAGTGATAACACATGGTTATAACTCTATAAAAATACCCCATGTCATGCCATTTGCCAGCTGGCTTGTCACGTTGCTCAATGCTGCATGTGCTTTGCTGAAAGACCCAGTTGTAAGATATTAGCCTAAGGGGGACTCACTGGAGCTATTTTTTACTTGAGGTACATAGGCACAGCACCTGAGAAATCACTGGGACTGCTTCAGTTTGCCTCCGTAGGCACTAGCAGGCCCTCTGACCTGTTATTCTGAACTACCTGAAAACTAGAGAAACTTCAGATCTCAGGGTGTGGAGAGACATTATACCCTGGTTTAGTTTACGTCTGGTCTGTATGCCAATGTGCAGTTCACTGGAATCAGAAACATATATATGTGCATCTTTCCTGGGACAAGATTATAATATAGGACACTGTTACTAAGGAGAAGCAGGTAACAGCTATTCTGCCATTAGCAAACTGTTATTCTGGGATGGAAGAGGCTGAATACTACTTATACTAACATAACCTGAACTGCCAGAGTTTTGGTCCTGATTCTTTCCAAGGTAATTCTACACCAGATTGGATGTAGTTACTACAGTTTAGGGATTTGCTAATTATACACCAGTGAAAACATTTTGGGCTAAATCTTATTTCCTTCCATGTATCTAAGTGGCACACATACCACTGTGTAACTACAGGTTTGAGCATATGCACACAGTTTAAGATTCATCTCTGGGAATACAAGTGCACGTGCTCATAAAGAGCATGGGGGTACAAATATTGCAGTGAGGGAGTCACATAGAAGCTGAAAATGTGTTATTTATAAACCTCCCTACTCCCATACATAAAGCAACTTGCCTATGAGCTAAGACTAAGTATAATAGGTTTGACCTCAAAAGTTTATTCTTTGAGTCTGGTTTTGTCACTAAAAATGGGTGCTTAGGCACTTATGGATCTTAGGTGAGGCCCTTAATATCAAAATAAGTCTCAGTCTTATCTGTTGGCAACATTATAGTCACCTTTCTTCTTGGTAAACACTGCAGTGATAAAGGCAGTGAACCCTGGACATTCTTTCATCTGATGCCTAGCTGTACAAAAATCATCTCATCTTATGCAAATACACCAGGGTAAACTTGGTTTCAATATCAGTTTAAATGGCCAGTATTGTTCAGGATTCAGCTCTCTGGCTTTATGTGTCAGACCATTATTCAGATGCCACAGGGGAGAAAACTAACATTTCTCTAATGCAAGCCATTAGAGCATGAAATTGTAGCACTTACTTGAGGTGTTATATGGTTAGAAAACATGGCGTATAGCATTACTGACATCTGGGTAGACTGTAAAAGGACTACTCTCTGAAGCTTGTTCAGACACTTAGCCTATTATGGAGGAAAAACGTGAGGCTGACATCTCGATGAGGACTAGCTGAGACAGCTTAATGTTAATTATGCATACTGCTGTAGCATCTAGGACTCCCAGTCATGGAGCAGGCCCCTTTTGCTAAGTTCTTTATGTGCAGAAAACAAAGGGCTGCTCATGGAAGCTTTGCAGAACAACTCCATGGCTCATTTAATTCAGCATTAGGCCCATTTACAGTATTAATTAAAGAATATCAATGAGTTGAGGAAACAAAACAGGGACTTGAGATAAGTCCTTTCATACACAGATGGCATCCTCTTATTTGTTACAAACCCAGCTCCATCTACTCTAAATACCCTACAGACAGCAGACCCCTTTGGCAGGTTTTTTACCCAGAAGATAAACTGGTTTCTCTAGGGTATAATCAAATGGCAACAAATGAACTAAAATACTACAGCATTCAGTTCCTTAAGGAATTTGGAAACATAGTCAAGGTTAACCTAGTGCCATTAACAATGCACTTGGCAAGAGCCTTAGATGTACAGCAAACACTCCCTGTTTCACTTTGGAGGAAAGCAAACACCATTAAAATGAATGTCCCTCCCTTGAGCTGAAATTATTTTTGTCTTGAATTTGTATTGATTTGGCAACAGGCCCAGAATGTCCCTTTCAGAGTAAAGTGGGTGGCTTTACTCAGCGTCACACTCTACCATCAACCAATGGCCCCAGAAAGAAGCAGAGTTTGTTACCCCTTCACCCACTGCTAATGTGCTGCCCTCAGATGGTTACTGAGTCCATAAAGGACAATTACTAGCTTTCATGGCACCTGAGAATATGTGGTGCATGCAACTAAAATAAAGTATCTCACTTACAGGCACTAAGCCCTGTATATGGGAGAATTCAAAGCTTTTAGGAGGCATCCTGTCATTTGGTCAGATAGGATAGGGAAAGGGATCTTGACTAGCAGTCACCTTCTTGAGAAGGACACCTTTCTTCTCCAAACAGCCTCAGAAGAAATATTCTAGAAACTAGGCAGAAGTGGTAATAGAGCCAGCTTTAGCATGCCACCTCCTACCATCTTGGCCCTGATACTGTGCTACCCCTCACCTACCTAACCTGCTTTCATTGCTTCAGAAACTACCTGATCACCAAGATCCACAACAGAATCCATGTAAACATGGGCCAAAAAACTGAATTACACACAGATTTACTAGAAGTAAAACACTTGTATGAAGAAGGCCAATTACTTATTGCTACTCATTAGAAACAAGTCCTCTGAGTGCTCTGTTGTTTCATGAACATCCAGTTAAGATTAACGAGCAGGAAATAACTTAGAGGGTACATTGGACTCCTTCAGTCCAGTCCAGTCCAGTTCAGTCCAGTCCAGGCTTCCCCCCTCCTCCAGCTTTTTAAAAAATAGGTGCCTTTTGATCAGATAAATGCTGGTGCTGTGACTCACAACAGGAACTAATTTAACTCATCTGCTCAGGGAGCACTCCAACAATCAGTTCTGGGCAAGGCTTAATTGTGGAATTAATGTTTTTCCTATCAAACAAAATTACGTTACTTGTCAGCCATTTAATTTTAAGCCTGATGGATCCTAAATGGAAGCTGAATTAATATGAAAAAGTTTGGTGCAGCTGAGTAATAGCAAGTGCTAAGAGACAAGTGTAATAGATGGGGCAATCTAAATGCATTCAACAGCTAAAGAGTGGAACGTAGACGCAATACAGCAGGCCACCACCGGGAAAATGATATGTGCTATAATTGAAATGCACAAAAAATTTCTCTGACGTGGGAGACATTCCTGGAAAGATCTGACAAAAGATAGTAAATGTTTAGGCTTCTGTTTATTGACCCTGTCCCTGAAAACTTCATGAAACATTCTTTTCCTACTACATCTGTTTTTCAGTTTCTTCCCTCACTTTTCCTCTAGCCCATCAGATTTCTTCCCTTAGCTTGCTATTCCTTCTTCCAGTATCTCTGGCTCAAAAACAGATATAAGACAGAATAAGACCTATAGCTAGATGGATTTTTTAGAAACCAATGTTGGTCTGTAAGACGTAGAAAAGAAATAACTTACCTCTTCAGTAACCATTTGTATGATCCATCAATTCAAATGTTGGAAGTACCGTTAAGGCTGGGTTGTAAATGATTGACATATTATGAGAAGTATGTATGTAGTTTGCTTTCTTTATACAGCCCAAAATGTAATAAAACTAGTCACAAAAAATAAACTTTTCTCAGCTTCTAGGCTGGTCTGAGAAATTAAACAAAATCAATGCAGAACATCTGAGACAGTTAAAAACAAAAATCTTATCTAAAATGTAGCATGTAAATGTCGCCTGTTTAAAACAAATAGCAGGAACGAGGACAAAAAAAGATGAAAAAAACCCCAGCCAGGAATGAGGATAAAGCCAGCAGCTCTCACAAGGCATCTGTGAGTAGTCTCACAAGGTACATGTATGTATACTGTAAGCCACAGCTTGGAAACTACTATGAGGTCAAATGTACTTAGTTAGAGTAAAAGTAATGGCACTGCAGGATTCTTCAGAGTTGTGGTCTCTGTCAACTTCTTAAGCACACACAACAAATCAATTAGAGCAGCTTATCATTGTTATTGCTGCTATTACTATCTCTTTTTATTATAAATGCCACAGGTTTGGGTGATGAACTTTGAACAATGGATCACCAACCTGAAGAGGTTGGGAAATGATCTAGTATTCACCAATAGTTTGCTCTGACACTGCCAACAACAGTAAAAATTAACCACTGAAGCCTGGCTCTGATTTGCCAGCCTGGAAAGAGTTTGCATTGGAGAGGATACTAAGGGGCACTACAGAAAGAGATGCTGCCCTGCCCCATTTGAAAACCTCTTGAGCTGGACTCCCTTTGATTCCAAACAGAAGTGAGTTTTGTTCACGAGGGGCCTAGAATTGGCTTTCTCTTGGTGCTGAACAGTCCCAGGCCGCTGAGCTTCAGGACATTCTGCATGGTATATCTTCACATGTGTGCTGCCATCAAGGGTGGGGTACAGAGACACAATGGTGCCTTACAGTATTTATAGATGAGATTCCTTAGCTGAATGTAAGCTGTATCAGAGCATTTTTAGCAGTTGGCATCAAGGCCTGAGGGGAAGGAAGTTTTGTGTTTTGCTGTCTAATTTTATTTTTGTTCTTGGAAACTTTTTTCAAGTTTATTTTCAATCTTATTCCATGCTTGGAAACTTTCAAAAGCAGGTTAGACTGACACTTGACAGACACTAAACAGTCAGAGATGATCCTGCTTTGAGCAGGGGGCTGGAATAGATGAACTTGTGAGGTCCCTTCTAGCTTTACTTTCCTATAATCCTATGATCATAATAACTCTGGCAGGGTGTTCTTAGGTCCTTTTTTCTTCGGGTATAAATCTAAGCAGCTATGGTGTCTTATGTTTGCTCCTTAGAAGCAACAACCTGGAACCAAATAGTTGGCTGTTGTCTTATAAACACTTGTAATGCAGGAGTCAACAGAGGCACAACTTTGAGGAGGTGCACAGGTTGGACGTGTGTTAGCATCAAATGCATTAGGATATGATTGAAGCGCTTTGCCTATTTACAGACAATGGCAGTGGGAGCTTTACCCCTCTCCTCTTGCCAAACAGCTTCATTGACAGGCAGAGAAAAGACCTCTGGGAGGAACGTTCAGTGCCCACTGGGTCTGCTTACATAGAACCCTGTGCTTGGCACCAAGTCCTGCTACTTGGAGCTAGATGCTTATTTTCACTGTTTCTTTAAATACTTCGTAGCCAACAGAGGCAAATCAGTGTCAGATATTTTTATTTAGATACAGAAGATTCTCTAGAAACAAGGGCGGCTTCACATGAAAAAGACACTTAACATATTGGCACTCCCAGCTCTCTACATGGTAAAAGGCATAAGGGCTGTTCTCCCAGGTCATACTGCTACAGAAAGTTGCTGTTGAAAGCAAGTGTTATCATTTGACACATTTGTGTATTCCTTAACAGGAACATCAGCATCTAATGTCTACATATCTACCTGTGTGATTGACAGCTGCCTAGTGTAATGCCATATTTTTCCATGATTCATGTTTTTGTTTTCTGAAATGACCGTGGCAATTTAGCCTGTTACCTAGTAACCAAGTTCCTCTTGCAAAGAAAGAAGAAAAGCAATAAAGAAATGATAAAAGACCTGCAGAGCAGTTAAAGCTGAAAAGTGGTGAAAGATTCTCAAAAAGCTTTCACAGGTTACATCTACACATGCAAATAATGTGGGATCAGTTTACTCTAGAGCAGAGGTTCTCAAACTGTGGTCTGTGGACCACCACTGGTCTGCGAGCTCCATTCAGGTGATCCACAGAAAGGCTGCAGAACAAACGAGAATCTGTACTTGTTAGGCAAGACTACTGATATTAAAATATGAGTTGTGTGCTTTGATTTGTAGAACAAAAAGTGGTCCACCGAGACCCTCAACAATTTTCAAGTGGTCCACAAAATAACCAGTTTGAGAACCACTGCTCTAAAGTACTCTAAACTGTCCCAGGCATACATCTACACATGCAGGGATGCAGGAGTAGATTTACTGCTCCTAGCAGCAGACTGCTCCTGCTCCCTATGGCCCTGCACTGGGCCCCTGCAGCAGCCTGTCAGGTGGAGCTCTAGGCTCCCCCTGGGTGCTAGCACAGGGGTTGGCAGGGAGCATGAGGCCAGGAGACAGCTGTTTCCTGGTGCAGGCTGGGACATTGCTCCCTGCCCCCAGGAGCTGCTTGCTGATGAGGTGGGCTCCACCACTAGGGCCTAGGTGGGGACAATCTCCCAGCCTGAGCTCTGTGGTCATGGGGCCCTGGGCTGGGAGATTAGATTCTTATCTCCCAGCCAGGGCCTCGTGACCACAGAGCTCAGGTTAGGAGATAAGAATATCCCAGCCACTGTTCCCCAATCACAGTTGGGAAGCAGGGGCTGGGAGCTCCTTGCTGCCAGAGCAGGGAGACACCTGGGCTCTGGTGGCAGAGTTCTTCCTGGCAGCAGGCAGCTCCAGGAGGCAGGGAGCAATCTCCTGTCCGCTGCTGCCCACCAGACCAGGAGCACATTTGTTCCCAGTTGGCCATCTACATGTGCCACACTGTGCTGTATGTAACTGAAAGTAAATTTTTACTTGTATTTACAGGTAGCAAATTTACTCATGACTGCAGCAAATTACTTTGCAGTGTCTTCTTGTGTAGAAGGTGATGCTTACTGCACAGTAATCTTGAGTACTCTAATCTCGAGTAAAGCATCTTGTGCAGCATCACCCACAGAAAGGCAAAGAAATCCTGACTGTAAGCAGAAGACATCATTTGTCTACATAACTCTAGCTGTGGGAAGTCAACCTGTTCAATAAGGCAGAATTGGAACCTTAGAGACTAACAGGTTGAGAGAGACATGAGCTTTCATAGGCAACAACTTACCATCTGACAAAGTAGGAAGGTGCCTATAAAAGGCACCTCTCTGAACCTGTTAGTTTCTAAGATGCCACACTGTCCTACCTTCTGCTTGACTTCAACCTAATATCGTTCAACACTGTTGTTTGATAAGGTAATGTACAAATACAGAGCACAGGACTGGTGCTTTTTTGGTTTCTCTTCTAAAGTGATACTTGGCCTTTCTGAAAACAAGGTAAAGAGAACAAGACCTGCCATCAGAACAAGGTAAACTTTGCACATCAGTTGCTTCCAGTGCATCACAGTCCTGGGTCCCACACAGCTCTACCTAATCACATGAGACCAAAATAGGCCTATTTAGCAGTATTTGAGGGGTTAGCAGCTGATAGAAATTCGACCATGAATAAGCAGAGAATTCAGCATGAACTGCAAGGTTAATTCGGTAAAAGCAGACAGATATTTCCAGGAAAGTAGACAAAATGCCATGTAATGCACCGGTTTTACTCCCTTGATTGGTATTGTTGTTATATCCTCTCAAGATTGGTCAGCTGACAAATATTATCACACACATCATATATTACCACCACATCATATATAAAGCCCAGTTAGAACAATGGAAGATTTCCGCTTCTGCATTTGTTTGGCAAACAGATTATCTCCTAACAGAATTAAGATTAAAATTAGACTCTCCAGATAAATCTTGGCCTGCAGTGCCCCCTGGTGCTTTGGAAAGGGTCTGGAACACAGCTGCACAGATGAAAGAACTTCCATGTCCTCTAAGATTTCATGATTTTGAAATTCTTTTTCATTTGAACTGAGCCAAAACCTGAAAAAGCTTAAAACTACATTTCTTGTCTGGTTGTTTTGTTTACTGTTGATTTTTGTAATAGAGAGCATAACATTTAAAAATAAAATAAAAGGAAAATTGTTTCAAAACATCATTTCAAACATTCTGAAACTCATCCCCCTTCACGTTTTCTTCTAAAATGAAACTTTTACCAAATCAATCCAATTTCATGATTTTCACAGATACTGTATGTAACAGAAGCTACAGAATCTTAGTCTCTGTGGAGCTGGCGGGCTAGGTGACTCCATCAGGCATGGTTAGGAATCCTCTGCCTCTTACTAGTGAGATTTCCAGAATTCTCTTTCCTGGGAAATGGTTCCTGGATAGCTGTTTCTACTAGATTTGACCTGTTCTAGTGTGTATTTGGATCATAACAAAACTTTATCAGAGACTAGATTGAAAGCAACAAATATATTGCACATATGACCTAAACCTGCAATGAGACTGGGTGTCCACAGATGAGATGCCTAGGCATCAAACGAGGCTATTTGCCCTCCCACTCTCACCCATTATTTATTACTGCAGAGAGGACAAGCTGTTTGCTGATTATGACATGGTGTTCACAGTCATGGCACTGCTCCTTGCTTTCATTTGGTGGCAGATTTGATTTTGTGAATAGCATAAGGGCTAGATTCTTTGGGCATCCAGATCTCCTCGCCCTCATGGCCCCTGAGCTCAGCTGCATCCTCCAAGGCTGCAGTCAGCTCTGGGCTGAAGATGTTCTCTGAGGTTCGGTAGTTGCGGGTTAGGCGGCGGAAGGAAGAGTCTGAGGAGCTGTCATCATTGTGGTTGTCCTCATCTTGGTTATCCCGTAACTTGGTCCTGGTCAGCTCAGAGCTACTTCCCATCTCTGAATCTTTGAAGAGCTCCTTCATGTCCTGTATGAAGGCCATTTTAGGACTGAATATGCAAAGCAGGATCATCAAGCCTCCAGATACTCCACAAAGAAAATAGAGCCCCACCTTCTCAGGGACACCTGGGGAAAAAAGTACAAATACTTCACCTCAACATATGAATTATGCCTAAAGAGTCACAGGCATCACTCTACCTTGCAAGGGACTAATAGTGTCATATCTCTAATGGGCAAATATGAGAGCAAAGGGAAGGAGGAATAGAAAAACCTCATGCTTCCCAGTATTGGACCTAGTTGTGTCCAAGAAGGAATCTCTCCCAGCCTCCATGATATACTGTCACACAACTAGGGGCATGATAGGGCTTTACACATTCCTTGGAAGCATCTGTTTTTGTCTCTGTAGGTGACAGGATACAGATCACTGATTTGGTCCATTGAGACAAATTTTCCATTCCTGCAATCAGCACAATCCAAGTCTGATATGACTTCTGGGAGGGCTGGGGGCTGGTAGCACAATGGCCTCATTTCTAGTTCCAGGAATTATTTCAAATCATTTGCATAAGTAACTTTTCATTATTCAGGGTTACTTTGCCAAGTGCTCTCAGTCCTGTGGGAGAGCTTTCATCAAGCTATTGAGTCTTAGCTGCGAGCTCTATGAGGTATTGTCATGTCTTTAGGAAAACTGACTCAAAAGTCTAAGAGAAAGAGGAAGAAGGCCCCTGCAGTCGCAAATGCTGTCTGCTGACCACCCTGGATAGTATCCTTCTTTCTCCCTGTAGTGGGTGAGGAATGTAGCAGTCATCAGATTTGTTATTTTCCATGTACAGGGTACAGTCTCCTTGTCCATGGGGCAGAGGGTGCTTCGGTCCCAGGTTCATTCAATCCTTGAATCTCCATGACACTGCTCTACCCTTGCAACTGTACCTTGCACACAACTTTCATTAAAGTCTCCCTCAAGTGTGCACCAACCTACAGCAATGTAGCCCTTTTGTGCCTGCTTCTGCCAGCATTGTTATAAACAAGAATCACTGAATCATAGACCTGTCTCTGTCCTTTCCCTCTCCTCAGGGAGTGGCTCATACCCAAAGAAGTCACATACCCCAGAGGTGAGCAAAAGTTGCCAGTGAGCTAGTAAAAATCATCAGATCTTCACGGAGCCTGGACAGCCGCGGCCCTTTGTACCAGCCACCTGCAGTGAACAAGGGGACACAGGCTTACAAACTGGGATTCAGGAACAACAGGAGCAAGCTGCTTGGCAACTGTTGTCGGCTCTGTAAACCTGAATCATCATCTGTCTGCTCTCCCTCTGGGGCTCTGCTCCCCACCACTCCCATTCTGCACCTCTTATGTGTTCCTTGCCAGTCATTACAACCTAGCTAACCTCTTCTCATTGCTTCCCCTGCTCTCTGTGCCCCACTCTCCACTCCTCCTTCTACATCTTGTTACAGACTACCCTCTTACTTTCTGGTCTCCTTTCTGCACATCTGCCCACTTCTCTCCCTTCTGCTTTATTCCTATGCCTCCTCCAAGTTCTGTTCCTCTTTGCTATGTCCTACAGAACTCCCTCCATAGACGCAATGCTTTTCCTGTTGCCCACATTTCCTGTTCTCCATCCTGTTCTGGTGGTCTTTTTCCATCCACTTCCTCCTCCTTTATGAGCATAGATCCCAAAGTGAGTGGCAGATCGTGAGGCCACCTAAACAGCCTCCTTGCTTTTGTTCATGATAAAAATGTTCCCAAATTAAGAGAAGAGTAAAATCTTCTACCCTGCTTTTGTTACCCCACCAACTGCTGCTTTTCTCTAGGGGTAAGCCCACAACACAGACTTCAGTAAGGCATATAGATAGGGGGGGTGCACTCATGCATTTGCACCCCGCTCTGATTCCTGGTCCATCCAAAGTTTAAAACCAACTGCCTAGCAGTGGCAGCAGCATTTCTAGTCAATCAGAGCTGAGGGAGTCACTTGGCTTCATGGTTCATTGCAATCTTCCTAATCCTTCTAAACTCTTCATTTCACAGGTGTTAATGATCATCTCTTCTTTTTAAGCATCTTGATGTTCCACTAATCAAGCTGTTCTTAGTTCTGCAATTCTGCTGTGTATTCACTGCTCCTGGTGATGAAGCTTCTATTTCACAGCTCTGCAGACAGTTTTAACTCATTCCAAAGAAGTTATACTTTTTGTTTCAAACTTAGAATAATACAGCCCTAGGCTCTTGGCATGTTAGTAAAACTTCAAGTGTACTTTGTAACTACAGAAAATATGTGTTGTTTTATATAGGATGATGCACCTCACCATCTGCACTCCCTTTTCAAAATTCTAGATCTGCCCTGCATACTGAGATAGTTGAACTGGCTTTACTGAGAAGCAGAATAAATTAACCTTTACAGAACTCCAGGCTGTTGCAGTGAGGCTGCTGTAAGCACCCCAGCTCATTCATTTAGACGTAGCTCAGTATCTCCATACTATACTATGCTACTTGCAATGTAGACATCACTCATTCCTCACTGCTGGCATTGACTCCTCAGAGAATCTCACTGACTGGTACTAAACAGGACACTATGGCCATGTCCAGATGTGCATGGGCATATGTTTGCAGCAGCACAAATAGTAGCGGCACAAATTTATGCTGGTACTTTGTGTTGCAGCGTATGCTCCTGCACCTGTTCCATGCTGAGGGACAAATTGTCCTGCTTTGAGCAAACTGCCCTTTCCCTGCTTCTCCTGGCTTCCAGAGTGCTGGAGCAGCCAGGGTGCAAATGAAATAACAGAGACACTCTGGCCAGCAGCCAGAGCATCTCCCTGGAGGACCAAGTTTCTGTTTGTTCTGGCACATGATATTGTAGTATGTACTGCTTTTTTCTCAGCCTTTTTTTTTTTGCTACTGGGAAAAGATTTCCCCTGCACTTCACAGTTGCGGTGTGGGGCATGTTTTAACAATCTAGGCATGCAGTTTTTGGTGCTGCAAAGAGGTTTGCAGAGCCACAAACCACACATGCCTGCATGTCTGGATAAGGCCCATGAATCCACCAGAGAGAGACTTTGCAGAGCAATTAAATTGCCCTTTCCTCACTGGAAGAAAGTAACCCTGCAAATTTGGGCTAAGACACAGCCCAGGATGAAACAATATCGAGAGCATTATCTCCACTTGTCCTAGCTGGTGATGGGTTCTCTGGGTAGGATATGGAGTGTCTGGAAGACAGTTTATAAAAACCAAGACAGTAAACGTGCTGAATAAATTTCCACCAGATAGGGCACCTTCAGGGTAGAGGTGAGGTATACTGAAAGCACTGATGGAGCAGTGTTACAAAATCAAAGACTGAAGAAGCCAACACTGCAGAGACTGTTGCACTGAATCACATGTACTTACAGGCATGGGGGCTCAAAGCACTTTTGCGTGCACTGCAGAAACTAAGGTTGTGTGAAATACCCACATGTCAAGAGGTTAGACCCACATTCATTTTTGTTAGAATCTGTAGAATGGGCAGAAAGAGGCATGGTCTGAATTTTGGTGACCATGAGAAATGGGCCCTGGGCCTCAGCCGTGGGGGAAAAAAAGTTCTGGTTTGGATTCCTGTTTCCCATGATGTGAAATCTGCATTCCTCACAAAGGGTAAGAGCATGTCTGCTCTATGGCTTAGCTTAGCATATTTCTTCCCTTATAGTATCATAGTATCATAGTTTCATAGTATCTAGGGTCAGAAGGGGCCTAGAGCAGGCCATCTAGTCTGACCCCCTGCCAATGGCAGGAACGAGTGCCAGGGTCACAGGACC
>JAGPOW010000335.1:399344-422007 GCA_030014935.1 Caiman crocodilus | reverse complement strand
AATGTCCAACCTAAACCTGCTCTCCAGTAACTTGTGACTAGGCTTAATGACTGAGGCAGTCACATGACCACAAGAGGGCTCCCGAATTGGAGGATAAGGATGGGCAGCCCCAGTATAAACCCAGGCCCTCAGAGCTGAGTGGGAAGTTGCTGTGGGGATGCCACTGGAGCAACATTGCCCGGCTGGAGATCTGCTGTTCCCACAACACCTGCAGGTTAAGGGTAGGATCTCTGGGGATGGAGGAGGTTCCTGGTCTTGGGGTATTTCCTGAAACTACACCCTGCTAGGAATGGATGGGGTGGTGGGACTGCCTGTGGTGGGGTGGCCCAAGGAAATGCCACACCTGTATCCCTCTAAAAAGGCAAGTATAGGGCACCATACAGCCTCAGCCCCCATGACCTGGTGGGTTACCCCATAAACAGGACAGGTGAGGGGTCCCAGGTATGGCATCAGACACCTGAGGCCCACAGGGGGTAAGGCCTAGTAGCCCCAGTGAGGGGGCATATGAGAGTGAATAGGCTGCATAGAGTAAGGTCCATACGGGGGGGCCTGAAGGATGGCACATAGGCCAACCTGAGCAGAAAGTGAGTCAGCCCAGTGAGGGCAGAACAGCAGGCCCAGGAGGGGTCCAGAATAGCTGTGGCACAGTGTTTGGAAGGGCTCAGAGAAGGCAGACATGTATGAAAGAGAGGGTGTGCAGCTCAATAATATACCCAAAATAATCTTGACTGGCCCATGATTGGGCCAGGGCCAGACCAGTCGAAGGTCCAGGGTGTCTGTGAGGGACAGCCAGAGGCTAGAGGCCTGGAGTCCTGACTGGCCTAGAGGCAAGGCCAGAGCCTGCGTGTCCAAAGGTCCCAGAGGGGACCATTGCGGAAAGGGAAAAGGGCTTAGGGAGTTTTGCAGCCTAGAGTGAGGGCGGAGATTAGACCACCTGAGGGGGAGGGATCCAGGTGGGGTCCGAACGTCAGGCAGGTGTAAAGTGAGGCCCATTGTGGGGCCAGAGCCATCTAGTGATGCCATCTCCAAGGCATGGGAAATGGTGTAGGGATGGCACAGAGCCATGTATTATGCCCTTGGCGTTGGGCAGTAAATGTGCAGGCTCCCACCTATAAACAACTTCCAAAGTTACATCAAAGGCATGGCAGACAAGGTGGGTGGGCCACTGGTTGGACCAGCCACAAGACGGGCCCCTATCACAGCTCTCATGAACATTTAGTCTAATCTCTTGCATAACACAGGCAAGAGAATTTTACCCAGTACTCTAAGCAAGAAACCCAAATATTTCGGATTGAAGCACATCTTAAAGAAAAACATCCAGTCTCAACTTAAACCCCCAAGGGCATGTGTACATGTGATGGAGGTTAGTTCTTCAGGGTTGCATTCTATGCCCCCTGTAACAGGGAACCCTAGCCCTGTTACCAAGAAACAGGGTGGTCCCTTTAAATCCGGAGCCTTCCAGTCACGGCTGGCCAATCAAGTAGGGGTTAAGGCTCAGGCCCTGCCAGCTGGTCAGGTGACAGGAAGGGAAGGCCAGAACCCTATAAACAGTGACTGGAGAAGGCCAGAGAGGCAGCAGAGAGGGGGCCTCCCAATGACCACGGTGCCGCGACAGCAGCCTCTTTTGGAAGAATACGCCACGCTGTGAACCAGAAACATGATCTTCTAAAGTAAGCAGGCATGTTGCCGCTCTTATTTCTTTATTATTATTTTTCCATTATATGGCCATAGAAGCCTATGGTTTGTGTTGGATGTTAATAGCTGGTGGCTGAGGGGTGAAGGAGGCCTCATTAGCGCCAAGGGGCACCGTGATAAGGGGCTCAAGAAGCCCTGTGGCACTAGAGTTTTTGAGAGCTAGAGCCTTGGAGTCAAGCCCTGATTACTGGGGTTTTTTGACTGACAGGCCTAGCTAGAGAGAGAAGGGGTAAGCCCACAGTGGCCGAGACCCCGACACAAAAAAGAATTTATAAAACCATTTGCAAGGCTTGGGCTGCAATGTAGGGGAGGCATGGAGCCACAGATAGCACCCCCTGGCATCGGGGCAAGAAATGGGCAGCCTCCTACCTAATTAAGATCATTAATTAATTAAAAACAAGGCATGGCAGGAGAGAAGGTGGGCAGTTTACCCAGAAACAGGTGGGTGGGCCAAAGGCAAATCAGCCCCGAGAAGGCCCCCTGTTGCACCCCCTAAATTGAAATGGTGGGTTTTATTTTTCCAGCACTCATCGGTTTTAAATCTCATAAAATGCTCAGTGTGCTATTCGCAGTAAATTAGTGCAGAGGGCACCGCATAACAATCCACCCCGCTGATCTCTTCATGTTCAATTACAGCAGGGGATGCTGCACACCGCTAATCCCTGCTACAGACTGATGCTGTACGTAGCTCGCAGCTTGCTGAAATGTACAGATGATCGAGAGTGATCAAGAGACTGACTCCTACTGCCAGACCCTTCACCCCAAGGAAGAAGAGGGAAGAGCTAGGACAAAAGTGGACACAAAGAGCTCCCATACTGTCCAGCCAGGGGCTAGATGAAGGTTGTCACTGGCCCCAAGGCTCACTGCACTATGGTCATCGCCCCCCTGGATATCTGCAAAAGGTACAAAGCCCTTGCAGCATCAGTATAGCCAGCAGAGCTGCCAGCTCCTGCAAGTGAAAAAGAAATGCAACCAGCTACTATCTCTAAGAAGAGTAGAGTAGTCGCTGTGGGAAACTCCCTCCTGAAGGGGAGAAGGAGCAATCTGACGACATGATCCCTTAGCCCGGGAGGTCTGCTGCCTCCCAGGGGCCTGTACCTGGGATGTAGCTGAGAGGATCCCAAAACTTATCCGGCCCTCCAACCACTATCCCATGCTCCTTATCTATGGGCACAAATGACACGGCTTGAAGCAATCCCAGTCAGGTCATGAATGACTACAGGGTTCTGGTGCAGGGCTCAAGAGACTGGGGGCACAGGTGGCTTTTTCCTCAATCCTTCCAGTTATGGGTCACAGGCTGAGAAAGGAGAGACAAACTGAAATAGTGAACAGAAGACTGTGACATTGGTGCCATCATGAAGGCTTTAGCTTCTATGAGCACAGTGTGCACTTCAGAGAGAGAGGCAGCAGCCTGTTGGGAGGGGATGGCCTCCATCTCACTCCACTGGGGAAGAAGCTCTTTTCAGCCAGAATGGCTGGTCTGCTTGACCGGGCTCTAAACTAAGCTCGCCGAGGGATGGGCGGAGAAGCACCAGTGCAAGTTCACCAAGAATCAATCACTAAATCAGCAGGTTAGGCTGCTCAAGGGAACCCATTACTAGCCCAGCCCAGGAACAGAGACTTTCCAGGACTGTAAGGAAATCTAGGGCCTCCAACAGCACATTTACTTGCTTGTATACAAATGCCAGGAGCTTGAGGTCCTTCAGGAGGATCTGGTCCTTCTTCTAAACAGAAACAGCCATAGGGACAAACAATCTCATAGGGATAACAGAGACCTGGTGGGACTTCTCCTATGGGACCATGGGTATAGATGGCTATACCCTGTACAGGAGAGATAATGCTGAGAAAATGGGAAGTGGTGTAGGTCTCTATGTGAAGGAGCAGTACACTTCCCTACAAGCAGAGTATGTGACCCAAGGAGGATGATGGGAGACCCTCTGGGTTAGAATATGAGGGGAACATGAAGGGGATACAATGGAAGAAGTCTACTACAAACCTCCAGATCAGAAACAAGAGCTGGACCATGAATTCACTAGGGAACTGGCTGAGGCTGCACACACTCAGTGCATGTTTGTCATGGGAGACTTCAACTACCTGGGTATTGCATAGGAAGAGCACTCAGCCAAATCCGATCAGCCACAAAGCTTCCTCACATGCATGGATGAGCTCTATCTATTTCAAGAAGTTTATGGGTCAACATGAAGTAAGGTGCTGCTGGACCTGGTAGTGGCCAAAGGCAATGAACTAGTCAGTGACCTAAGAATCAAAGGGAAGCTGGGGGACAGTGACCATGAGTTGACCACTTTCACAATCCTTCATGAAGCTGGCGAGTCAGTCAGCAATGCAGAAGTCCTTGAGTTCAGAAAAGCCTACTTTCATAAGCTCAGGAGTCTTGTTGTCAAGGCCCCAAGAGGCCATGATTTGACAGGAAGGGGAGTTCAAGATGAGTGGTTGCTCGTTAAGAAAGTATTCCTAAAAGCACAAGGGAAGTCCATTCCAGTCCATAGAAAAGGTAGTAAAAGGACTCAGCAAGCACTTTGGCTTAACAGGAACTTATGGACCTCCTACATCTAAAAAAAGAATCTTATAAAGGATGGAAGACAGGAAACACCACTAAAGAGGAGTATTCTGCACTGGTCCACACCTGCAAGGAGCAAACTAGTAAAGCCAGGGCTGTAACTGAACTCCATCTGGCTACAGGAATCAAGGACAATAAAAAGTCCTTCTTCAGATACATGGAAGTCAGAAAAAGAACAAGGGCATCATTGGACCCCTGCTAAATCAAATGACGCAGCTGACAACCGACACTCAAAAAAAATGCTTAATGATTACTTTATGTCAGTCTTTCACCAGCCCAAAGGGACCACCCTGCTTGACAAGGTGCAGGATGACCAGGGTGAGGGGCACTACTGGTATAGATCTTGTGAGGGAATACCTTGAGAGGCTGGACACTCACAAACGAGCTGGTCTGGACAGACTGCACCCAAGAGTGCTAAAGGAACTGGCAGACATCATAGTGCAGCCACTGGCAAGGATATCTGAGAACTTGTGGTGCTCAGACGAAGTACCTGAAGATTGGAAGAGGGCCAATGTGATTTCTATCTTCCAGAAAGGGAGGAAATATGACCTGGGAAACTACTGGCCAATCAGTTTGATCTCAGTCCCAGGGCAGAAGGCAACATTCTGAGGGACAGCCAGCACGGGTTTGTTGCAGGTAGGTCTTGCCTGACCAATCCCATTTCCTTCTATGACCAGGTGATGTAACACCTGGACAAAAGGGACAAGGTTGATATCATATATTTGGACTTCAAGAAAGCCTTTGACCTGGTGTCTCATGATGTCCTCATGGGAAAATCGGGCAACTGCAGCCTCGACTGCTCCACAGTCCAATGGCTGGGGAACTAGCTCCAAGGTCGGACCCAGAGAGTGGTAGTTGATGGAACGAAATCAACGTGGCACTCAGTGACTAGTGGTGTCCCCCAAGGCTCCATGCTTGGGCCTGTACTCTTTAATGTCTTCATAAAGGATCTGGGCACTGGTGTCAGAAGCAGACTGGCTAAGTTTGCTGATGACACCAAACTTTGGGGAAGAGTGTTCACACTTGAGAATAGGCTGATGATCCAGGCTGACCTCAACAGGTGTGCAAGGTGGGCAGATGAAAACCTGACGGTATTCAATACAGAGAAATACAACATGTTCCACCTTGGGAAAAATAACCTGCATTGCACTTATAGGCTCAGCAATGCTACACTTGCTAGCACCGTGACTGAAAGAGACTTGGGGTTTATGACTGACCACAAGATGAACATGAGCTACCAATGCGATACCACAGCTGGCAAAATGAACAAAACTCTGGCTTGCATCTACCAATGCATCTTGAGCAAGACCTACAATGTCATCCTCCCACTATACGTGGCCTTGGTGAGGCCGCAGCTGGAATACCTCTGGCTCTTGGCATTTCTTTATTATGGTTATATAGCTTTACACTATCTAGCTCAGCTACAAGTAGCAAACTAGTCAGGGAAGCATATAACCCATAGTGGGATAACCTCCTAGGGTTTGTTTTGTTTCTCAGATAGGTTTTGCAACTCCCAGTGGACTCCACAATGCTGCAGCCAAACTGCTATTGGTGCCTGAGCTAGTTTAAACCTGCCTTTGTGTAGCAGTGTGGCATCCCCAAAGGTTACTGTAAGCCCCTGATGGCCCCAAAAATTCCCTTTTTGCCCTGCTTGCTCTGAGAACAGTCTCCCCTTCACTTTCCTGTCACACTTTGATGTCTTTTATGGTTTTATGAATAAAAAGGGGATGCTGCCTCAAGGCTTCCCAGACCTGGTTTTGCAGTAATGACCACTTGGTAGTTGTGGTCCTTTGCCTTATGGACTAATAGCATGGATCCATGCCTCTCCTACACCATGCCCCATGCCTTGTAGACAGCATCATTGTAGATGTTCTTTTTGTCACATGTCTACACTCACACAGACTTTCTCTGGGCCTTCAGACTGCTCTGTCTCTCATACAGCTCCACTCGAGTCTCCAGGCTCCTCAGTCCTTCACTCAGCCACTCTCTGGGCTGCCACACTCCTTGGCTCCTCGCTTGACTCCCCTTTGGGCTGCCAGATCCCTTGGTCCCTTTCTGGGTCCTCAGACCCCTTGGCCTTTCAGTCAGCCCTTCTCTGGGTTGCCAGGCCCCCCAGTCTCACTCTTGACCCTTCTCTGGGCTGCCAGACCTTTTGGTCTCTCATGTGGCCCTTCTCTAGGTCTCACTATTCCCAGCCACTCGCGGGACCACTGGACCCTTCTAGTACTACAACACTAATCCTGGCCCCTTGCTGGGCCACTGGACCCTCCTGGTCCCATTCACTCACAGCTCCTTCCTAGGCCTCTGGACCATCTGGTTCTGCCTCTGCTTTTATTTCAGGTTTTGCCCCGCTAGTCTTTACCCACCTTAGGTTTACCCACAAAGCAACAGGGGCTGAGGCTTTAGGGGACCTTAGACTCTCTCTTCCTTGGGGTTTGGCCCTGGTGGCACTTTCTAGGGACTGCTATACCATGAGCAGTCCCACCACCATCATGGCCCCAAACCCCAGTAGGATGAAGTTTTTGGTCACACCCAGGACCAGCTTAGGCACTGGCCAATGTCCCCAGACCCATGTTTTCCCTGGCCAACAACCCTATCTATGAGCTTCTTGACCCCTTACTGATGTCATCCTTTTGGGTTCCCTTGACCCCAGCTCTCTCTGTTTCTGAGCCCTGATCTCCCTTGCTCTCATACAGCCCCCTTCTGGGATCAGCTTTCTCTTTCCTCTGCCCCTGGTTCTCCTACCTCTGGGCCCCCTGGTCTTGGCACTGCTGGACCCCCCTCTACATCCAATGACCCTGTCCCAGCCATACTCATTCAGGGCCTCAGTTTCTACAACCACTTTCTCTTTGGCTGTGGCCACACCTGGACCTTCAGCATCTCGTAGGCCCTGGCCCAGCACTGGGCCAGTTGAAAACTCCAGGCTTTCTGTGGCTCTGGCAGTCTCCTGCTGCCACTATCTCTGGCCTCTCTGGGCCCTGCCCCCTAGCAGGCCAGCGATTCTCTGGGTCACTCCCTTCAGCACCTTCTCTTCTGGGCGCTCCTACTCTTCAGATAGCCCTGGTTTGGCCATTTTCATTTTGGGCTGCCCTCCTCCTGAGTCAAGTGATTCCCTCTGGAGTCAGGTGACTCCCTCTATCGGGTCTAGCCTCACCTGCTGGCTTCTTGGGTCAGCTGACTCCAATCAGCCCTGGCCCACACCTGCCGACAGCTTCACAGGCAGCTTGACCTCCTAAAGTGGCAGGCACCCCAAGTGTCCTGCCACACTTTGATATGCTTGTATTAATCTGAAGTGACTGCTGGGCAGATGTCACATTATGAAAGGGCCTCATTTTGGGGCCCTAGAAACAGGCAGATGTTTTAGTTTATACAGCTGCTTGGAAACTGCCAGCATGTGGAATCTATCTACTGCCCTTGTGGCACAACGCACTGGTTTGTAAAGAATCTAAGATCAGATAAGTAGAGGACTTGAAGTGCTGAAGAGACAGCATATTTGACTGTGGGAGGAGAGGAGAGCCAGGTATTGCTTTACACAGAGCTCCATCAAAATCTCTTTCAAGTTTTTCTATATGGAGGCCCTCCCACTAAAAATGGAACTGCATCCCTGAGGAGAGCATCCACAGGAAATGGTCTGTGCATGGAGACCTAAAGTCTGATAAGTCAGTAATAATTTCTCTAAAGTCAGTAGAATTATACCCAGTTGTAACACAAGAACTAAGCCTTTCACATATTAGCTTCTTCCTCATCTCTCTTTACTCTGATCCAGCCCTTTATAGCATGAAATATGATGAACCATGGTCTGACATGAAAACTTCTAGCAGAGGGCTTCCATTGCTAGAAGTACATGGCTTTTGTTGGTGGTGGTGGTGGTGATGGTCCTTAGACCAACATGGCTACAACCTACACCCCTGTGGCTTTTTTTTAAGTATTTTCACAAATCAATTAACAGAGCAATACTGGGTCTATTGGGAATAAATGAAGCAGCAAGAAGGCAAAGCTAAAAAACATCTCTATATTATGAAACAGACCAAGGAATCAACATTATGGTCAAGTCTCAGAGATCACACACGTATATGGCATTTCTCAGACAAATCCTTTCCTACTGGTGCCATCACACTACACCTCAGGCATTCGGGCAGCTGCCTCACTCAGATAAAAGAAGAATGAAAATCAGAGCAAGATCCTCCCAGCTCGAGGCATTTTGTAGATATATACTAGTTTAATAGCACAGACTGACCTAATGAAGGATCCACGTGAAAAGGTTCCCTCCTAGACTCCTTTAGGGCTTAGGTCTGCACCACTGAAACCAGTGGAAGTACAACTGGACTCTCACAGAATCCCAAAGCAGCAAAAGCTGCAAGGCTTCATTAAGTAAGACATGGTCACAACACAGCATTGGGATCTATTTCCAGTTCCCTTTTCAGTGCACAGTTCAGCCTGGGTGCATGCTGGCACCCACGGATGTGGCCAGACTTGAAAGAAAGGCCCTTTGGGGGAGCCTTTTCTTGTCCATGACACAATATATTTAACAGACTCGTGTGCTCCCTATTCTTGTCAGCAGTGTCACAGGCAAGCACCCCCAGGGACTGCCCAATCTGCAACTAGGGTAAGCCCATCCTTTCTTGCAGCAAAGTGGGCCTAAATTCAGTAGCAAGGCCTCTTGGTTACCATGGAAACCTGAGGCTTCAGCCAGAAAATCCTGCAGCCAATGCAGGTCAGATAAAAATAGAGGTTCTTACATCACTAAATATGAAAAATGCATAATATAATCCCCCATGCCACATTATCACATGCCATCAATTGTACTTAAAACACATGGTAGGGCTTATTCCTGTTTTACATGATATACCTAAATGATACAGTCACAGATGTGGATGCTTAACTGCAGGTTTGGGACTAGCTCACCCTCTGCTGAAACAGGACAACCTGAGCATATACCTGCCAGTAATGAAATGAAAGAGGATGCTCCAGTGTGCTGGTCTGATAACAGTTTCACATATGGTACTCACACGGGAATAGGAAACCTGGTTCTAGGCCCTCTCATACTCAGAGTGGGGCTTAAGCCTGTGTTTCCTGCTTCCCAGGAAACCACACTAAATGTTAGCCTTCCTTTTGAAGCTAAGCACCTGGCAGCTGAGAGAGGGAGATATGTGGGCTGAGGAGGGTCTTGGTGACAGGCTTCCCACAAGGGCAGAGATCTTGGGCTGTAACCTATATTCAAGATCCTGTTAGGGCAAAGACTTCTTTGGTGCTGCTTGTCCAAGAATTAAGCAGTGGGCCAGCTTGAAGAAGAGACTGGGCAATGCATACATAGCCTTTGGTCCAGTGAAGTCTAGAACCAAGGGCTCTTGCTTTCTGGCTGAGAGCCCTAACCAATAAATTATTGGGCTAACACAGGGGTGGGCAAAATATAGCCCACTGGCCAGATCCAGTCCACCAACTGATTATACCTGGACCATGGAGGCCAGCTGCCAATTGACTGGATCTGGCCTGTGGTTGCCCCCATCCATGCCTGCTGCCCCCAGCCAACATGCACAGTTTTTTAGGTTTTTTACCCTCCTTCACACCTCACTCTTCACCCCTCCCTCCTCCACAGTCAGGTCATTTCAGGATGTGTGTGCTTCCTTGCGTGTTTGTTTGCCTATTCTTAACTTTCAACCTTGCCTATCCTTTTATTACTTTCTCAATCACAAGAAAAATCATGGCTCAGAGAAATGTTATTGTCTACATGTTACCACCACCCCCATGTACCCTCCTGTCCTCCAGAGTCGTCTCTCTCTGTATCTTCCACCTGCTGTGACCCTTTCACACCCTGTCAACTGCCTATGCAGTGCCCATGGCTCCCAATGTCTGCGACAGCTTTGGCAGTACCAGGGAAGTGGTAATTTTTCTTTGACTATATATTTTGAAACTTTGTTGGAGGGAGGGAGTGGTTACATGACTCCCTTCAATACTGCAACCTAAACTTGCATCACGTTCCATTCCAGAGCTCTGTGTCCAAAGCGCTGCCTGCCAGACTCAGCACCTGGGGTATGCAGCATCACAGATTATATGTAGGTAATATATTCCACCGATCCTGTGTGTGTGGTGGGGTTTGGCAAAATCCATTTTTTTAGCTATGCATCAAGCCCACCTCCTCCTCTTCCTTTTCTTCTCTTTTCCTTTCTCCTCCAGAAAACTTTCACGGGGGGAACTTGCCAGGAAAGAGCCGACAGGACAGTGAGGAGGTTTCCAAGGTCAACTAAATACCATTTTTAGGGTGTTTTTACATTTTCTTTTTTTGTAAGACTTTTGTTCTATTGCTGTAGTATTTCATATTTATGTTATTTTATTTTTATATGTCAATTATAAATGTATATATATGCCAACATAGTTATTTTTTATATTCGTTTCATAATCATTTCAGTAAACTTTTTTGTTCTACTATTATAATGAAGGATGTGTCATTTTTCCTTTGGGAGGACTGGGTTTGTTTGACTGCACCCCACCACAGGATGCTGTGCCTGGGGGCAAGGTGGGGGTTGGCATTACAGTACTCTTGGAAAGAATTTCAGGATGAAGAGTTGCTTTTGCTAGCATTTGTTAAGTGCTAGCTAGGCTGCAGTCCAGTCACATATGTCTTGTAAGAAAAAGACACTCCCTTTAGCAAGTCTTTATTAAGTCTTTAAAGAGCATTACAATGCATGGTCGCTGAGGCGGGGATGGGAGGTTTGAAAACAGCTTCTTTGCAGGCAGGCTGCTATGGAAGGTGTGATGCAAACCTTATTTTTTTTTTACAAATTCTTTCCTTGCAATGCACACTGTTTTCTAAAGAAAAAAAAGAAATCCTGCAGACCGCCCCCCGCCCTGGATAGAGCCTGGTCATTTCAAGTGTGCAGGCAGAAGTTTACTGAGGAAATAATTGGAGTCAGGTTTGCATCTCCAGAAAAGGCGCAAGAGCTGAACAGAAGCTGGAGGGGGTATCTGGCCTCATCTGGACACTTCCTTCCAGAGGTACTCTGTCTCTGGATGCATAGCCACAGTCATGTGGCTGAGTACCCAGACACTTTGCATGAGATGGCTATCCCCAGACATATTATTGAGACGTGCCTGTGAGGGGGAGGCCACCCAATCTAAATGTGTGTTTGTGTCCACCTGGGGGAGCAATAGCACTCACACCCCAGTCCCCCTCCCTCCCAGGTCCACGAAATCAAGCAGGAGCAAGTACAAATCATAATTTTTTCTTCCTCATCTTTATTTTCACAATAAATTGAATTGCAATCTATTCCACTGAGAAATCACAATATAGTTTATACTACAGCCATGCATAGAGACGGAGGAAGGGAAGGAAGGAGGAAGGGATGGTCCTGCACCCCTTCCTGGTTACTGAAAATGTAAAAGAAAAATGTAAAATGTCCTAAAGAAAGACTTATTATCCTTGATTCCTGTTGCTAACTTAAATTCAGTCACTGCCTTAGTTTTCCTAATCTTCTCCCTACATGTGTGTACTGCTGTTGTATAGTCCTCCTTGAGGACTGTCCCAAGCTTCCATTGTGTGTATGCCTCTTTTTTTCTTTTTCAAGAGGACCATGATATAAACTCCACAACTAAAGAATTAGAGAATAACGGGCCCCTACCGTAACTGACTCCCCTTCCCCTTGCTCAGAACTCATTATGCCAAGTGAAAGGGTAAAAATTTGTCTAAATTGCCTAGCCTAAGTCCAGTTGCTTAAAAGAACGATTAATTTGGGACTTTCCTCCCACTATGATGATTCCCGTGAAAAGGTTCCAGACCCTCCAGCACTAGTCCAAGCCATAACTTGCTAAAACCTTATGAAGCCCCTGAAGCATGGGTTCCCAATGGTTTCTCCTCTTCTCTTAAAGCTCATTTTACCCATCTCGTCTTCTGGCAGTACTGTCCTAAACCTGGGATGATGCAGGAACCTACTGTCTCAGTGAGATCTTTTACAAACCTTCAGCAATTATGGATGTCAAAACCAGTGTGGCTGCTACCCTGGTTAGCCCACTGGAGGGTGTCCTTTCTAAGTTTTGGCCCTATACTGAGATTTTATTCCCTGAGGTACCTGCAGCACTGCCCACTTCCATAAATACAATTTACAGCAATGCAGCAAAAGTACTAGTGCCGATTCTCCCAGGCTACACCAGGGGGCTGTAGCCAAGGCTTGTTGACCCCATGAATTGGCAGCACCACAGCTTTATCAGGAGAGCAGAAATTCTAGAGACCTAGCACAACTCTCAGAGTACAGAAGTCAACTCTTCTTCCCTTGTAAGTCTAATAAGCACCAAGCTCACAGCTGGTGAAGGACCCAGACGGCATTATGGCAGGCCTGGATACTCCTAACTAATCTCCTTCCCCCAACCCTGGCTTCCTGGGGGAAGAGCTGCCAGCCAGCTATGCCTACCTCACACAGCGTGTCGGCTCACAAACCCGTGCCTTCTCTCTGACTCTATCCAGAAGCCCTGGTACCAGGCTCTGCTACACAATAGGCCTCTCTTGTCTTCAGGCTTCTTCTCTAATGATGACATTAACTCTTTGATGTCTGAAATCAGGTTCTCATGTGAACTAATGTCAATGAAAGATAAGGGGAGGGCTAAGGGTTAAATGTCAGCAGCCAATGACATTTTCCCTTCTTTCCTTCCCTTTTCATTACTGAGAAAGGCAAATAAACATCTGAAATCTGTCACCAAAAGGGTCTTGGTATTTCATTCATCTTAATGTCTGTACAAAGGAGAAAACAAATGAGGAAAGGAGGAGGATGAAAGGGCAGTGGATAAACTGCTTTAATAATGGGGTCTCTGCCTGGCCTACCACCACAAGGAGAAACAGTGGCATCCCTTGGATTGGAATTTGGTTATTGGAACCAAGCTGGCTCATCGGGCACAAAGTGAGGAGCTATTGGGGTGCAATGCCCATTGGGTGAGTAGGACAGGCTCAACAGATCCATGCTTATACTCCAAAAAAAATACACTGCTCTTAAAAAGGTTTCCCAGATCACCTTGTGACTAGTGTATCATTGATTGTTAGGTGTATTAAGCCAGGGGCTAGAAGTCATACTCAGAGTTGGGGTCCAGCCCTGGTTGAAACCTAAAAAGTCAAGATGAGCAAAGGGAGGGGAAAGCAAGTATAGTTTCCCTACTCCACAGAGAGGAAGCTGAGGCACAGATTTAAAATATGCCTATGCTGCTTCTGTAGTGCTCTCAAGCATGCCAGAGAGATCTCCTGGGGACACCCTTATCACAAGGATGAGGATTGGTGGAGCAAAAGCAGGTGGGCTAGCCTGCTCAAGAGTGGCACCCCCCTGGGAATGCCACAGGAGCAACACAGACACATCCTAACTGACTGTCAGTGTGGGGTCCTGTAGGAAGGCCATAATCTCCCCAAGGCCTCCTTACCATGCCAAGTTGGCCCAAAAGGCACCCTCGATTCTTGCCCACCACATCTTTGATGGTAAAGATGGTCTTAGACACAGTTCTTGGACACAGTCTACATGGTCTTGGACACAGTTCTGCTGTACCCACTGACCCCGTGGATTCCTGACCCCTTGTGGGTCCCGTTCTACAATGGGCGTTTCAGGGCACTCTAGCCTTATAGGCTGTGCGTGGCTCCAAACACCCCTTTACCACACCCCCAGCCTCACAGATGGAACTGACATTGTCTGGTTTGCGCCTTGTTATAGTTTGGCCCCCTTGTCCTCCCTGGACCCTCCACAGCCCAGTCTCACTCTGCACCCCCTCTGGTGTTCAGGGTCAGCACACCCCCCAAATGCTGTGCCTTATCAGGTGCTCAGGGTCCCCCCACTGCCATGGGTCCCCCATGACACCACCTCCATCTCCTAATAGCCTCACCCAAGCCACCAGTCTTAAACAGCAAATACAAAACACAAGCCCCTGGGCTAGAACATATATCTAAGGCACCGGGTTAAAACATCATCCAAGCCCTACCAGGGAATACTGCCTCCCACAACAGCATCAGGAGCTGATTGTGCAGTCAGGCCTCTCCCCTTCACTTGCTCAAGCAGAGCTCCTTCCCCCTTGGCTGCCAGCAAGGAACCACTGCTCTGGCCTCAGCCCTGGGGTTTATATGGGAGCCAGGCCCTGCCCCTTCTGGTCAGCTGACCGCTGGCAGGTGTGGGCCACTAGCTCACTCTGGTTGTCCTGGTGACCAGCAGCTGGGGCTCCTTACTCCCGGCTAGGGCTCTTTCCCCAGCAGTTTCCCCTCTTCATAGGGGCAGGGCACCTCAGTGCTCTGCGACACTGACTTGACCCAAACCACATAAGGAGTGGGTGCCAAAGCCAGGAACAGAGCCCAAGTCTCCTGACTCTCAGTCTGGTGCCTGGCTTGAACCTGGAAATGAAAATGAGACGGACAGAGAGTTCCAAAAACTGGCAGGTACCATTCATCCACAGAACAAGTGTGGCAGAACAGATCATAGTGGTCCAGTTCCCACTGCTGGTGCCCCACTTCAAAGCCCATTCATTCTCCAAGGCCCAATCGGTTCTTAGGCCTTTTGCAGACAGTGCCAAAATGAAAGCCAGTTAGTATAAATCAATGCCAGCTCCTCTTCACTAGGTACACAGCTGCACTAATTCATTACATGTCACTAACCAGCAGGTTACAGGTACCCAGATCCCAGTAATCTACATGTTACTCAGATGTACACCAGGGACTATGCCATGTGGCAGGGCTACCTAACTGGTGACCTGCAGGCTGCATGCAGTCTGTCAGAGTTAATTTGAGGTCCCTGGGGTCCTGCCAGGCTGTATCTGGGTCTCTGGGCTCCCCCTCCCTCTTCTGGCTTCCACTTCCTGCCCCTGCCTCAGGTGCAGCTTGCAGGGCTGGAGGAGACAATGGCCTAGGGCAACAACAGCTGGAGAGCTGAGGGCGAAGCTAGGGTGCCCAAGCTGCAGTGCAGCAGTAGAGATACCCATGTGGCCCATAGCTCATGTTATTGCAGCCTGCACAGCATATGGCCCTACTGATGCAGGCCCTGAAAGCTTAGACATTGGGCAGCCTTGCCATATTAAACGGAAATGACAAACCAGTCAAAACCAATCAAAGAACTCATTATCTAAGGTTCTTAGCAAGCAATAGTAATAAATCATGACTGAATTTGTGGCTGTTATGTCAAGGAGGAAAGGGTAGCATTAGATATGAAGCAAAAACCCAAATGCTGCTAAAGCTTCAGGATTCAATAACACAAAAAATGTTGCCTTTCTGTGTATGTATGTGTGTGTGTAATTTTGAGTGTGTCTTGTGTTAAGAAGCTTGTTAGTCATGCGGTCAAAGTCTGTGTGTTTCCTTAGACAAGCTGAACCCCCACGTTTGCAAAGTACTGCATCTTATCTTACTTTAGGATTCCCAACACCATTTATATATATATGTACATTCTAAAATAGTCTAATATAATAAAAGCCATAGTCTGTCTGTCTGTCCATAACACTCTGGGCCAACTGCACATGTGCCACTGACAGGGCAGGTGCTGATTGGGTGGGTGGCCTGGGCTGCACAGACCCAAGTTTGAGTTGCTGCTGGGGAAGTTTGGCGGTGGGGACATGCCCTGGTTGCCCGAGCAGCAAGGGCTGCCCCCCAGAACAGCCAGCAGGGAGGGGGAAGCAGCAGGCAGGGAGGGAGGAACGGGAAGTAAGGCAGGCAGACAGCAGCCAGGCAGATGCAAAGCAACAGGAAGAGGGGTGGAGTGGAGCTGGATGGGACAGGGCACAGGGCCCAAAGGCAGAGGAAGGAAAAATACTTGGGGTAGCTGAGCGTGTGCGCGTGCCCCTGCACCCCCGCCCCAGGTGGGAAAGTCTGTGGGGGGAGGGAGCCAAGCTGGGATTGGGGCCCATTGCACCCATGCAACCGCCCCTTCCCCTGTACCCAGGGCCATTGCCTGGCACCGGCAGCCTCTACAAAGCAACCGCCACCCAGCCCCGCACCAGTCCTGGCTGCCTCCCCACACTACTGGGAGGGGGGGAGAAGGGGAAGGGGGAGCCAGAACTGGGGGCCGGAGTGGGGCCAACGTTAGCTGCACTGGAGGGGATGGATCCCCTGCACCTGTCCCGCCCTGGGTTGTCCCTGGGAAGAGCCCAGTGTAGCCTGGTAGCTCCTCTAGAGGCATGGCACTGAGGAGCCCGGGGGGCGAAGGGAGTGGATGGGGCACAGGTGGCTGCAGCTGGGGCTGGGCTCTGCCTGCTCCCTGCCTGTGCACCCTGCTCCCACCTTTGACAGCAGCACAGTGTCATGTGCATCCCAGTGGGCAGGCAGCCAGCAAGGCACATGGCTCCACGCTACTGTCAAAGCAGCAGCAGTGAAGTGCTCAGGCAGGGAGTAGACAGAGCCCAGCCCACTGCTGCAGATGCCCTTGCTCCATGCACAGATTGGGCTGATGTGTCCCCCTCCACCCTTGGCTCCCCAGTGCTATGCCTCTGGAGGAGCCACTGGGCTGCCCTGGGCTCTCCCTAGAGCCTGGTGGGGGAGGCACATGGGTCCTGAGGGCTCTGGCCCGGCAGTGCAGCCAAGGTTGGCCCTGCTTTGGCCCCTGGCTCTGGGCCCCCCTGGGCTGTACAGGGAGGCAGTTTGGGCTGGTGAAGGGCTGAAGGGCAATGGTTTCATGGGGATCTCCAGCGCCAGACAGGCAACAGCCCCGGGCATGGGGGAAGGGGTGGCCAAACAGGCCCAGTGGGCCCTGATCCCGATCCCAGACCTGGCTCTGCTCTGGTCCCAGCCCCCCTCCCCCTGCAGACTTTTCTGCCTGGGGGTGTGTGCATGCTCAGCCCCCCCCCCCCCCAATTCTTTTTCTTCCTCTGCGTATACGTGCATGCGTGCATGTGTGTGCGTGCATGTGTCTATTCATGGCTCCCTACATGGCTGGTGGGAAAGTGTGTTTGTGTCTGTGTCCATATGCAGAGAGTGAGTGAATACAGTGTGTCCCCGTCTGTTTGCATACATGTATCTGTATGTGCATGCGTATGTCAGTGCATGTCTGTGCATGAGTGTGCATGCATGTGTCTGTGCTCATAGCAGGGACAGCGTGTTTGTGTCTGTGTCCATGTGCACATAGTAAGTGAGTAGAGTGCATGCCCATCTGTGTGCATGCATGCATGCGTGCGTGTGTGTTCATGAAAGGAGGGACAGTGTGTTTGTGCCTGTGTCCATGTGCAGAGAGTGAGAGTAGTGTGTGCCTGTCTGTATGCATGCCTCTGTGTGTGTGTGTGTTTGGCCATAGCAAGACGGAGGGGACAGGGAGCAAGGAGAAGAGGTGAGCATGTGCCTCCCTCAACCCCCAGCCTCCCTGCCAGCACCAGGAGGCAAAGGGGCCTGCTCCCTCCCCCTGCATCCCAGCTCCCGTAGGGGTAGGGGCCTCCAATTTTGTGTTTGCCCAAGGCCCCAGTACACATTAATCCGCCTCTGGGTGTGGAGCCAGACATGGAGTGGGGGGGAGGTGAGAGGTGGTGCGAGGCTGGATGCGGAGTGGTGCAGGGGTGGGCCAGGAGGCCAGACGCAGAGCAGCGGGATGGGGGGGAGTTGGCACGGGTCTGGATGCGGAGCAGCGACAGCATTGGACAGTGGGTGGTGGCGGTGGCTGTTGTATTCTCCTCTACTCATATGTGTACAGACATTGCGGAGGTTAGAGGGAAGTTAGATCTCGTTAAAAATGGCAACCCAATCTAACATAGTTTGCCCAATGTGGACCTTACACTTAGATTCCTAGTTAGATTCATCTAAGTGTGAACTGTACAGAAATCTCAGGAAGTTTAAACTGATCTAAAAATAGCCAATGCAATCTAAGTTAACCCTACGTAGGAGGTAGTCTAATTTAGGCTGGGTTTTTTTGCCATTTTTAGACTAATCTAACTTTCCCAAAATTCTGTACAGTTCTCAGTGCAGCCCCAGGGCTGGGAAAGCCTAGCCACTGGTCCCAGCCCCAGTGCTGTGCTTTTCCTACCTGCCCATCTGGCACCAAACTGTTTTTAGCTCTCTGACCCCTCACTCCTTCCCCTCTGCAAACCAGCCAGCCCCCCCCCCAACCCCCGCATCCCATAAACTGCTCCTGACACCAGTTTTATCAGTGTTTGCCGATGCCAGGAGTTGAGAAAGTAACTCCCGGTCAGGAGAGAAGTGAGAGGGTTATGAGGTAGATTCACCAGGGAGGACGGCAGGGAGAAAAAGAGCACCCACAAGCCCTCCCACAGACTACACAAGCCCCCCTGATCCTACCAAACCCTCCCGGACCCCACCAACCCACCACAAACCCTGCCTACTCCCCCAATCCCCCTGTGGATGCTGCCTAACCTCCAATCCTTTCCGCAGAACGTGCCTGTGGGCCTTGCCATCACCATGGAGGTGCCACTCAGCCAGGTGCTGAGCCCACCCCTGCCTAGGCTGTGCTGCTCGCAGTCAAGAACCGAGCCCGGCCCCAGCCCCTGCAAGCGGCACTGTGGCACATATTCACTTCCCAGGTGTCCGGCCTATAGTGAGGGCTCATCACATTTTTGATCCAAAAATTTAGATCAACTTAATACATCAGTTCTATGAAACTCCTAACTTTTTGGATTAGAAAAATGGGTCGACTTCTACGCTGTGCTGACCTGTACACTGTGAAATATGATACTTCATTCTTAATCCAATCTCATGATATCCAGGTGCTTGACTAATGATTTTTAAATGGCAATAATGAAAACTACCTGTGGACCCAATTTTTCTTTGTCAACAGCACCTATTGTTGCCTAATATTGCAATGATTTGATTTTCAGCCATTATCACTAGAAGCTTTTATTTTAACATGAAAGCTGGAGTTTTTTTAAAGCTCATGAGGTCCCTCACAGTACCCTGGTAGACTGCAGAAAACAAGCTCGGTGCCATCTCTCCTTACCCAGATGCTGGAGATTGAAGATCACTATTCTAAGAGTGTTAGTACATAAAACACTTCTCACTGATATGTTTGTTTTAATGCAAACAATAGTAACAGAGGCTGCAGGGAATTATTTGCGTATTGAGGTCCTGGTGACTCAGTCCCTGATCTTGTGATTATGAAGTCATGGCCCCCAGATTAAATCATTTCCTTTTATCTTACTGCTGCCCGATCTGTGATGCCTTGCAATGTCTTGATATGCATCAGCACTTCTTTAGCCTGGGCACGTTTAGTAAAAGGTGGGCATGCAGCTTATTCAGTCTCATAGTGTTGAGTGGTTTGTTGTGAAGCTCAAAAATATACCAAGCTCATCTGGTTTTAGTCTACACCCAAAACAGGAAACAGCTGGGTTTCACTTAAATTTTATTTTGAGTCCATTAGATGTGGATGATGCCAGAGACTGAAACAATTACAATTTGGAGCTAGACTGGTAGGGATCTTTTTTACCTTTGTTGGAACATTAGGGGCCAATTTAACTACCGGTATAAATGGGAGCAACTCTACTGAATTGGAGTTTGAGGGGCTTGGCACCTAACAAAATCATAAGGGCTCAATAATTTTAGGGCTAATTATTGAACTGCTCAAAGGCTTCCTTACACTACTCCAGCAGGCTCCAGGGACCTTAAAGCAGGTAGAAGCATTGCCTAAGGAATATCTTCAGTGCAGGGCAGTTGGTTCAGATGCAGAGATTAGAATCCAGATCAGTCTTTTGCCTCCCAAATATATTAGTATTTAGATCTCAACATTCAAGTGAACTCCTGCAAAATGAAGGAACTAGGCTGTTATGAGAACTCTTCTCATAAGCGAAGATGCCTTTCCTAATTGTGAGCAGCTTCTGTGTTAGCTAGCTTCCTCCTTTAATGCAGAAGTGAAATACTGAGCAAAATAAATTCTAAAATGCCTAAATTATAAAATGCCTGCCTTCTGCAGGCTCTTGAGTACCTTGCAGCTCACTCCATGGTGCATGACACTACATACCTCTTTGGAGGAAAGGTTGGGGAAAGTCACCAGAAGCTAAAGTTGAACAGATTATCACATCAAATGGCTAGCATTCCAAAAGTTCATGTTTTGTACCACAGTTTCCAGTTCCTAATCCTAGTCCATCAGATTTTTGGTTTAGGCCCCCTCTTCCTAGGATACTCATACAAAGTACGGGAAAGCATTGTCTACTTTGTGACAGACTTGAAATAACCTTGCTGGAGAATAACAGCCTACTTGGACTAAAAGTGGATTGCATCTGTTTGTACATCACTTATTCCCTACTCCATGAAAAGCAAACACAGCCCTTGCCTCCACCAGCTTGCAAAAGAGCATAATCCTAAATTAGCTCACTTTGCATTGTCACAAACCCCTCCCTGGATGGGTCCAAAAAATCTGATAAACTGGTGTACAATTAAAGGAAGCTATCTTCCCAACCCCACCCAACTCCATCCTCATTCACTGTTAGCTAAGAAGTCCCAGCAACAGCAGGTCTACAACTTAAGCACCACCCCATGCCCCCAATCAATAGAGCACACTGACTGATCTCACAAACTCACCTGAAAACTCTGGGGCTGCATTCACCATGGCTGAGAAGCAAAGGAAACCCAGCACTGCTCCCAGACCTGAGATTTGAGCCCCAACAAGCAGCCGAGACACAGCCATCATGTAGCTGGTCTCAGTTTTCCTCTTGCCTGGCTCCCAGAGCCACTGTGACTCCCGCCCGTCTGGGTGGGTTCTCTCATCTTTCGTTGCTGCTGGCGCTATAGCTCAGAGGCACCTATTGTCCATTAACAATGGGTTGGTTCTTTGCACTGCTGGGACTACTAGGAGGGGGGTGTGTGTGTGTGTGTGTGTGTGTGTGTGTGTATTCTGCCAGTTTCATGTTTTTGCAAGATTTTGAGCCTGTATTTTCTCATAAAGATGCAAAGCCATTTTAAACCATGACTAAAAAATATTAAATAATCACAATCTCCATCTCAGCAAATGTCCGGTCATTCACCATTTTATACTGAATGGAACTTTGCCAGGGAACTGCCTGCCACTAAATGAGGCATTTGCCACAGAAAACAGCAAAACATCCACCATTCATCAAATGTACAAGTGCCCACAAATGGCCCCTACACAATCATTTGCTAGGAGAAGGTGGTTAGATTCTCAGCAGGAGGAGGAAAGTTTTGTAGTTGGTGTCCTTGATTTTGCAACAGAATTATAGTCACAGGTGCTTTGCCTGCACTCTTGTGTCTGAGAAATCAGCAGTTTATCCTGGTAATTTGATAGGCCCTTTCAGGGTAATCAAGACATGTAAATATTTGGGAGAAAATCTTCTGCAAAATGATGGGCTTAGAAATGGAAAGGGTTACAACACTGTCTCTTCCTTCAGCTGTGGAACTTGGATGCATCAAGAAGTGAAGAATTTTCTCACCCAGCAGTCTATATAGACCCATCTGGAAGGGTCTGAGGTCAGTGGCAGAAAGACTAGTGCCAGGCAGAGGCAAGGGCAATGCAAGTGATTATGAAAATGAGCTTGAAAATGAATTGTATTAGAGTTGGGGTGGGAATACATTGGTACTAGAGACTTTGGTAAATGCTAAGTATGTGTAACTTCAGGGGAGGAGCACAGCTTGGAGGGAAGGGTGTGGAGGGAAGGCACCAGGAAGTCAGTCTGTGGGTGCACAGTTGTAATTCTGGTTGTGGTTGCAGCATCCCTGTGACCAGTTCTCTTAATAAAGAACCAGTATATTTCAGAAACACAGGGCCAACTCTATCCTACTGATTAGGAGCACAAGAGGTCTATGGCACAAAGTGTGAACACTAGTCCACCTTGCTTAAGTCTTTGAAAAAGTGTTAATACAAAGGTGCTTGGGTCCTCCTCTGTGCTGTCTTTTCATGACACAGCCTTAAGGGTCAGATGATGGTGTGGTACAAAAGTGGATATATTAATGGATTTTCAGGACAGCATGCAGGCTAAACTACCCCCAGCTGACCCCAGTTGCCTGCATGTCCATGGCTGCCTGTTGATAAATAGCAGCTGTTTCAGCGCTCACAGGGCTTCTTAGTAGGATAGGTGCATGCATATTTCTTTTGCCTTGGAGCTTATGACTTCTTGTTTCTAGGTTCCCAGATTTGGTTCCTGTTTGCTTGTTCCTAGTTGCCCAGGTCCTGCTTGTTGGTTCCTAGTTTCCTGAGTCCTGCCTGTTGGCTTCTTAACTTCATTCTTGTTCCTGGGTCCTGACTACTGACTTCTTATTCAAGATGCCAGCCTGGAACCCTGTGTCCCTGGCACTGCCTTGCCAGCTCTGTGACCCACATGGTTCCATCTGTACTCCCTGTCTTCTGCCTCTGGGCACTCATTTTATAGCTGGTATGGAGTCTGTTTGGTATGGAGTAATGCAAACCAGTCAGTTTGCTGATGATACCAAACTGTGGGCTGAGGTGGGGACACCAGAGGAGAGGGAGAGACTGCAGCGGGATCTGGGCCGACTGCATGAGTGGGCGGACA
>JAGPOW010000335.1:379344-399244 GCA_030014935.1 Caiman crocodilus | reverse complement strand
GTACTTGGCTGGGGTCCTGTGACCCTGGCACTCGTTCCTGCCATTGGCGGGGGGTCAGACTAGATGGCCTGCTCTAGGCCCCTTCTGACCCTAGATACTCTGATACTATGAGTCTCTCACCTCTTGTAAGATGCTGTGATTCATAGATACATAGATGTTAGGGTTGAAAGGGACCTTAGTAGGTCATTGAGTCTGAGACCTTTACATCATATATCTGCCTTGTTGATCACTTTATTATATTGAAGACTCATGTTCATCTTGGAGTCAGCTACAACTCCAATTTCCCTTTCCACTGCTGTGCTGCTGAGACAGTCATCCAGCCTGTAAGTGTGTTGGTGGTTCTTTTTGCCCGGGTGCAGCACTTTGCACTTGTCTTTGTTGAACTGTATCGTATTTCATTCTGCCAATGTTTCCAACCTGTCCAGATGCGCCTGGATCCATTCCCTACCCTCTGGAGTGTTAACTTTGCCCCATAATTTGGTATCATTTGTGAACTTGGAGAGGGTGCTCTGCACGCCCTTGTCCAAGTCACTGATGAAGATATTGAATAGCACCGATCTAAGGAATGAACCTTGCAGGACTCCACTGCCCACATCTTTCCAGGTCAATATCGCCCTATCCACCACCACTCTCTGGGTGAGACCCCCCAACCAATTTGCCACCCATCTGACTGTGTAATCATCTACATCACCGCCTCTCAGTTCATTTATGAGAACAGAATGAGATACTGTATCAAAGGCCTTCTTAAAGTCTAGGTAGATGGCATCTATCTCTACTTCTGTGTCTAAGCATTTTGTGACCTGGTCATAAAAAGAAATAAGGTTAGTCAGGCAGGGTCTACCTGCAATGAACCCATGCTAGTTTCCTTTCAGCATGATTTCCCCTGCTGGGCTCCCACAAATGTGATCCTTAATGATTTTGTCCAGAGTTTTCCCAAGGATAGAGGTGAGACTACCTAGCTTATAGTTTCCCAGTGTCTCCCTCCTCTTCTTGAAAATAGCGACCACACTGGCCCTTTTCCAATCCTCTGGGACCTGACCAGAGCGCCATGAGCACTTGAACAACTGTGCCAGTGGCTCTGCTATGACACTGGCCAATTCCTTCATCACCCTTGGATGAAGTTTATCCGGGCCCACTGATTTGAACACATCCAGCCCCTCCCAGTGCCCCTTCACTAAGTCTGCACTAACAGTTGGTGGGCTGGTGTCCCTCCTGTGTCTATCTATAATCTAATTGGGATATTTGTCTTGGTCTGTGTCTAGGAATACAGCTGCAAAAACTCATAGAAGAGCTCAGCTTTGCCCCCCCTCACCGTCACCAATTATCCTATTTTGTCCTGTAGGGGTCCTTTGGTACCCTGGGCCTTCCTTTTGCTCCCTATATATCTGAAGGACTTTTTGTTGTCCTACACGTTTTGTCACCAGCCCAAGTTCCAATTCTGCTTTGGCCTTCCTAAATGATTCCCTGCAAGTGCGAGCCAGGGTGGTATACTCCTCCTTGGTAGCTACCGTCTATTTCCACAGCCTGTATACCACTTTCTTTGCCCTAAGGCTTTTGTGGACTTCCCTGTTCAGCCAAGAGGGCTTCTTGGCCCCTTTGCCCCCTTTTATGCACAATGGGATTGTCTCCTTCTTCGCCCATAGGATCATTCCCTTAAGTAATGACCACCCTTCCTGGACCCCCATTTTGCTAATGTTCTTGAGCTTTAACACCTCACTAACTAATCTCCTGAGCACATTGAAGTTAGCCTTTCTGAAGTCTAGCACTTCAGCCCTGCTGGTTAGATTGCCAACCCTTCATTGAATAGTGAATTCAATCAATCGATGGTCACTATCCCCTAGGTTACCTTGTACCTGCAGATTCCCCAGCAGGTCATCTCCTGTAGCTAACACCAAGTGCAGCAAGGCATATTTCCTAGTGGAATGATATACCTCCTGCATTCAGTGGAGGTCCTGTATGCAGGTTAAGAACCAATGTGAGCGGTTAGATGTGTCTGACTGTTCCTCCCAGCAGATGTCAGGGTACTTTAGGTCACCCATGACAACTATTATCTCTCAACCATATGGCCTCTGAGAGCTGTCTGGAGAATTCCAGGTCTAGCTCATACTCCTGGTGTGGCAGCCTATAATAGATCCACAGTACCAAGTCCCTTCCCCCCCGGCCCACATGTATCCTGACCCACAGTACCTGCCCCCCTCTGTGCCCATCTTGATTATAGAGGATGTATATTGTTCCTTAACATAGAGAGCAACACCACTACGCTTTTTTCTCCACTCTATCCCATCTGTACAACCTGTAACCCTCAATGCCTACTGCCCAGTCATGAATGGAGTCCCACAAGGTTTCAGTTAGTACAACCAGGGCGAAGTTGTTGCAAATTAGTGATGATGCAAATTACCTTGAAACAAAGGCAAGAGCAGTGCCTTAGGTTTCAGGTGGTCACAGTTGCTTCCTGCTTTGGAAAATAAGAAGACTTCATTTTAAAAATTGGCTATAATTTGATATCTTCTGTGTGTCAGGTATCCAGGTTGTAGCTGTATTGGTCTAGAGGAAAAAGCAATCAGGACTCATAGTCAAGATGATACCTTCTGGTATCATCTCAACTTTGAGTCTTGATTGCCTCTTCCTCTAGTCCAATACAGCTACAACCTGGCTACAACCTAAAAGTCCACATGGATGCACAAGACTCTAGCCTCATGGAACCTCGTCCTGCGGCGACCCAGCACTGTACGTGAAACAACCTCCTCTTCTTCCTGGGGCCGGCTTGCTGCTTTTGCCTGGCAAGCCGGGCTTGGAGATAGGCACTTTGGATCGGTGGAACATTTCCACCAATCAGGTAACAGCTGGGGGGGGGGCTTGTCCCACCCATGCTTAGAGTGGGGGATGGGGTGCGAGGAGTCCCAGGACCTGGGAGCCGGGAGACCTGGCCCTGGGAGCAGTGAGACACTGCTCAGGCCCATCACGATGCATGGTTCATTGCAGGGAGAGCTTTGGTAGCCACAAGCGGTGGCTCGAGCCTTCAACCCCAGCAGGCCAAGGGTCCCACGCGGTTTGTGGGGCAGCGCACGGGATAAGGGTCTTGGGGCTGCAGCGAGGCAGCTTAGGCCCCATCTCCCAGGAAGTGGCCAGGTCCCACGGTACACAGGGCGGTGCACGGGCCCAAGCCTTGGGAGCCAGGGAGCAGCGGAGGCTGTTTGGGTTAGCCATCTGGTGTGAGGCCGGCTGGCTGGAGCCTAAAGGGCATGGCATGTGCTGAGAGCCCTCAGTGCTGAGCCAGGGCATGAGGAAATAGTAGTGCTGCAGCGTGAGGCCCAGCACCCAGGAGCCAGCGGCTGAGAGGAGCTGAGCCCTTGGTGCCCGGAGCGGGGCACAAGGTAGGGAGGAACCCAGCAGCGCGGGAGGGGCCTGGAGAGGCACAGAGCCCCATCAAGCTGCACCCTGACCACCACCACCTGAGGGAACGTGAGTCATTGAGCCCTTGGGTCCCGCAGCGGAAAGACTTTTGGGGTGAGCAAACCCAGAGAAGGGGCTGGGTGAGCAGCCCCCCACCTAGGAAAGGCCCTAAGAGGAAGGGCCCCTGGTGCTTCCTGGACACCCCTCACAAGAGACCCTATTGGAAGGAGGACTATCTTTTGCTATTAGTCGGACTATATTAAGAAATAAATGTTATTAAGATTGTTCATGTTTGCGCTTTATAGTTTATAATTGAAATGTTGTATTGTGATGTTGCAAATAGCGTTATTTGGAGTTTGACCTTGGTTATTGGTTAATGTTCACTGTGTAAATATCTGTATATGATATTTAGTTTTATGTTTATGTATATTATATCTTAATAAATTATATGTAGATAAGAACTTTGGCCTTGGGCTAACTCTATAGAGGAAAGAGGGATCCACTCTAAATTCTAGCATCCCTCTCACAGCACCCCCTCCTGCCTACCCATCCCATCCTATTGAGAATAGGGCACAACCTTGGGTGTACCTGGGTTATGTTCTTCATGACCTACCCATTAACTAGAGGCATAACTAGGTACTTGAGCATCCTGGGAGACAGCCACACACCAGGCAGCATCACCTGTGAAGCAGCAGCCATATCAGTAGTACAGCTCTTACTCTTTCTGCACCCTCTTCCCTGAGTCAATTCCCATAGCTGATGCCCCACTTGTTCCTCCTTTGTGATGCTACTGCCATGAACAGACTGCGCTATCCTGCAATTTATTTGTTACATTCAACTGATTGTCAAATAGTTGAGGTGATTTATTAATTACTTGAGGTCAATGCTTTCTTGGCAAGCAGTACACAATAGCTCTGCTTTGACTGGTCACATCAGTCGCATGATAAGTTTCTCCCCTGGCAGCCATGTTTCAAAACAAATAGTAAACTTAAACATTCCCAAGCGTCCAGGTGTTGTTACATGTTTCCCCAGGCCATTTCTGCCAGTGAACTCACTGGCTGGAGCATTTGTTCAGTCAAATACTAAATTTGTTCCCCAATTCAAGCAGATCCTGCAACACTCCCTAGTCCAGATGTATTCTTTATTTCAGAGCTTTATAAAAGGTGTCCTTCACCCTAAATGTTCCTCCTTCCCCTTTGCAGCAAGGGGTCTTGGAGGAGGGGGCCAGTTCTTAGCATCATTTTTAGGAATCACCACTCAGGATCAGGTCCTTCTTGTCCAGTAGGCTGCTTCCAGGAGCTACAAGTACTTAATGCTTCAGGGGACAGAGCAAGAACTCTGGCCAAGGGCACTTAATCTAACTAGAAGGAGAATAGTTTCCTGACCTCCACTAGTTAGAAATAGGTTGATGATTTAATGATGCTCATTACAAATACATCGTTATGACTGTAATGGTCTTAAGTAGGGCTGTGTGAAGCTTCGGGTGCTGATTCAATTCAGAGAAGATTTGGCCCAATTCAATGGCTGAATCTCTGAATCTGAATCGAACCAGGAGACCAATTAAAAGGTCCAAATCAATTCGGAGCTTTCTGAATCGATTCGGAAAAGATTCAGAGAGCTTCAGCAATTCATGCAGTCCCCGCTGGCTGCAGCAAGGAGCTGGACCCAGACTCCATGCTGGTAACTAGGGATGGGAGAGGGGAGACTGGAGGTGGGGGGTGGGATCATGGGGGGATCCCTGCCAGGCCTCACCCCCTGCCTGCTCCCCCAGCCCCTCCGAGTGCCCCCTGATCTTTGCCCACTCCCCCAGCCCCACTGTGGCTGCCCTGCCCGCCTCAGCTCCTGGCCCTTTAAAAATAAACAAAAAGCTCCCAAACTCACCGGCTGTTACAGCGGCCTTGGGGCTTCTGGGGGTGCATGGAAGAGCTGCCCATACAGTGTGGGGCAACAGGGGCAGTGGGGATCACCCCCTGCCTGGGCAGCAGCCAATGAGTCCAGGAGGGGTTTTTTTGGGTTTTTTTAAAGGGCTGGGAGCTGAGGTGGGCAAGGCAGCCATGTGAGGGCTGGGAGACTGGGTGGGGGTCAGAGGTCTTGTGGCAGAGCCCCCATCATGGCATGGGACAGTGGGGGGCAATGAGGCTCGCCCTCCCCAGCTGGGCAGGAGCTGGTGATTGGGGGCTTTTTTTTCCCCAAAGAGCTGGGAGCTGGCCTGGACAAGGCAACCATTGAGAGCAGGCAGGGGCTGGGGCCTGCGTGATTCAGAGAGTCAGGTGATTCGGCAGCAGCCGAATCTCCAAATCAGATTTGGCCTAATCAGTTCAGGAGAGTGATTCGAATCACTGTCCCCTGAATTGGCCAAATCTGTATCCGAATCCAAAGTGAATACTAGCTGCTTCACACAGGCCTCATCTTCAAATCTATGGTCATTGTCATTTAATTACAATGCTTCCTCTAATGCCTCTCATCTATGAAGGTTATGTCACTTTACAATATTAATTAAGCTTCCAGTCACTGCTGTCAGGCAGCTAAGCATTATAACTTCTACTCTATAGTCAATGCACCTGAAGTAAAGAGAGGTAAAGTAGCTCATGACCACAGGATAATAAGCTCCAGACACAGGAATAGATCCTATGAGTTCAGACTTCCCAGTTCCTCTGCTGTTTTCATTACGTGACAGCCTTTTTATCTGTTATTAATGACAGATCCTCAACCCAGAGCTGGGCTGCCTGGTTTTTATGCTGAAGCCAGGATTTTGTAAGACAACATTTGCACAGGCAGGATAGAAGGGTTTGCAAATATCTGGCTCAGTCTGCATGGTCCATTTGTGGCCCTTTAGGCAATATAAATAACAAACTGTTTTACTTTTGTTTCACTATTTTCCCTCATCCTCTGCTTAAACTGTAAACTCCTAAAAGGAAAGCCTTTTATGTTGTGTGCATGGTGCCTGAGACACGGGGCTCCAGCATCACCTGGGTTACTGCAGCAATTACAATAAATAAACAGTAAGAAAACAAAAATAAAACTCAGCCACATCATGCTAGGAGAGTCAGCCATTCTATTTTTGGCATGTTTGTTTTTACCACCCTGGCACTAGGTCCATGTGCAAAGCCAAGGGTTACAACACTTCTTTTCCTTTCCCACTAAGTCTCCACCCATGCAATACTCCATGGTGTTCAAAGCTCCTTGCACTCTGTGCCACAGTATTTTTGTGCTGACGCACCCCTCCCATTGCTTTGTGGAATGGGGACACCCTGTTGCTCTCTTGCCTCAGTGTTAGGGATTGCCTTCCTACCTCATGCCTTAGTGCTCAGGATCCTGCCTCTCCCCAGAAGCACCTCTTTTGGTACATACATAATTTCTCATTACATCTGTCTGAGGTTGAATTCCTTCCCTGCTGTCAAACAGCAAGAACAAGATTGTCTTCCCCACCCATCACACTGTTTGCTGGAATGACTACCTTGGTATGTATCCAACCTGACTTTTTCCAAAAGGTAAATTACCACCCTATTGCTCCACCCTCAGCCTGAAGGACTGGTGGAAGGCAGTCCACCTACTCCCTGTCCCTTGATTCATCCAGTCTGGGTGGAACTACTAGTTCCAGATAAAACTCCCACTGGTACAGCTGACAGGGTGATAGAGAATACACAGACTTTCCCAGAACATCAAGGTGCAGTCTCGGGTAAAGCTACCTATGTGCATTTGTAGCTATACTAAAGTGACCTCAAGCTTTTTCCACCTCTATAATATCTGCCCTTTTTATACTGCTGTACACTTGCCAATCTCCTGCCTTTGCACTTCAGTTCATTGGCATGCTAAGACTTAACCCCAACTGCTTCCTCCGATGGAAATAGACTCCTTCCTCCTACCAGCACAAGATCTTGTCAGTCAGGGTCATGATGACAGATGGTTTAATTAACATCCCTGATGTGCATTGGGAGCATCTTCTCTATCAAGGCGGTGAAAAGATAAGACACTCCAAGATAATCAGTTTCTTCCTGGCCGCATGCAGACAATGAATAGCAAAGGACACCTTCAAAGTTTGCAGTACTCAGGAGGCAGGTGTCAGTGTCTGGGGAAAAGGCCTCCCCAGTAACTAATAGGTCTGATAGTTCCCACTGAGTATTTCTTTCAGCACAGCAAAGAGGAACTCCTAGCAGAAATGCCTCTTGCAGGGACTCTGATGCACCATACAAGGATTTCACAAGAGCATTTGTCACCAAAATTGCCTTTCAACACAAACTTTCTGATCAGGGCTGTGATTATTTTGGGAAGACTGAATTCTCCCTGCAGCTCAGCTCAGACTTTATGCTTCATCCTCCACTTACATTTTTTACCAGAGATGTGTCCCTTTGTGAAAGGTTCCATAGTGTCTGCATAGCATAAGTGAAAGCAGGTATCGGAGCAAGTGTGCTTCTCCTGCCTCTAATACTGAGGCCTGTCAGGCCCAACTGATGTCCATTAAGGGCAGCCACAGCAGGTTAAACTACAGTAATGCTTTCCATAGAGTCTGTGGGGAGGAAATGACAAATACTTCTGAAGAAAGTGAAAAATTATCGCATGTGCAGGTAATAAATACTCTTTTCTCTGTTAGGGATGAGCCCTGAAGGGTGAGGAATGATTGGCATTGGTTGTGTTACCTTTGTGAGTGTAGTGGGTCTGATTTAAAACAGGGAAGACAACCAGCCAGTACTGATAGTTTGCCTCCCTTCCTTTATGAAGGAAAAGCAAGCTGATCTTCTTTCCTAATGAAATTGCCTCATTTCCAGGAATAGGCTCTTAAAATGAGTTGGACAGAGATTCACTCCTTCCCGTCAGCAAGGGCTGCAGCCCAGCTGAGTCACTCCCCAACTCCAGAGCTGGTAGTGCAGAATTGTGGACTGACCCACTGATCCCTGGGTGTCTCTAAGCCAAACAATATCTGTCTTCACTCTCCTAGCTTTCTTTTCAAGAGCTGACAGATTTGTGCTGGATTTTTTGTCAGCTTTAACTAGTATCTGCCTGCATCCTGACTGTCCCTATCTCATTTCAAACAGTTAGCACAGGACAGAGCACAGAGAGCAGACAGAAGGCTCCTCAGCTGGTGCTTTAATTCCTCTAGCCTTGGGTGCGGGGCCTAAACTAAACCAAAGCCTCTGCCTCTTCAAGCAGTCACTCTCACAGAGCCCATCCCAGAGAACCTGGGAAAGGGAACTCATCTCGGGACATCTTGTTGGTTTCTGGTCACCAGGTTGTTATACTTTATAGCCCTTGATGAAATCAGTATTTGTGACAAATTCATGAAACTGTAGCAGACTCACCTTTCAGAGCTTGAGTTGAGTCCCAGGCTTGAGATCCTGCTGTTTTGATTGGTGGAGCCCATCCACCAGTCAGGAGGCAGCAGAAGTATAGCCATGGCCCTTTCCGGGGCAGGGGGGTGAGTTCTCTTGGACCTGATTGAAGACTGCGAACTGTCAGGTCTGGAGCCCTGGAGTGTGACCAGCGCAGGGGCAGGTACAGTGAGGGTCTCAAGTAGAGGGGAGGTGAGAAAAGCTGGGAGCGCTCCCCCAGTGGGCAATAGCCCCAAGGAAGCTGCCACTGAAGGAGAAGCCTTGGCAGCAGTGTGAGACCACTTGGGCCGTTAACGGTGCACATGGATGGTGTGCGGGGATCTGGCTATGGGAGACTGCTTGGGCCCATCCTGGTGCACAGTTTGGTGCACAGAGCCCAGACTTCGGGAGCTGCAAGCCGCAGTTTGAGCCTGTAACCCCAGCAGGGCCAGCGGACCACACAGTGTATGGGGCAGCGCACAGAGCAAATGCCTTGGGGCTGCAGTGAGGTGGCTCAGGCCCCATCTCCCAGCAAGCAGCCAGGTCCCATGGCACACAGGGCGGCACACAGGCCCAAGCCTTGGGAGCCAGGGAGCTGTGGAGGCTTCTTGGGTTAGCCACCCAGCATGAGGACAGCTGGCTGCAGCCTGAAGGGCCTGGCCTGTGCTGGGAGCCCTCGGTGCTGAGCCAGGGCACGGGGAAATGGTAGTGCTGCAGTGTGAGGCCCAGCACCCAGGAGCCAGCAGCTGAGCCCTTGGTGCTACAGCAGAGCACAGGTTGAGGAGGAACCCAGCAGTACAGGAGAAGCCAGAAGAGGCACTCCAGCAGAGGAGACCCTATCAAGCTGTGCCTTGACCACCACCACCTGATGAAGCATGAGTCTTTGGGCCCTTGAGTCCCACAGGGGAAAGATGTTTGGGGCGGGCTAACACAGAGAAGAGGCTGGGTGAGCAGCCCCCTGCCTAGGAAAGGCCCTAAGGGACCTAAGGTCCCTGGTGCTTCCTGGACACCCCCTAAGCGACCTCATTGGAAGGAGGACTGTCTCTTGCTATGGGTCAGGGACTATATTAAGGGATAGATGTTATTAAGATTGTTTCTGTTTGCGCCTTATATTTTGTAATTGAAATGTTGCATTGTGATGTTGTAACTAGTGTTATTTAGGGTTTGACCTTGGTTATTAGTTAATGTTCACTGTGTAAATATAGGTATATGATATTTAGTTTTATGTTTATGTATATTATAGCTTAATAAATTGTATATAGTTAAGAACTTTGGCCTTGGGCTAACTCCACAGAGGAAAGAGGGATGTGCTTGAAATTCTGGCATCCCTCTCACAGCATCCCCTCCTGCCTACTTATACCATTCAGCTGAGAATAGGGCACACCCTTAGGTGGTACCTGGGTTACAAAACTAAGAAAATGAGGGAATAGCACATGAAAAGTATCCATCCATATTGAAGAAGTGTGACCTAGAGCTCTGACCTGATCAGAATCCAAACTCACAGATTTCAGGATGGCTCAAGTCCAGCGTGCCAGCTCAGCCAAGAATAGTGAGCAACCTCAGGTATGAAATGTTAACCCTGACCTGGATCCTTGGGACTTCCCCACAGGGGATGACAGCTGTTCAGCTTCAAGAAGCCAGCTTGGGCCCAATTCCAACTTTGGTGTTTAATCTTCCCCAATCCTATTTCACTTGTAGGGCCACGTACAGACAAGGTGTTGTAGGCATTCTCCACCATATGCAGGTGTTCCCCATGCTCCTACTAGGCAGCTCAGGGAGCTTTCTTGACCCCAGGAGATTGGGGGTCAAAAAACCAAATGCCAAAAAAAAGTGGGGCAGTGCATGTGGCAGCAGTGCACACCGCCCAAAACCAGATCCAGAGCAACACTCCAGCTGCCAGCCAGGCTCCCTGCTGCACAAACACTGAGGCTGCAGCTGTCCAAAGCCCCAAGGACCCCAGATAAGGCTGCTTGGGCCAGTATAGTTGATGGCCCCAACCTCTCCTACCCCACCCAAGGTAACACACAAGGTGTACTGCTCCTGCCTGTCCCCAGGGAAATGCATGTTCCCATTTGTGGGGACATGGCCTAGACGTCTAAATGCTGCTTGGCTGTCTAAAGGCAGATGTGTGGCACTTGGTACTTGGAATCACATTCCATAGATTTTAGATCCTGTTTCCTTTGGCACAACTCAGTTGTCTTTCTGAGCATGCTTGGCCTCTTAGGTTCTGTTACAATCTTATTCTGCTTGCAATCTTATTTGCACGTGCCACGTTCTGCTTGGGAAAGCTCACAGGTCTATGTAAATCTCCCAGATTTGAGCCAGAGTCCTCCTCTACTTCTGCTCTTGCTCTTTCTTGTAGTTTTACTGTAGATAAAGTTGTGGGGGCTTATATGGAATTATGTATTTTTCCTAGAGGACCAGGATTTCACAAGAGCATAAATGTTCACAGCAAATCCTTTCTGAGCATGCTAGTTGCACAGGTGGAAATAAGGTCTAAAGGCTGTGTACCAGTATGTACCAAGTGTACATTTACCTTTAGACAGCTAAGTGCCACTTAGACACATAAAAGGTAAAATAGGATTCGGGTGCATGTTCTTGAACCTTGTGTTTGGTGGAGGAAAGATGATCCCATTATACACGAATCTCAGGTCACTCACTAATTATTTTTGCTCTGAGTGTTTGACAGGAAAATGTAGGGGTCAAGGAAGGGATGTTCTCTGAAGGCGGAAACCTTTTCCCTTCTTAACAGCCTTATTAGATAAGTGACCTCTCAAACTCATGAAGCTCAAGGCAACCCATTTCCTGTGATAAAGGCTCGTGTGGGTGGGAGTTTACAGTAATGAAATTGGACTTTTCTGGGACAAGATCCCATGGGCAGTAACATCTGGCTGGCTTGATATATGAGAGAAGGACCTTGTGCATTTTTTCAGATAGATGGAGGTGCTGAGTCACAGCTCGGACGCCTCTGTAGAAGTTCCCCCTCCCACCCACTTCACAGCAGGTCATCGCACACACCCTGTAACTCCTCCTCAATTTATAATTGGAAGGAAGGAAAAGAAAACAACACAGCTGCCCAGTGGTGATTGAAGAGCAGAGGCAGTACTTGGTGCATCTCCATTAAAAGGGGCCTCTGCTCTACTCCACTGCTGCTGGATCAGATCTCCGCATTCTACCATTCAACAAGTCTATCTGAGAACTATTCAGCTCGCCTCGGTGGAGAGAAGTAAATAGTTTTGCAGGAAGACAGAATGGCAAGCTTGAGGCACAGTCCCTCAAAGGAGCCTGAAATTGAGCTTTTTGTGAAGGTGAGTTTCTGACAATCTGGATGTTTACTTTTTTTTTATTTCTGGACACAAAGGACAGTGAGCCACTAACCTTGCCACATACTTTTCATGAAGTCAGCAGCAGGTTTTTGGTAACTTTTTTTTATCCTTTCAGAATTTGTGGAACTGTCCCATGTTTGCAGTTTTCAACTGTGAGTACTGGCAGTTTGACTCGAGTATTCCCAGAGTCTACAACTACGCGTCTCTTGCAGTTGGCTGGGAAACGTGTCAGGCATGCCCAGACTAGGGGAATTCCCACTCCGGATTCCATAGCATTCTCTACCTCCCACCGTATAGTGCCCTGGGACACTGCAGAGTGCTCCTGTTGCTTTCGGGATCCTGTTGTCTTCGTGATGATGTTGCTGTTATTAATGGCTATGATGATATAGATCACTCATATAGCAGAGTTCCCAGAAGGCAGGTACGATGTGCCCTAGCACACAAGAGATGGTGTACTGAATAAGATAAAACAAAAAAATTAATTTAAGCTTTTCTTCAAATTGTGATTACAAAACAAAGTTTTTCCTTCTTTTTCAGAGAGAGTGGTTGTATGTAAGCAGAAGTGATTTAGCTGTGAACTATTCTCTGGAAATGTTTCTTCCTTTGCTTAGAGCTTTCAGGTTTCCTCTGAAATGTTTCAACATTTCTTCTTAACAATTTCATAGCAAAAGTGCAGAAAGCAGTGAAGATAGAAGCCCAGTTTTCCAAACAAATTCTAGAGAAGTCTGTCAACCTGAGGCACAACAGCATGGTCTTGACCATGGTATTTGCACAGGCATTGATGTGACACTACAGCAATACTGGATCATATGATCTTGTTTATAACATTTCAGTGCAAATGCTCAGGCTCCCAGTATTCAAGCTGCAAATAATGTTAAGATTCTAAATCTTTAAAATATGTTAATGTTCTAAAAATGCCATTCAATTAGTTATTAATTTATTCTACTACCGTTAAAATGAATCCCTTCCGCAGCATATAACCTAACCTACTTTTTTCTACAACCTTCTCATTTTTCTGTGATCCTGTATATTAACCAACAATGATTTTTAGCAATGTTTCTGGTGACAGTTGCACTAGACGACCTTTCAAGACCCCCTCCTGTTTTCTATGAGTTTACAATGCTATAGCTCTAGATTAGAGAGCCAGGCTCAAATGCTGTTCTCACTGTTTGTGATATTGCCAAAATTATGCAGCTGTCAAAAATAAGAATATTCAGGAATGAGAAAATACCCCCCATTAATCCCTCAAAGACTAATCCAATCTTGAGTAATATTTGTATATGCATTGCTCCTCACCCTCTTAGCTCTATTGTGCTTCCACAGAAGCTGAGGTTGATAAGACTAAATTTGGCTTGGGGAATTTTGTTGTTAGATTCAGCACCCCTGTCATTCTCTGTTTCTATTTCACTGTTACCAAGCTTGTCCCCAACTGTTACAGAGCAGACTGTTTCAAAACTGCATCAGATTCAAGGGGGTTTTAGTAGAGAAGGGAAACAAAAAACAAAGCAAACGCTTAGTCAGTACTTCCCCTAAAATGGACTTAATTTAGCACTAAAAACCCCCTCAAGGCAAGTACGGTACTGGAGAATTAACAGCCAGACTCTCTCTCATAAATATCAGGGTAAGTCTGTAACAAAATGGGGTGCTGGGCAACTGCAAATCCTAATGAAGTCAAAAGGAGTTATGAGTGCTCAGTTCCCGTGGAGAACGAGAGTCAGATTGCGCCAGCATTGGTGTGAGTGGAATGAGTCCTGAAATTCCTCATTCTTTTGTGGGAGGGAGGGGAGATGGAAAAGATACTCCAGGGTGCTGCACAGCCTGGGTTCCTAGCATATAGCATCTTGCAAGCCACAGCCCCCAGAGCCTGGTCTGGCTTCTTGGCGAATGCAGATGTATTGACCCATAAGACATAGATGGTGGGCTGTCCCCTTGCCTCCCCCACACATGTGCCTTTGCTGGTGAAACCTTGAACGTTTACTGGTAATTTCTCAGCATGGATTTTCCCTCCTTGTAGTCAGTGTATCTTTAAATGCTACTTATTACCGTATTTGTGTTACACTGTTGTGCCAGGTGCTGTACAAACTTATGATCAAGGAAAACCCCTGGCTTCAGGGGTTTGCAGCCTCAAGTCTGTAACCCAGCTTGCTGTCTAGTGACTCTTTAGTCCACACCAGTTTTCTACTCTTGACTTAGCCTCTGCCTCTTGTGAGTGTGGCCATACTGCTACGTGTGTGCAACATTAAAAACTACTCTAGCAATTCTTTCCCAATGAATTGTGGGAGAACTTGTCGCTCCCTTGGAAGTCCATATATGGGCATTGTGGGAAAGCGCTGGAGCTCTATGCACATTTGAGTTGAGGTAGCCAGCATCCACCCTGTGTAATGGTTATATTAGGAGTTGAGAACTACTGCTACTTGAGTTTGAGCTTATATCCCTCAACAAGCCAACCAAATCAAGTCAAGAGCATGGCCACATTTTAGAGTTAGTGTATGGACCTGACTTGTGTTGGGGACAACACTAGAGTTTGCTCTGAAGATAGGCCCTCATTAACCAAGACAGGCAGAGTGAGACTCTCTCCATTTCACATGAGGAACAAAGGCACAAAGATGATAAATTCCAAATCCTAATAGGGATTTATAAGCTCCAAATTGGTAAGGTATGAACAAATGTACTATTTACCTCTTTAAAAGAGGAGCAGAGCTGCCACTTGGGAGTGTACAGCAGATGTAATTATGTAACTGCTATCCTATGTCTGCATGATCTTGTAGCAGTACAAGTTAGCTAAATCACCCCAACTGTTAATGGGTTAAAATTGCAGTGGTTTTGCGGCCTGTGCGGAATCAGGTAGAAGTAGCAACTGTGATGCAACAGTTTATATGTATTCCATGAAACTGTCATTAAGTCTTGTTTATACCAGGGGTATGCAATGTTTTTTGGCCGGACTGCTGAAAAAACCACAATGTCTACCTTGAAGGTGCCAGAGTGCCAACATGCTGGACCCCAGAGTAGCTGTTTGCAGGCTCCCAGAAGCAGCCTGGGCTCCGTGGCCAGCAGCAGCTGCTTAGAGCCCAGCTGGTGGTGGTGTGCTGAGCAAAAGGCCTTGCATCCCATGCTTGGCACGCATGCCAGGGGTTGCTGACCCGTGGTCTAGATAGACCCTTAATGAACTCAAGGAGAGTTAATCACATAACTACCTCTGAGGATCCAGGCTTGAGTTCTATGTCCAGCGTTGCACAAGAAAGCAGGGACAGAGCTGAAAACTTATTTGTCTGTTACAGTATTGTCTATCCCTGATATCAAAAAGACTGGCTTAAATACCATGTGATTTTTTTTTTTTTTTTTTTAACGCTGATATTGTGGACTTATTCTGTCTTCTGAGTATTTGCAACTTCCTTTGCTTCCCCTCGCATGATCAAATGTGACAGAAAATTGGTGTTTCTGATGCTGGACATGTATTGAATAGGATGTTCCTGGATCATGCTGCAGCAGCTTTTGCAAATGACTGATGGTGTAGGAGCCTCTGGCTTCTCTTCAGCCCCTCCAAATTCTAATTAATTGATTCTACATCACTCACCCCACCTACCTGCCCATCCCAGCCTGGTAATTAATCCTACTAGCCCTTACCAAACCCACAGCAATTCTGCCTTAGCATCTGCTTGTTTCCTAGCCTTGCCATCAGTTCTGCCCTCCCCATACATTATCCCTGAGCAATGCCAATTCTTCTCTATCAGCCCTTCCCAGAGGAGAATGAGGCAAACACACTCCTGGTTTCAATAAAGGCTGTGGGCCAGCCCCCATTGGGAGCACTGCTAGGGTTCCAGAGATGCTCTGAGAGGCAAGACCACAACCCCACCCTGGGCACGAGTCAATGGCAGCAGAAGGAAGGATGACATCATACTGGGACTGAATTAGCAATGTGTGGGCTTTACCTCAAGCATGCCCAGGTGCAGCATGACTACTGGGAGCCAGCCTGTGGGTACCTTGGTGCTATAGACCAGGTCTAGCTCAGCCAGTGCAAAACTCCACATCAGGCTCAGGAAATCCACATTTCATTTGCTCAGACCAACCAAGTGGTATTGCCCTCACCACCTATCCCAGGAATGAGCTTCCAGGTGATCCTTATCTGGTCAGCTGAGCAGGGGTTGCAGAAGAGGGAAAGCAGCAAGGGAGGTGGGATATTCTCATACCAAACAGTAGCTGCAGATCCCTTTCTCAAATGAAACCCAGCATGCCTGGGCCTCTGAGCCTGTCCCATGGAATCCCCATGACCTGAATCTGAAGCCACTAGCCCTAAGTCAGGGAAGAACATCTCAGTACTCCCTGTACTCTTGGACATTTGGCTGAGTGATATCAGAAGACAGAGCCTAACATCATGACTGGCAATAAAGGCAAGAGTTAATGAAAATCACCTGCTCCATCAACTGTTAACAGAAGACCCAAATAAATGGAAGCTTATGCAGCTTAAAAGTCATAAACCATTTATATATGAAGCCCACAAGCTCCTGAAAGAGCTTGTGAATCCTGAACCAAACCTGTGAGCAGCAATAGAGTGGGCCAACCACTGGGAAAGGTCAGACCTACTCCTACAGCGTTTCATACCAACATCAAACAAGTCCTCATTGGGCATGACCTTGAAAGAGAAGCATGGATAAAGCCAAACAGACTGAGATCTGGATACGGATCAAAGCAATACTTCACAAAATGAACATCTTGGACAGCCCAGGGTCACCAGTACTTCAGCCAGTAAAGAAGATGAAAAGACACGTTTCCGTATTAGCTGCAAGTCTGGATGCTCTGCCCCTTCTTTGTCAACAAGTCCCATAATATTCTGCTCTGCACTGGTCACTAGGAGGTGCCTGTATATGTGTGGGGAAGCTACTCTGACATACTTTAACTGCAGCATGTGGTAACAGACTCCATTAATCAAGTCTGCTGAGCAGGCTAATTAGTGTGCTTCAGCAACCTCCATGTCTTGTGTATTCAGCACCCCTGTGCTTCCAAAGGGTGGTAGGCGTGCTTTAAATAAAGCTCATCAAATGAACTTTAGTTACAGTGCCCCTACTGTCATTTTGAACTGTGGGACACTGAATACAAACTGCTTTAATTCAACCTGCTTTAATTAGAGCAGCTCTAGTTAAAGTGCCCCTCCCCCCACCCCACCCCACTCCCAGGCCACGTGTGAAGATGCCCTAGGATTTGTAGCCTGCTCTTTGTTCAAGGGAAAGACTCTTTTTGTAGGGAGCCCTATTCTGGACCCCAATACAGTGAGAGAAGGCAGTGGGCACTGGAGAACTGCAGACTCCAAGCCCCCAAAAAGAAGCCTCAACTCCTCACAGGAGCCAGCCCCCACCCCAACCTCAGTTACTGAGGCCCAGCCATGCAGGGTGCCCCTGGGGACCATGTGAGGAGCCTCCCTCTGGGGAAGGAAATGTATCTGAGAGCACTGATTTTCACATTGCTGCTCCTGCCAAAGCCTTCTCATTCATAAAAGACAATGTCTGACACACGTAAGTATCAGTTTTATCTAGTCTTCTTTCAAACAAAACGTTGCTGAGTTTTGATCAGAAGTGTTTAGTTACTCCATAGTGTCACTGCCTTAGCTGTTTGACCAAGAGCCAGGTCCACGGCTGCTGTGGACCCATGCCGTTCTACTGAAATGATGCAGCTACATCGATATATTCTGGATGAGGATCCAGCTGTAAACTGTCAGTCATTGGACTGGCTTCTTTCCTGAAGCGGTCATTCTGTTCTTAAAATTTAGCTTTTTCTAAATTACCCAAATTCTTATATAATTGTAAAAGACTAGAAAAAGAAGTGTTGACCCTTACAGCTCCTGACTGCCACTTTGATCCCATCAATCAGTATCTGCTTCTTTGTCTTTGATCTACAGGCTTCTCCTTTTAAGTCAACCAGGAAACAATCCTTCTATCTCTATTGTTCTCCTTTTCCAACTCCTTGTTTCCTAACTGTCACTGGACTCTGGTCAGGGTGATACAACTTCCTAGTCCAAATGGCAGGGAGAGTTCCTTGAGCTCCCTAGTATTTCAAGTGGCATTTCGACAAATTTGACAGGGTTTAGTACAGGTATTGGAAGGGGAACTTCACTGTCCCACACATCCTGTGTCAGTGCATCTGGACCTTTATCTAGTGAGAATCACATCTGTGGCTCAGAAGGTGGCTCACTGAGTCATTGGCATCACTCCAGAGTCAACAGGAACTCCTACTGTCTTGGGGCAACTTGTACTGGAACATTCAAACTGTGAGGAGCCTATCCTTTCTCCTCAAATAGGTCACCATATATCAGCAAGCAGGCAGTAATTTCATGTAATTTTGGGCCTGACTCTGAATCTGTCGTACTGCAGTGAGAGGCAATTTCTTTATTGTTTTGGGGAACATTGATCCTCTACCTTTGGTTGGGAGTTTCATTCTTCAGTTGAATTTCTGCTGGGCTCATCACCCCATGTGTTAGTGGCATTTACCCATATGGAGTCACAACCCTTAGCTTGAGAAGTGCTAAGCGCAAGTTCTGGTTTCTTGGTGCTAAGTGTTTATAAAGGAGGAATTAATCATTTGAAGAAACGCTCTGTATGCTTTAATAAAAACAAGCCAGGTATCTGTCACGCTTGTATTATGTTTAGTTCCATCCTCCTTGCAAACAGACAATGAATAACATTTTAATGGACCCTTCAGTGTATAATTTATGCAGTATTCCATTTTACTATAAATTATTAAGAAAGATCAAACTCAGTCACATACCCTGTCTATATCTTAGATTAGGCGGCATCTCAGAGGAGCAACACAACTAAGAGAGGGAAGGGTTGGATTCTCCTCTGCAAGTATCAACAGCAGGTTTGTTTACTTGAGCCCTGAGCCTAGCACTAGATCTGCTCAGTCAAGACCTTATCTCCCCTGTAGAGCCAATGGGAGCCTGAGCCGCAGACCTGAGCCATGGACCTGAGCTAGGAGTTAGGGCCTAAATCCTATCACTTACACCTGAGAAACCCCAGTGCAGGCTATGAGACTGCACTGATATCTGTGAAGGTAAGATTTTTTTTAAAAGCACCCAAGTGATTTAGAAGCCCACTGATTTACAAAAGGATTTTGGTTTCTACTTGCTTACCTCTATTTTACAAGCAGGGCTTAGGTTCCTAATTCACTTGGGTGCTGTTTTAGAATTTTTTTTGAGCCTGCTTGGGTCTGCAGGACTTTGATTCTTGGTGGTGATGCAGGAGCAGAAAATAGCCCAGCTGGTAGACGTATATAGAACACTGGGATTACAGATGTCTTCTCAGAGCACAACCTCCCCTTGAGGAGCCATGCACAGGAGAACAACCACTTGGGCTAGGGACAGACATTCAAAAAGCCTGAGCCTGAATTGATTCAATCTTTGCATGTTAGTCTAACCTGGCTAGTCTAAACTGTTTTGTAACTGCATAGACATCCCCTCTGGATTGAAAGAAAGAAGGCACATGCCTGCAGTGGCTCAGGGTAGAAGCTGGAGTGCACTAGAGCAGTCCTCCATTCCCTTTGACAGTGAAGAGGGGTGTATGGGCAGGATGCTCTGATTAGAGAGGGGTTTTCTTCCCCAGCAGGGAGTTGCTAACACAGTGTTTATAATTCCTAAATCAGTGTTTATGACCCCAATAAGAAAACAAAGCCACTCTCCATTAGTTCAAGCTTTTCTTAAATAGCTTTTCCAAGGAAGGAATTCATAGATTCATAGATGTTGGGGTCGGAAGGGACCTCAATAGAGCATTGAGTCTGACCCCCTGCATAGGCAGGAAAGAGTGCTGGGTCTAGATGACCCCAGCTAGATACATATCCAACCTCCTCTTGAAGACCCCCAGGGTAGGGGAGAGCACCACCTCCCTTGGG
>JAGPOW010000335.1:311764-349537 GCA_030014935.1 Caiman crocodilus | reverse complement strand
TCTGACCCCGGTGCTCTTTCCTGCCAAGGCAGGGGGTCGGACTAGATGATCTGCCCAGGTCCCTTCCGACTCTAGATACTATGATACTATGATACATGGGAGATGCATTAGCTGAATTGCATTGTAAGCTGCTCCACCTCATCATTAATGGAAAGACGTCCTGGTGCAGGGTGGGGAACAGTCAGACATTTCTAACTTAACCTTTCTCTGGCAAGAGTGCCTGGGCAGAATCTGATCACCCATGCATTGGCACTGATGGAGCAGTCAGAAAGGCAGGCCATCAGAGTAGACCTAGATTGTGGTCTTGTGCCTACCTCCAGGCCTCTAACCAAAGAGAAGTTAAAGCACACTCAGCACTAGGTGGTAGCACTGGGGCTTTAGCCTATATTTCTGTTAGCAAAATAAATTCTATCTACAAGGCAGTGTGAAAGCAATTGATGAGTACAGGTTTCCCTTAATTTTTGCTGTACATACATTCCTGGAAAATGGCACGTAACTCTAATTTTCATAAAGGGAACCCACCTTACAATGTAACAAATAGGGGTATGTTCCAAGACCTCAACTATACTGACCCTCAGAACCATTTCTACCACTTTTACAAGACAATTTTCATACTCACCAACAACAGACAGTACACACAAGCACAGGGCACTATCATAACGGGGATGGCAACTATTGAAACACGTGTCGCAGACAATGAGTGAAGAGCACAGATCCACACAGGAGACTATATTTTGGTGTGCATCACTCCCACAATGCACTGCACAAAGCAGCTGACTGCGGGCTTCCACCTCACTGATCACATAAGAGTGAATTTACCTCACATATAATGAATTTTTTGGTATAAAAAGGGCCATCATGTAAGAGTAAATTTGCACATAGAGAAATCGCATAAAGCAAGGGAAACCTGTACATAGCTGCTGCATGTGACACTTTAGGAGTGATGCAGCTATGGTCAAGCTTCCTCTGTTGGACATCATCAGCTAATAACTTAGATAGAAGAGAAATCCTGCATATGTCTGAAGAAAGCTGGGTCTTAATAGACTTCAGCCATACTCTCTTCTAGCCTCTTGGGTACCAATTCCAAGGAATGGGACACCAGTACCAGGCACCCTTCTCTCTCTGCATTAGTGCCAGAATGCCAGGATATTCTAGTAACTGCCAGCTTAGAGCTGCTGCCTTGTGGGTACTATGGGTTACACTTCTCTATTCAATGCACGAGAGATGAAGCAGTAACATGCACTTCAGAAAAGGAATTCTAAACCAGCTGCATTTTGCTCCTACACAGCACAAGATGCATAGATGTATGGAAAAATGATACCTTCCTGCTTTAGTTTTCTCTCTACTCAAGGAGCCCTTTGGGATTTGTTCACCAACTGCTCAGGTGATGCCAGGACCCTGATGCTGCGTGGCCCTTTTTTACTTCCTTGTTTTAACTGGTGACCATGCCCATCAAAGACCTTGCTCTTTTTCAACTTCCAGGCCACTGTCAGATGACCCCATCCTCCCCTCCCCTTCCCCTATTAATTTCAATCCTTGTCAAGTGATTCAATTCTTGTTAGTCCACCTGAGAGAGGTAGCTTCCTTGGCAATCAGCTTGCTCTTTGTTTGTTACTCCAATCCGAATGGAGTATTTAGGTGTACCTTCCCCTACTTCCAGCTTTCCACTGAGAAATATTTTTGCTGACATCTTCTGTGACTTTCTGTGACCAGCTTTATAGTCAAAATGGCCTTCACAGAATACAATGACCCTTGCAGCTTGATAAAGATTCTTGCAACTCTGTATTGACACAAATCCAAGATGAAGGTTTTTCTCCCTCATTTAACAAGTGGTGGGGAAGCCTCTCACTTTCGATTTGGATAAAAGGAAGGGGGGGGGGGGAGCAGCTGCTGAAACTCCAGCTCATTTCAACCCAGGCTCAGGATCAAAGTGGTCAGGCATCAAGGAGTACAGAATCAAATTAAGATGACCCCCTGTCCAATAATTATTCTATACATGGAAAAACATAACAATTTTTCATGTATAAAATCTAATTACTGGGAGGTCATCTTAAATTCAAAGTAATCTTGGATTCAGGAAAATAAGGTATACTGATCCATGTTAACTAGTTGCCACTTGCAACAGAAACTCTCTCATTGCCAATCCAAGAGCTAAATGAGGAACAAGAGCTAAAAACAGTCTTCAAAACATTTATTGTACCAGTAATTGGAAACATTCAAGCTGTTCCAGCACATCCACCTGATTGCAACACAGGGCACTGTCCAAAGGTAAGGAATGGTTTTGAAAGAGGGACCCGAGTTACCTACAATCACCTTTTACCTTTGAAACCCTTTATAATTATGTGACTGCAACATGAAAGAAAGGCAATCACATTGCCCTCAAACAATAAAATAGATTAGGGGTAGAAATCTTGTCAAAGTTGCTTGACAGACCTTGACTTACAAAACTGACCGTGCAATAGAGTTCTAGAGAGAAAGACGAGATTAATTTCAGAGGGTGTGACTGGAAAGAGCTAGAGTAGATGGCATAGTTTTCAATGTAGCAATATGCAGAGGGAGGGAGTGCCAGAATCTCACCCCAGAACAGCAGAGGAAAAGAAAGATAACTACAAAATGGCTAAGGCTTAAATCTGCAGGCCAGGCACAATTCAGATCTTTTAGATGTTTCTTTCAACATCTGTAAGGCACCCTCATTTGAGTTGTGTACATGTTTTAAGGTTCCTGCACTTTTTTGTGCATCTGGGCATGAAAAAATGCGTTTGTGTTTGATGTGCTAGCAAGTGCTGCACCTGAGATGATCATCCAACTATCAGCCCTGTAGAGGGCTGCCCCTGAAGCACCCTCATTGCCTCAGTTCTGCTCTCAGCATGGGCGACTGGTGCCTCCTGAGTCAGGGGTGGGAGGCACCAGATTACTGATGGGGGGGGAAAGGGGGGTCCCCCAGCCACTGATCACCCAACCAGCAACGAAACCAGAAGCGCACTTCCTGTTTCGCAGCTGGAGCTTCCAGGGAGTGCACAGCCGATCTCAGCGGTGCATGTGCACGTGCCCCTATGCATCACCAATGGTTCTTGGAGGGTGCAAAGCAGGTGAGTGGAGCTTGTTTTTGAGGGCAGTCTCTGAGCAGCGCAGAGCCAGTGTAGCACGTAAGGCAAGAGACAAAATGGCACAGTGGCCAGCTGTATTTCTTGTCTTCTGCAAGTCAGCGTGAGACCTGTGTAGCACTTTACACTGGCTTCAATAGGAACAATGCAAAACTATCACAATCTGGCATCCTTTCCTGTACCTGAGGCAAAGGGGAAATTAAACATGATCCCAAAGCCCCTTTAAGAAATTCATTTTCTGAGAACTACTGGAGCAGCATGGACAGAGGATGGGCTCCCTGTACAGAGTACTGACACTGGAATTACAAATGAGGGATACAATTTTTATATAAAACTTGAATTTCACTTCACAGTGGGATGGGGAAAGGAAGCAGTTAATCTTTTATTAGCCAAAGAAAAAAAATCTCAAAGCTTGATTACAAAGATTGATCAAAGAACACTGTAGTAAATGTAAGCTCTTCTGTACATGGCACTAAGACAAATGCATAGATTTGTATAGAAGGTTAGTGTGCGACTCTAAGCAATCCTGTTTCTCCAAAGAAGGACTGACACCAGCAAGCTGTTTAGGAGAAAATCAATCCTCCGGTATCTAGGAAAAGGTGGAGAACAAAACTTAAAGCAAAAGTTCTCTCCTTTCACATTTACTGCTGAGGATGGATTCTGAAAAGTTGAAAAATACATACAAGAAAAATAATGTTTTAGACATGAATACATTCCTAGTTTAGCCTGGACAGCTTTCCCCACTTCCTGCAACCAGACAAAGCAAAACAGCACCATGTTATTTTTACAGGGAATGAATGGATAGCAACTTCCAGCTACTCTGGAAGGAGGGTTCAGTTTCTACCAGATCACTCCTTAGCAGACCCATAACCCATTATTTTTCACTGGCAGTTAGGTATGAATTCCACTAGTCCTGCAGCATGCCATTCCCTATTATAAAGGCATATGCTGCACTAGTCTTTTGTCAATATACAATCCTCGCTATGGAAGCTTCAGTTATGTAAAGCACCAAAAGTCTGGCAAGTAGTAAGTCCTGTGAGGTTTCCACCTCTGCATTCTCCTTTGTTACAGTGGGCAGAGCTTCACTGGCTGCATAGCCCAGTGCTGCCTTCTGAGATTAGGACACTTAGATTAGGGTGTCACATATGTAAACTCCCAATTAAACATGCCTACAGAATACTCCATACAGAGCAAAGGGATTCTGGAATCACCTCCACTTCCTCCCCATGAGTCTTTCATTTAAGTTTCAGGCTCAATTTTTAGAAGGCAAAGGTCCCTTTCCACTCTGTAAATATTTTAAGATGTTGAATATAATTGGGTTTTTCCACCCATTTCAATTAAAATACTATGGGCTTTTCTTGGACACCCCCACGCAGCAGTCTAAGACTGAGATGTCATTGTACTAAACACTGAAAGCCAGAAGGCAAAGCTGATCTTGCTGGTGTTGCTGACTGACCTTTGGGAGACATAGAATATGACATTTTTAGTTTGCTGTTTAAATCTAACTTTTCAAACTAAACGCTTTTAATAAGGTTTAGAATTAAGAGCTCTGCTGGCTGGCAGTCAAATAATGAGTTATCTATCTGTAATCAAGTTCTCTTTAAATAAAGTAATGGATAGGAGTGGTATTCTTTGTACAGTGCTTGACTTGTTTTCCATGATGCAAGACAGAAACAGCAGCCTCCTGTAACAGAGGCTGACAGGGTTTTGGGAGATGCACATGACTGAAAAGGAACCTCCTGGCACAAGTTTGTAATACCTGAATTTAGGGTCACTAAAACACACTTGTACACAGTTGATGGCTTCATCCAATGCTTTGCAGTTACTTGAAGCCCTATCTCAGTGCTTATGGGAACAATTCCAATGTCATGTAGTTTGGCCCACACAAAAGGTGGTTGGTTTGGTACATAAGCATCCTTGGGCTGCTTTTGCAACCCAAACACAACAGCATCTTCCTAGAGCATGAGAACCAGGATGTGGGAAAAACCAAACTTAGCTTTCATGTCCAAGCAGAGTGAAGCAGAAAAACAATCAATCACACTGTCTACAGAATGAAAAGGGAATGAGAATTTAAAAACTCTTCTTGGTTCTCAGTCAGGTGTTCTTAAGAGGAAACAGCTTGTTCATAAATATTTTAAGAGGCAATTGTAAAGATAAACAAACTAGTCACCCCTGCTTGTTCACTTCTTTTGGGGGCCTGAAAAGCATCTCTCATTAAGTACCTACAGGTATAAAAACATGGGTTACATATACAAGCCTTCTCCAGGAGCAAATGGAGAGTTCTCCTATGTAAAGCTTGTAGGTTTCAAAATGGTGGGACAGACGGACACAAGCTGAGTCTTCAAGAAAACCCTACAGCAGCTGTACCTGTACTGTAGATACAGGGAAGCTCCAAGCAGCTGGCAGACTAAGATGCAGGAATGCTGGGCACAAACCTTTTACCACTCCATGAAGTGACATGGGAAATACTGCTCTCACTTTATACACTAAAGGGAGATCATGCTTTGCTTCCCTCCCCTCATGGATCACTTCTCCCTCTCCTTCTTACTTTTCCACTAAAACTTGTTTGGAGATGTCCCAGCTGCACTGGCTGATTCAGCTGGGCCTTCAGTCAGCATGCCTTACTCTCAAATAGTAGAGAACTATGATGCTGTCTCTACAGCCCTATTATTTCTATATTTACATGGTGTGGGGTGTCTGTAAGGAGTGGAAGAGAAGTTACTGAAGTGTATCACCAAGCCCAAGCTGGAGTGGCTTGATTTCTACACTGTTTCAAGTAGGATCACTGAAATCCTCTCTGTAGAGCGAACTCTCAGGTAGCTCAGAGAAAGACACAGCAAAAAAAGCAATCTGTCATGTACAAAAAAAAAAAATAACCTAGTGGCTGAAAAAAGCAACCATTGATGAACAGAGGAAAGATGAGGCTTTCATATCCTCATTTATAATCCAAAGGCACTTGAATGGGAGAATTTCTGACGGTATCCTGATTAGCTCTGCCTCAGTGTCTTCCTTGTGACTCTGAACCAGACTGTGCTAAAAGGTCCTCGGGTGGTGCATGCCGGGGTGGGGGGAGCAGTGTGATTTTTCAATGGGAGGATACAGTTAGGCAATGCTTTGGTGCCCTCTGACCTCAGAGTGCTCCCCCAGGCACCAGGGACTGTCTAGAATGGATGGAAGGGTTGAGGTATCCAAACCATTTTCATCCTGGTGATATACAATCCTGGGGCACTGCAGCTTGTTGAACGTTGCCTGCCTCTCAGCTGCAGACAGTCCATACTAAGCTTTCATCCCCAGGAACCGTGCAGTATTCAGCACATCGTCTCTCGACAAGTAGCACCCACAGAGCTGGCGGTATCCTGTGAATGATTCCCGCCCATGAAGTACTCGCCAGTTATCCACAAACAGTGCCTGGATGGGAGCAGAAAAGCAGTCAGACCAGGAAGTGAACTAGAAACCATGTAAGATCTCACACTAGGGCACGGTCTTCCCCCCCCAGTCCCATCCCCAAAGGCTATGACAAGTAGCACAATGGCAACTCCTGGCAGGAACAACCCCAAAGTTGCATATAATGCCAGAAAATGTCCACCTTGTGCCATTTACTTCTCCTTCCACAACAGCTGGCTGGCAGACTTCACCTGCAACACTAACCCCTGGGGTTGACTGGGCGTTGCTATTCTCTTGCTGTAATGGCCTAGTGCCACACTCGCCCTGTTTCTGACCTCAGAGGCCATCATCACTCACTTTTCAGACTGCCCTGCCCTCTTCTCTCCTTTCCAACAGACTCGGGGAAGCTGTAACTGCTCTTTGCCCCTGCAATCTTGCCTGGTATTTTCCAATTACAGGGGCCCTGAACCTAGGTTAATACCAAATCTAGCCCATTTATGTGTAAACCCTTTCACCTGGGCCTAGGATGGGTGTAGCTCCAGGGGAAATATAGCTAAGAGCTATATACCTACAACATGGTTCAGATCTGCATGATGCAGTTTTAATCCTAGACACAGGTTTAAAGTACTCCACCATAACACACAAAATACACACATCCCACCAGCATTTTAAGTCTAGAACATGCCACTTTCTTTCAGTGCTCACAACTGATGCATCAGGCACTTCAGTCATTTCTAGGGTAAGTTGAGGAATATTTTATTTTTATAAACCAATTCTCTTGCAGAGCAAGGCAGAACACAGCTCATATAAACCATGTTTAATCAGGCTAGCTAGCCTGATCTGTTTCCTCAGATGCTCTCCATACATATTTCCATTAGAATATATTTCCATTAGACTTTCCACTTCTACCAAGTCTCAACATACTACCTGACAGAGGAAGCTTATTTGCCTATTTCACAGATAAGGACATCTATTCCCTCCCATGGGTGGCAGCCATCCTTCCAAACTGTGTCTTCGGTGAAACTCCACTATTTCTCTCTTGTCTTGGAGCCATTTATTCTCCACCTGCCCCTTCTTCCAGAGGTAAGAACACATATATAGATTAATGTGATATGATGCATTACCCCTTATTGCAGTTACTACAAAGAGGGAAAACATCCAGCAAATGTGCCCAAGGTATTATACCAAGTTAGTGACAAAAGTCAGCAGCTTTGAGTGCCATACCACTCTAACTAAAACCAGGTGCCCTGCCTTCCTCAATGCATGCAGTCTAGTCTCATGAACACAGGCTGAACTTGTGACTCTACCTTGCCTGGCTTCAGTTTGACCCAGAGTTCATTTTCTGGTCTCCTTAATTCTGTGGTGAGTGTTCGGTGTGCAGCATACCAGCGATGCACTACATTGTAAGGCACTGTGTTGATGACTGCCCGGTCATAGTTATTGTACCTAGGAGAGAAGAGAAACAGAACAGACAGTCACCAGGGGTCTGTGAGTAGAGAAGAATGAATTATGCTCACAGGGAACATGTTTAATCATAATGGACTTCTTTAAGAGGGCCCCCAAGAGGTTGCTTTGTGCAGTGAGGCAAGGACTGAGCAATAAAAAGCTTAAACCTAATTGCAAAACTCTTATTCCCCTTTTAACTCATTTTTTTTTTTTAAATGTTGTGGCCTTAAGTGATGCCTGATTGTTTCCCTTCTCTACCAAAAACTCATTACAATTACAGTTGCCTGTTCAGAGTGAAATAGTTCTTGATGTTTATGATTTCAGTGCTGCAGAACAAACAAGGACAAGGGGGAGCAGTGTTGTTTAAAATTAACATGTTATTCACTTGCCAGACTGTAGCCCCTAAGCAGTGGGACAGAAACGTGGAATAATGATATACTATTTGCCAGCCCCCACAAAAGGGAGGGAGACACACAATGGCAATGCACGATTACTGATGTACATGTCAAGGGAGAAATGTGTATAAATTGTTAGCTCGAAAAATATCAACTCTGACTCATCAAAAAGAAACTTAAACAACTCATACCAAAGACAGACTGTGTTGGAAGTGCATGTGATATCTACCACCATACACTCTGATCAGTAAGATGTACACTACTTATTTCAAGTACTGGTAGAGCTAAATAATTAGTTAAATCCTGTCTCAACATTCTGCATGTTTAATGAAACAGCAAAGGGCTGAACAGGACTGAGTTTTTATAGTCTGTGTTAGGCAAGATTAAAGGAAATCTATGACAAGCAAAATTAACCAATAGTCAAAGTAAGGGATATTGCCTGCATAGCCTCCATTTTAAATCAAAACTGAAACTTAGAGCCTGGCTGAAGTTGAATTTTGAAAATATCTGATTTAATTTTTACCTCAGTTCATTCAATAACAGACTGATATCCAGGAAGATTTTTATATATAACACTGCTGCCTCTGAAGTCAATGGCATGAGTCTCATTGACTTTTAAATAGTGTGAGATCAAACCCAACAGCAAGACTGGGTCATATACTGCTGAAAACAGAGTGATCTGGTGGCTCTTGTGGAGTTGGTGAGTATTTACAGTCAGATGTTAAAGCCACTGATGTTTATAGTATTCAAATGTTCTGACTCTGAGTCCAGGGGGAAGTTGGCTGTTTGCACAGAGGGAGATACCTTGGGATTTCTCTGGATTCATTCCCCACTTGGAGACTCCCACATTTTCAGTCTGAAAATTTGGCAGACGCAGAGTTCTCATGTGAGCTTGCATTCAAGGTCTGAAATGTACTTCAGGAGAAACACTTTAGAAGTGGTGAAGTGGATAAGAATGATGCAAGGGAGATACTAAGATTCCAAGAGTGGCTTTTACACTTTTGGAACAAGTGTACTCAGTTTTCAGATGAGGGCTTTAGCTGGAGTCAGTGCTTACTCTTTCCCTTGCAGCTGAGTGCACTGTAAAGCAGGCTGAATTATAGGTGGAAGAGCACATCTGAACAGGGAGCTGACATCAAAGCTCAGCTTAGAGGCTTCCCTTTCAAAGAGAGGGGGTCTGGAGTACGAGTCAGAAAGCCTGATGGGAGCAACAATTCATAAATCATTGGTAGGAAGGGCCCAGACAAAATGCATGACTACTCCCTTTCACCTCCCCTTTTTAAAATATTTTGTAGAGAGCACTAGTTCTTTCAGTCCTAGCTGGATAAAACAAATATGCTAGAAACTAGGGATAGAGATTTCTGGGGCTGATATGGGTAGCTGACTTTTAAGGAGGCATATTGGCCAATACTGATCCTGTTTTTGATAGAGCTATATATAGCTGGTAAGTCTGTTGTGGTGGAAGGGGAGGGAAGCGGCATGGGGGGGCAGATCAAGGACCCTGTGAAGGAGGCATTGCCCAGCTGGGGCGGGGCAGGACATGAGACAGAACTGCAGTTTGTCTGGGAGGTGTGAGGGGGGATGGCTCCTGCTGCTGCATGCACCTTAGGAGGGGGGAAGGGCGTGTGCCCCCAGATCTGTGTGGGTCATGGGCGGGGGAGGCTGCAGCTGTGGGCTGGGATGGTGCCAGGCAGGCAGCAACAGCACCGAGACAGAGCTATGGGGGCAGGGGCTCACCATGCACCCCAAAAATCACCATAGCCACCCCATAGCCCCCGTCCCAGTGCTGCTACCACCCACCCTGACCAGGGGAGTGGCATGCAGCAGTGGGATCTGCCCCCTTCCCCCATCCCTGTGTCCCTGGACAAGCCACGGATCTGTCCCACACCCCCCTCTCCCAGCTGGGCAGTGGCCTGCCCCAGCCCCTACCCTACTCCCTCCTTACTGCATGGGGCCTTGTTCTGCTCCCTGTGCCCCTCCCTTTCCACCACACCAGACTTACCAGCTGCACGCAGTTCTCCATGCTACCAGCTGTGCTCCTAACTGCCTACGTGCTGCGCTGTGGCTGCTCACATGGATGGGCCATTTATTTGTCAAATTATCAGCCACATCAAGCCGATTTCTGATACAGACAATTTTCTTTATAATCAGTGCTGATTCAATATCAGACCTCTACTAAAAACCTGCATGGATGCCTCATTCCCCACAAAACAAGGAGGTCTGTGGTCAGGCTGCGCGCCCTTACGTCTCACCTGATCAAATAGAGCTCGTTGTTCCAAGGATAGACATTCAAAACAGGCCCAACACCAATCATGTGATTGTGACAGCCTCCTACATTTTCCACATACTCATGCTTCAATGGCACCTTGCTGAGCAGCTCAAAAGATTCAGGAGCTTGTTGGAGCACCTTCTCTGCTGCATAGAACCCATCGACAAGCAGTGTCCGGCCACCTGTCCCTTCGTGCTTCAGGCAGTGGAACACCTGGATACTGCATGAGGTAAGAGAGAGACAAGACCAAAGGAAAAGCCAGTCAGTTCATCATGTAGGATCCACTGGATCCACACAGCAGTAATGACTCTCAAACACAAGGAAATGAATCGGGAGACTATGAAGTACGTGAGGAGGCCAGCCTCTTTGGTTGCATATTCTGCTTAATTAGGCTATACGTATTCACTGGTGAAGGTAGCATTAGTGAATGACAGCAGGTGTTATTTCACCAGGCCTAGTAGTGTACATCTCACTTAATGTGGACAGAGCCAACCAATGCAAAAAGCTAAGTGGCATTGAATACTAAGGCAGTAATTGTGAAATGCTAGACAGTCTTGATACTAGAGTTGCTCAATAAGCAGCATTTGGTGTAATGTTTTTTTCCATCCTGCACATCTCACAATTAAAAAATTAAAATAGCTTCTCCTGCAAACAGAATATTCAGGGCCTTGGACGAATTAAAAAGAATTTCTGGTATTACAGTTTTTATGAAAGTTCTCACTGGATCAAATTGCTCTGGAGTATAAATTATTCACAATCCCACAATATTTACCTTGGACTAGAAAGTTCAACAAGCACAAAGCTAAATTCTAGAAGATGCCTTCAAACAGGTTTGGTAAAAAAACAAAACAAATGAAAAAAGTAAACGGCAAAGGAAAGAAAAATTCAAAATAAAAAATTAAAGCTTCACGTAACAGAAAACACAAATCTCTTTCTCTTGGCTACCTACTGTATCCATATTACCACAGTATTTAAGTTCCTTACTGTTTTTAAACCATGCTCTCACAACACCTCTGAGGCAGGCCCCTGCTATTATCTCTGTTCTGTGTATGGAGAATCGGGGCATGGACATAAGTCATTAAGGAAGCCTGCTGAAAAGCAATATATTGGACCTTAGTTTCCTGAGTCCTGGCTAACGTCCTCACTCCAGGGACATCCCTTCACAAAATATTAGGAGTGGAACTGCTTTGTTTGTGTGACCTTGGCAATCTAAACTCTGCCCCTCTAGCAGAGGGTTTATCTTGCACCTTTCTTTCCTTTCCCACCAACTTTGCAAGATGTAGCCCTCTCAGAGCACCTTCCAGATGCACAGAGCCACTACTGACCTTTTCATGGGGTAACTATTTCACCCATGAAATAATCTGCATCACTTTCTGCACTTCGTTTTCCCTGAGGGTGTCCTTTTGAAGCACAGACCAGTTCTGACTCACTGCATGAAAGGATGGGTAGGATCTATTCAGCAGCAGTTTAACCTGGGCATTGACTGCATCCTTATCCCCACAACAGGCTGCAAAAGACTTGAAAACTAGGCTCAGCCATTCAAAGGCAAGCCTTCTGATACTTGGGAAGAGGGCTACTGACACACCATAGGACCTACAAGAAGAAAGAATGCTGACACTGACTTTCAAAAGTACAGTGCCTTGCATATGCTAGGGCCCACATATAAACCTGCTTGCTTAGTTCATGCTACCATGGCTTAAAATAATGCTGCAGTCTATGCAGAGAGACATGTTTAAACCACAGAAAAAGCTTTTTTTCAAGACTTAAGGGAAAAGTATAAAATAGCTAATGGGCTATTGGTCCTATTGAGTACATAGTAATAAAAGTGACTGTTAATGACTTTTTTTTGTATTTGTCTTGGGGAGACTGGGGGAAACATACAAAGCTCTGGTGGAGACATACAAGAGAGGGCCTGCAAATGACACTGAGATGTTCACAGAATGCAATAAAGCAGCCTTATTCCAAAGTATGCTAGCACAGCCCGTTGCATGCAAACACTTCCATCCCACAACTGTAGCATACTAATAAATTGTTACTAATTTTAAAACTCCGGTTGTTATGCAAGTAACTCTGCCACCTCAAAATTTTATATTAAAATAGCTGTGGTGGTACTTGGGATGTGAACTAGGAATCCTGACCTCTATTCCAGCTAGCACTTTTTGTCCCGTTCTTAAGTGGTGCTCTGCAATTCAGAGATTTATTTCTCTTCCTCTCCTTTCAAAAGTTCTTCCCTGCAGCCATTACCCTCTAAGATGGACAGTTGGTACTCAAGGTCACTGCTCTTTAACAGCTCCTCCTAGTCCTCCTCCAGAGACGGATGTTACCTCTGCAGTCCTTGCACTTCTCTTCAACAAAAACAAAGTAATCAGATCTAGGCTGCCTCTGTAACTGTGTGTGCATAACCACCATTAGGCCTACCATTTTCCTCTATCAAAACAGGGCACACATGTATTACAAAGGCTACCTGGATGACTGGCACTAATCCATACAATTGCATGGTTCACTTTCATCACAGAAGGATTCGAAAAGAGTACCTGGTCACCTGGGAAACAAGAAGGAATTTGCCAGCAGCTAAGTTTCAATAAGTGTATGTTCCTAAAAGTCCAGAAAGTTTCAGGTGGGAAAAAGGGGAATAAAGCATGCTATCAGATTCCAGAATCACATAGGATTTCAGTTCAGCATTGTCATATAATGGGAAATACATGTCTTTTTAATATGTTGTTACAGTCAATCAACCCACTTAGAGAAAAATTCTACCACTCAAATGTTTTCACTAATGAATTGCTCCCGCCTCTTCTGTTGTACCTTTGGCAAGCAGCACAAGCACATACCCACAGGGTTCTTGGAAGTAGGTGGTGTCAGTGTGACGATCCAGAGCCAGTTTTGTGTATGCGGTGTCTCCCCGGGAGAAGTCAGAGGTGAAATACCACATTCGACCATAGATGGTCTCTCTATGACAGAAAAGGTGGAACACAAACAGGTGTATATCACAATGCAACTGGGGCAGCACAAATTACTATCAACCTTGCTGTTTTCTTACGTATGTTTTCCCCTTCCTCTAAAATGTACTCCCATCCATCCCTCAAAGAATTCAAATTATAGATTCATAGATGTTAGGGTCCGAAGGGACCTCAATAGATCATCAAGTCCGACCCCCTGCATAGGCAGGAAAGTGTGCTGGGTTCAGATGACCCCAGCCAGATGCCTATCTAACCTCCTCTTGAATACCCCCAGGATAGGGAAGAGCACCACCTCCCTTGGGAGCCCGTTCCAGATGTCGGCCACTCGAACCGTGAAGAAGTTCTTCCTAATGTCCAATCTAAATCTGCTCTCTGCTAACTTGTGGCCATTATTCCTTGTACTCACCAAGGTGCCCCTGGGGGGTTAGAGCCTCACAAATTCCCTTCTGCGCCCCTATGATGAATTTATAGGCAGCCAGAAGGTCACTTCTCAACCTTCTCTTGCGGAGGCTGAAGATTGTGTGAACAAGACCAACTAGGGCTAGACATCTGGGGCGTGGGTTCTCAGCACCAGTAAGCACCCCAGCTATGCTCAATGCATCCCAGCTATGCTCAATGCCTGAGAAAGGCTAATCACCCTCATCCAAAAACGAGTAATGAAAGCAAAGGGGAAGGGGTGCAAGTTTTTCTTGACCTAGACAGGAGATTAGCAAAAGTCCCAAACCATGGGATTAATACAATAAAATACAAAGCAATAAATAATGTAAACAGTATATATCCTTCTGCTTCAGAGGCCTGTGGAAGTCAAAGCATATGGTGCTTAGTCTGAAGAAAACCTGAAACCCACCCCCAGGCTAACCCAATGTGTTTTTCTCTTTCACACTGAAAAAAAAAATATCTCTCCCATTTTTTCCCTTGAAAGGCAACTGCAGCCCTCTTTTGATCTTTATGGCTCCCAGGGGCAAGGCTGCCCTACTAACCCTTCATGTCAAAACAGGAAATGTCTCTCCTGGCATAGCTCAACTCTTCCCAGCTTTCAAAATACCCTCCACTCCTTCAATGCTTACAATAATCCCATGATCACTACTGTGACTAGATGCTGCCTAAGCAGATCTTAAACTTTAATAAGGAAACGGGTGGGCCCATGGAGATGACAGGTTCCACAATTCACCATTCTATCTTGAAGCAAACGGACTAGCCAGGGAGACCACAGGTCAGCATGCCATGCTTCATTTTGATCTGAGTAGTGTGCCTAGATTATGTCCCTGGATTTAGAGAATTCTAATATTATAAAAGCCTAAGTCTGTCCATCTGTCCGTCTGTCCACAACGATTCATTCGCACTCTGACTGGCTGACAGAAACAGCTAATCAGAGTGCTCCAAGCGTAGAGAAGCACTGCCATGGATTCCAAAGCCATGCTGGGGACTGGACAGAGGGTGGGGGTGCTGAGGCCAGCAATGCTGGCCCTGGCTTCCCTACCCCGCATTCTTGAGAGGCGGAAGTGGGTGCGGACCACAAGCAGCAGGAGGTAAAGGGGAAGTGGGCCCAGGGGGCGTGGGTGGCACAGGGCTCCCCCCCGGTCATTCTTGAAGGGCAATTGGCTAGTACAGATGCACAACCTGCACATTTGTCAACTGAGATTACAACCCACTCTTTGTCAAGCATGTGGTGTTTTGAGTCTCAGGCAAAACTTCTGGCTTTCCACAGGACATCTTTAATTACCTGATCAAGCTGACCCTCTTAGCTAAGATTTCTGTGTCGTCTTTTGTTGGGGGAACATTTTCTACAAAAGCAATCCCATACAGCAGGAAGTTCTGCAGGAACTCCTTCAGGCCCTCATCTGTTTCCAGGAAGCTCTTGCAGTCAGTGGATGGTACCTGAGCTTTCTGGTAGATCTCTGCATCCCAGAGAATTCGAGGATGCATGACTTGCTCCTTCTGCCCCTCATAGCTGTTCTTCACCAGCCACTCTAACCCATATCGGGTCACATGGCCATCTGGCCCTGTGATAACATTAAAAAAGAGTTATTGTCACTGAAAACAGAACTTGTAGAGCTCTAGGATTGCCAGCCAGTTCAAACACCAGATTGAGAGATGGTGTCAGTTTCTTGCTGATGACCAAGATTATTGTTGGGCAAGTTGCATGAAAAACAATTATCAGAGGTTACATTGAAACAAGTTAACATTTAATACAATACTTTGTTATTTCATATTTCAGTTTTCTAAGGTGTACCTGGTGGGCTTTCTGATTTGCTGCAAGACTTCTGGTTCACAGCTCAGTTATTGCCAAGCCCTGGGGTTGTCTCCCCAAATCAGTAATTCATAAGTTACTTTTAAGCGTGCTGTGGAATGCCGTGCAAAATTAGCACAGTTAGGTGTGGAAACTCCTACATATGACTGACAAAATAAACCCAGAAGCATCAAACAAGAGTCCACAGTGTAAAAAACATCTTGATGTGTTGTGGTCCTTCTGAGTTCTTTGCAACAAAAAAATTATTCTATTATTTTCCCACAGTCAAAAAATGAGCAAAAGCTAAGAGCTGACATTTTCTGAGAGGTGTCTTGAGTCCAACTCAATGAGGTACTCAGTAAAATATTTATGAAAGCACAGCAGTGAAGATGGGGGAAAAAAAACTTGCTGCATTATCAAGTACATTCTCTGCAATTTATAGCGTTTCATAGCCTCATGGAATACCTTATAAGTTGATAAATTTGCCCAAAATACGATGTCCTAAAATATTTCTACTTGCCTTTTAAAGTTCAGAACAGAACATTTTAGCAGTACATTCCTATAACCTGAAATCAGAATCATTAATGAAAAAAAGCAGAAAATACAAAAAGAGCTAACCCATCAAGAGTTATACAGAAGAGAAACGGCATGATTATTTGCTAAACTCCAAAGGAATGAGTTTACAATTATTTCTTAAAGTAGGAGGAAGTGATGTAAGCTGTGGAGCAGAGAACAAAGGTTAGAGCATAAAACAGGAGACAGGAGTCCTGCTCAGAACCTTCTGTTAAAATGCAAAAACGTAGAAGAAAGCAAACTATTGATGTCCAAATTTATTCTTTCAATGCCTGTTTTGTTCTCTCGTTTAAACAAAAACAAACATAAAAATACAGTTGTGTATGGTCAAGACTTGAAAAGAAAGGGGCACTGGCCTTAAGACTTTAAGGCAGCCTTTGCATGGTTTTCTGAAGTCATCTGTTTATAGCTAGGCTGCTTCTCAAAACAACACTAGATGTAGAGATAAGTCTGGCCTCTCCCAGTAAACATAATAAAAATGCATAGCCCATATTGGGATCCATCTGCAAGCCTTTCCCATAGTGGAACTTCTGTACAGGTAGTCCAGGAACAGAATTTGAAAACATCCATGGGATACTGCTAAGCTTTACCAAAAACCTATAATCATTTCTTAAACGTAATTATTTTCAGGGGTAGAGGAAAGGGCAAAGAAAGAACATTACATGGTTTCATTATTTTGTTTAAAAGGACAAATTCAACTCTAAAGAGTCACTTCTGTGAGTCCCTACTCTGAATCTGAGTTACTTCTCTGAAGTAGCAATTCAGAGAAGAGAAAATATCAGCTTTTTATTCCTACTTTGTACAATGACTATACATGAAGTGCTATCACAGTGCCTTTGCCTTTCAACACCAGCAATGGACAATAAAAGAGAAAACAATGACATGAAGAAGAAAAACACAATCCTAAAACTACAAAAGCTGACACATGTCCTATGACTGTTGTCATAGGAAATTAAATTATTCTGAAGTCAGTTTCAGAAATGCTGCTGATGAATTAACTGTCTTCTGCTTGGTGAAAAGCAAATGTAAGCCTAGAAATACATCTGAGGACATCTTAGAGAATGACATTACCTTCAGTGCAGTCAGGTCATTTCAAAACACTTAGGGCCCAGGCTCCCTTCACTTACATGTTAGAAAGAGTGTAGTCTCATCTACTCGGACTGTCTTTGGTTTGATGCACAGATCCACACTGGCTGTATCTAGGCTGCGCTGATTAGTCTTGGCATTGTAGCAGGATGCTGAGCGGCAGTGATCACGCAGCCACACATAGTCAAAGCGCATCAGGGTACCTGCATACCTGAGCTCTGGGAAAATATTTAAAAGATTATTTGGTCAAACAAATTGGAATCAAACCCCCTCAGCACACAACCCCACATAAACAGGCTATAAAGTCTATTAACACTTATTTGTAATTATTTCACAAGTTGCAATCATCTCCCAGATCTGCTGTGAAGATTAGGCAAGTTATTGTAACCAGTGCCTAGTACGCTATAGCTTGTTTGGCTGTCAGGGAACCAACTGTGGTCCTAGGGGCTATACTCACTGAACCTAGTGTTCTTGTTCCCAAACTGTGTCAGGGGAAAAAGCCTGTAGCTGTAGGCTTACTGGTAACTATAGCTAGATGGTTACTTATTTGTTTCGTGTCTATTGACAGACTTGAGTATTTCACTTTTTATAGAGGTGCCATTTTGCAACTGCCATAGATAAGATGTCCTCTTTAGAATAGTGCTTATAAGCAACTGTAACATAGAAAGAAAAAAGAACCGGTGAAATGAGAGGCATAAACAACCAGTCCCCCTTTGAATATTATGGATAACCTCACTACACTTGCACAAAGCCTGGATTTTGAAATGTTACCTTATCTTGACCTACAGCAGGTTCAAGAGCAGTCTCCTTGCCCCTAAGCCCGAACAGCTAAAACTGTCCTTGTCCCATCTCAGTGTCTTACTCTAGTGAAATGGCCTCTCCTTAGTCCCACTTGATTCTTTGAATCCAGGTATCCAACTCCTACATGCAATAAAACACATCATCTTTTGGACTGAACGTGCATTTAACATTGGGCAATTCCCAAGGCAAGTTTAGATTGAGTACCTAACCACACCCCCCTAGGTTGTGCTGGAAGTTTACACAAAGTTAGCTGCCTTCAGATAACCTAACAAAGCAGAAATTAGCTTGGAAGTATTAGACAGCTTTTAAAAACTGGACCAATTAACAAGCTGATCCATCTATCAGCTATTTTACATGGAAGGCTAAGAGATGCACAAGATTAAATGACTAGCCTGGAGCTACACATAGTAAGTCAATCCAGAGACAGAAATAAATTAGGAATTTGTTTTAAATTCGTGACTTAATACATCTCAGCCTACTATTATTGACTATTGCAAAACACATGGGCCAGAAGATAACCCGATTCAGCACACCTCTGGAAATATTACATCAAATGTCTCTGATCTAAAACCATATAGTAAATATACAGAGATAAATTCTTGTTTAAGCTACCAAACATGAAGAATAACTTCACTGAAGGAGCACTGCAATTGTAAACTAAGATCAAAAGAGGTTCTTGCCCCCATGCCAAGCGTGCTAGTGTGTGTGCGTGCTTACCCAAATGATCATTATGCAACTGCCAGATACAATTCAGAGACTCTGGGACCGTGTGGTGCCAACGGGTTGTAGTAGTCGGGAAGATATTTCTGAAACACTTATGCCACGATGACTGGTGTCTATAATTTCTATTCAGCAGGCACTGGGTGCTGAGGAATACATGCATCAACCTACGGCACCACATGCTGAGGGAATTCAAAGAGGGAGAGAATATCATTACAGTGAATGGTTCTGCATTACAAATGATCTATTCCAAAGAAGATTGACATCCACATATTACTAGGTGCCATACATGCATGAACAGATGGTGCCAGCCCCTAAGGGTTTTCAGTCTTAGTGATAATTTCTGTTCCAGGGCTGGGGTAGTGTGGGTGCCAAGATGCATGGATGACAGGTCGCAAGTTTGAGGCCATAGCAGAAATGCTTATTGTGCGGCCCTGTCAGATTCCAACAAATCTTTAAACTCTGTTAAATAACTGTCACACAAGAGTACAAGAAAGGAAAAGTAGTTTCTCTTCCCTACACATTTGTTTCTCATCTTCCTGGTTAGTCAGAAATGTCAGAACACTTATACGAACAGTGGCAGCTTGTCCTGAGTAGCAGTCACCTTGTACAGTAAGAAGTGGTTGAATACACTTTTGTTGCACTTAAACACATACCAGACAGCCTTATTGCTGAGTTCTGAACATGGCTACCAAAATCAGCTAGATACTTTTCTCAATTATAGCACAACAATGCTGTTTCCAAGCTAAACCAGACTCTACTCAGCTGTTTCACAGTATCTGAAATTCGTATCTTCATTATTATTAAAACACTGACAAACCATCTGTAACAGCAGTACCTGGATGTCTTTTGTCTTGGCTTTTATCAACTGTACTAGAACAACATTAAGTTGGGAGGAATCCCCAATATAAAAGAGAAACAGAATATCAGATAGGAAGAATTGTGTGACCTTGCAAACTGCAGCAATAAAAATGGCATGAAATTTAATTCTATATTTACTTGACTAAAACAAGGTTCCCCCCACCAATCATCATGGGGGAAAAACCTTTGTCTCATATTTCTACTGAAAGCTGCGGGGAAGGGGCACAAGGGACTGGTGGCTGCTGCAGCTCTAACCCTGGCCCTGAGTTTGGATCTGGCTAGTGTCTAGACCAGGGATAGGGCAACCGCTGGCACAGGAGCCAGAGTGTGGCACTCAAAAGCATTTTGCTTGGCACATGCACTTGGGACAGACGGAAGGGAAGAGGCCGGGTCTGCAGTGTCACAACAGGGATCAGGCCTCTCATGGCTTCCCCACCATCTGCCCCTAGCATGCCAACATTTTACAGATCAAGGTCGTGGGTGTTTTTGGCACCCTGCCCAAAAACATTGCTGACTCCTGGTCTAGACCTGGGTGGCCACTGCTTCCGTTTTATACCGGACCATCCTGTTTTTAAAACCTTTGTCCCCTGTCTATTTCTGAATGAGGAATGAATTGCAAGAAGTTCTGTTTTTAGTTTGATGATGGAAACACATGTCAATCATTTGTCCTTATGATTCTATTGGCTGTGCCTAGAGGTAGGGCACTGCACAGCAAAGAAGACCAGGGTTCTGAGCCAGCCAGGGAGGGAAGGAGGGAGGTGGTCCTACCCTTGCTGCTGATTGGCTAAGGCATCTTCTGGCTGCACTCACTGCCACTGAATGGCCAAGGTGGGCAGTGGTCCCAGTCCTCACTGCTGACTGGCTGAAGGGGATGGTGGCCCCACCCCTCACCAAGGCAATGTCCTGTATTCTGGGGATGCATCAGTGGCTGCCCTACTCAGAACCACGGCAGCTTCCTACCCACCTACCTCCCTCACTTGCCCTCTGCAGCTTCTGCCCCTTCCCTTCCCTTACTGTCAAGAGCAGCTCAGCTCTGGTTCAGGCTGGATCCCCTCCTGGCACAGAGCACATGAAACTGTCCCCAGTCGGGCCAATCAGCAGCACTGATGCTGCTGCGTGGCTGGCAGAGGCTGCACTTCTATAGGCTGTGCTCTGGGAATGGGGAGGACAGAGGCTTTGGGGTGCGGGGGATAGAAAAGCACAGGTGGCAGGGGAGACAGGAAGGCTTCACAGGGAAGAAGTGTGTGTAGGGTGGGGGAGAACAGAGAGCAAGGGGTCTGCCTGACATCCCCAGTCACTACTTTCCTTGCTGCAGCAGCGGGACAGGGGGGTGAATTCTTTAATTATAGCACATTTATACATTTTCCATGTATAGAATCTAATTATTGTGGGGGGTCATCTTAAATCCAAGGTCATCTTAGATTTGAGTAAATACAGTAATATGAACTGCAGGGTCACAGATTTATAGATTAACAGGAAGTTTTGCTATAATCTGGGAGTTAATTAGATGACATCTGGAGACAGAAGATGAAGACCCAAGCATATTAAGATTACCCCACCATGAGTGTGAACAACAGATGTGATATAGCTGTGAAACAAGCAAATGCAACCTAGGATGCACCAGGCATAGTATTTCCGTTCATAAGTGTGTATGTGTGGGGGGGGGGGTGAGGGGAAGGAATAACACCATTATACAGAGCACATATGGGACTTTCTCTGAAATACACACATAATACTGGTCACCCCATGAACATTTCAGGGAAGTAAACAAAAGATAGAGAAATAGCTATTTAAATGAAAAAACAATACAGGCACAAAAATAATTGTATATAAGCTGGACATGACTACGAGTATATTCAGGTTGGAAATGAGAAGGTTCCCAACCATCAGACTAGTCAGGTTCTGGAACAGATGTTCAACAGGAATAGGGATGGCAAGAAAACCTATCCATCTAAGGAGGGAACTTGGTAACTTCCAGAAAGGACTGTATGGACATAGAGGTCTGCAAACAAGGGACTTGCTTCAGTAACTGAGGAGCCCCCTAGGGTTGCTTCTAAGGATATGGATACTTGGAAATAAAACTGTGTCAAAGAGGAGACAATCAGAGAATAATTTTTCCCACTGTCATTTTTATTCTTATTTTAAGTTTCCTGCCTCAACATGCATAGAAAAGTTTACCACAAGGTCAAAAGGCACTAATTTGTTTTCCTCTAATTCTTATGAATACTGTTACAGATCTATCTCTGCTTGACATCTATGTTTTGGAGATCTTAAATGCTGGAAAGAACAATAAAAGTAGAACAAAGGCTGCAAGTTTCCAAACCCTCATTCTGCTCTACAAGGAAAGTAACTGAATAATATCTCCCAGTCCCGACAGCAAATATAGAAAGCAGAAACTGATTTACTAACACAGTGCAAGGAAACATCCTAGAGATACTGTAATCTTGGAACTGCTAGGTCTATGCAAACATTTACAGCCTTCTAGTTATAAAAAAGCTCAGATCAGAAGACTGCTTATTGAGTGGCTACCAAAACAGCAATCCCTATTAAGTAACCTGTAACCAAGTATGCTATTTATGATGATCTGGTTTCGGATCAGAATTCAAAATGCTTTGCTGTGTAATTTGGGAAGGGTGGGGCAGCAAGAATTTCTGAACCAGTGAATTATGATCCAAATGAATTAACATGAGTGCCAGTGAAAGCTTACATTTCTCACTCCTGATACCTCTAATAACTAAATTCTCTGCTTACTTCATCCTTGCACTGGGATATCGTATTACTTAGAAAGTACAGCAGATTGCCCAATGTTTTTAAAACGGGGCTGACTATATACCAGGTTTAAAAAATGGATTACATAATAAACCAAACTTAAATACTTTTTATCCAAAAAACCAGTCAGAGGTTAAGCAGAGAACAAAGCTCAGCAGATCTAAATTCCCCTCCCTTGCTTTGGCTGCAAGGAAGTGCTCCCTTCTCCAAAAAAAATACTATATCAGATGGGTACTCTGGATAGCTAGTTAGTTAGATCTTAAGAGCTAGGCAGTACAGGCAGTCCTTGACTTAAAATGTTTCAAGTTACAACCTTTTGCACTTACAGCTTTTATAAATTGACATACTGTTTCAACTTTACAGTTGACACTGGCCAGTTTTAAGGGGTAATCATTTCTTATAGAAAAATGCAGTGTCCTGAAACAAATCCTAGAGAGAGAACCAACCATACCTGATAAAACGATTTTGAATAATGAAATGTTAAACTAATCTGCAAAAAAAACTCTACATGAAATGAGAAGCTGTCAATACAGCACTTAGGCAGTTTACAAAAAGTAAGCTGTATCACGTAATATTTTACATGCTACATACTATTTAAAATATACTCTTTTGCATGGTAGTGCATGCTGTATTTGCTTCCATATTCAACATACACTTAGAAACTTAGCTGATTTTATTTATTTTGTTTTGTAAGTGGGCTAACAGTTTGATCCAGAATTCAGTTGCTTCGTATTATGAGATAACAAATTTCTATATTACTTCTAAACTGTTGCAGATTGACAAAATGTAACTATCTACTTCATGGGTAAGGCACTTCTAATATACAAGTATCAAGTAAACCAAATGCATTCTATTCTGAAATGCTTTCCAGAGAAGAAAATCGCCTTTGTTTTTTAGCTGTAAACTACAGACTGCTTGGAGAACAGCTAAACTGCAGTTAACAACTTCACTGAAGCTGACCCTGACTCAGAAGAATAAGAAAATATCATTTGGGATACCTAGTTCAACATCACATATTTTGCATCTCACAAACTTTCCACTCACAAAATGCATGACCTTTGATTCCTACAGTAGAAGATATAGAATGTAAGAGCTGATGGATCATTTCAGCTTGTGTACCTTTTGACAGGAAGCTACGTGTTCAACAGCAAGAAAACAAGGTGTACATATTCATACAGAAAATGATAGAGAACATAAAACAATTCTGAAAACTGCTGCTACAAACCTGCTTAGAAAATGGCCTCTGCCTCTGATAGCTTAAGCTGCAGTTATCTGTTATATACACTCACACACTCCTTTTATCTTTCACCGCTTTCAATATCCAAGGTTGCCAGAGCATAAAAATGTTTAATAGGTAAATGATCTGCACATTTAATCTATTTAATCTAATCAGCTAGAACTGTACTGAGTTCTTTGCTGAAGACAGACACTGCAACAGGCAGTACACTCAGTAAAACTCAAGTCTTATTTATGGATATTGTCTCAAAGTGTTTGAGGAACTGAAAACAAATACCCATGTGGAACAAAAGGGGTTTACGTTCCCTTGGGTACCAGCTGAATAACTTGACCGAAAGCACAAAAATAGCTGTCCTTATTATTAGTAGTAGTAATTTAAACAGATAAACTTTATTGTATTCCTCTTACCTTTATATGTTGTTGATGTTTAGATTGTTCATGTTACAGACTAAGATCAGCTGAGACTCGTATCAAACTTCACTTAAGATTCAAACAGTGGAGAGGTGTCAGAAGCTCCTGGACCATTTCAGTGTGGTTGAACTCATATAACTAGAGGCACATGAGTTGGGAAAGACTTATTAGATCATCAAGCCCATCCCTCTGCCCAGACAAGATAGCCCTTTCTCTGCGTGGGATTCTATTAACTTATCTGTCTTATCCAGAAGGTTAAAAAAAAAAAAAAAAAAAAGACAGAGACTAGAACACATCCACTGAATCTTCAGCCAAGATAAAAGGGATAAATATGAAAGGGAGATGCTTCTAGTGAAAAAAATGAAAAAAAAAAGACATAACATTTGCATGCATGAAGCTTTTGAGAATACTACAACATAAGCTTCAGGAGAGAGCAGATAGGAATGTATTCCTAAGGAAGCACAGTGACGGCTGCTATAGTTAGATAATAATTACATGCAATGCACAAGGTGTTTACAAGTAAAACCAGATGATCTTTCAATCTAGTTATTAAAATGCTAGCAGGTCTCATTTCAAGGAAAGAAAAACATTGAACAAAATCAGTTAGCATCCATATTTTTTTGAAGAGTAATAAGTGAATCTATGAAATCTGCCCAGCTTCTAGGCAGCTGGCCAGCCATACCACAAAACGACAGGTCACAACTGGCACGCTGGCACTGGCTCTAACTGCTACCACCTACAGTGCTACCACCTACATTGTAATTTGTTTTGTGGACAAAGATGATTTCACATCTCATTGCCATCAACCCAGCACCCTTTGCAAATTCTTGCCCTAATCTTGTTAAAAACATTTAAAAAATTCTAAAATAATTTTCATCAGCCATTTCAAAACATTCAGTGGCTGATAAATATTCATTTATCCTTTACTTTTCTACAATGGTCCAGTGGAAACAAATGTTTCCAATTAGTGACTTTAAATGCAGGAAATAAGACATAATTTTAGCATTGCAACCAAACCTAACCAACATTTGCATAAAGGGGGGAGGGAAGAAAGGGAGAAAAGAGAGAAAAACTAAGTTTCCGTAACGCAATCAGAGGGGAAAAAGTACATTGTCTGCAAGTCTGAGAGAGGATAAACATTTGTGACTGGTTTCCTGGAAACACTTGCATCTTAAATCAGGTACGTCTATAGTGCTTTACACAATGCAACCAGCTCTCCTGGACTGGCACCACTAGAATTAAGACAATCTCTGTGAAGGGAATACTATTAAAAAGAAGATCACTCCAAAAGCTGACCAGGAAACATCTTGAAAATTGCCACCCTCAACAAAAATAAATGAGAGAGTCTGTTATTAAATCATACCAGGAGCCAATAAACCAATCATAAACTAAGTGAAATAATCATTAGGTACAGACCCCTTGGAAATGATGGACATCTGAAATTACATGGAGGACTACAGTGCATTTTCTAAAGCAAAATGTCAGCAGTTTTAAGGGCATGCAGAGCACATGTTAACATAGTTTAATCACTAATTATAAACAAAACAGAAGACTTAAACTCTTGTGTCAAAGCGGATTAATTTCCCTGTAGAGAAAATCTGCATTTACTGTACTATACTGCTGCAACTGACTGCTTTCAGCATTGGATTTCAAAGGTGAAAAATCCATCCACCCCCTTTCTTGCCCCACCCACAAAGGTTACTACAATAAAATCAAGTAGGTAATGATAAAGACAGAGAGTATTAGTTTTACAATGAGTTTTGTTGGGAATAAAAGCAACATACTGAATATGTGGGGTACAGCACTGAATGCTCGAGTTAAAGCCTGCTTTCTGGTAATCTTACTGAAATCTGCCAACTCACATCATTTTACCAAGATTTTCATCTCCAGATTTCTGTTGAAATCCCCAAGCACATGACTCTCCCTACAGTTCTCATCTCCAGCAGACTGATCAAACCCCCTTGTTCTCTCTCCTGTACATGGGCACATTTACTGTGGTGCTTATGTGGCTGGAATGGCAAAAATGGAGCCCTGTTAAATTGGGACAATATCCCAGCTATGTGCACAGAGGCTCATTCTCAACATGACAGGGATGTACTGCCCCCTTTTTGGAGAAAAAGAAAAAACACCTTACAAAAAGACCAATCAGTCCCTGATAGATAGAAGCACAGAGCTGTCTGCTGTTGTTTACAGATAGCAGGATTTGAAGTCTTAATCCCTGCTTGAACTTTGGGTCACATCAAAAATTAACCTGTGTGCAGAACTTCTGTTTTGATATTATATAAATCAGTGCAGGTTCAACATGACAGTTACTACCTCTCCCACTTATGCCTCTTACTTGTACAGACAGAGTCATACAAAAATTAAATATTTCTAACTTCCTAAGGAATCTTCAGCATTAATTTTATAATATAATAATATATCAAAATATACTCTAGGTTTAATTTAATTTTTCCCCATAATGCAAAACTTTGCACAGTTTGGTAATCTTCCCCCACCATTTTCTCCTGTTATATACATGGTGGGCAATAAACAGATATTACATTGGACTGGATTCAATTCATGATTGAGCAGAGAGCATAAGAATGATCTTATAGCAGTGAACTCTAGTGAACTGAGTTAGGCACTAAAAAAGAGTGTGGCTTTAACAGACGTTTTGTCTTTCTCTTCTGTAAGCAATTTATCTGCTGCTTACAGGTTCTGCCAAGGTTAGAATTTACACAATATTTTGAGGATGGGAAAGTAATGTACAAGTGTTCACATTAAATTAAGTTGTCCATAGTGGACGAGGAATAGCACTAGGTGAATAAAGGCTTCTCTATTTCTGTTGAAGCCATGTAAACTGATTTTCTTTTTCCATAGTTCTGACTTCACTGTAGGGAAACACATGCACATTACTAGTGAGCCAGCCATTTTAACAGAACATTTTGTTACTTGACAGTTCAGCTCCCTCATCAGTTACTGGTAATCCTGCTCCCACAGCCAGTTATGGCTGACTAACTGGTCTGCATTTATGTTGCTTGGCAAGACATAGCTTCCTTTGGAAAGAAAGGTCAAGCAATCCCTTTCCCACACATCCCTTCACCGTAGTCCCTCATCTCCAGAGAATTGGCTGAGACTCCCTTTCATATCCAGTCAACATCATTCTTGATATTTTAAGGAATCTTAAAAGTGTATTAAAAACAGAAGACCAAAATAATATACATCTGATACTAGCACCATGGGATACTGCTAGAAAAAGCTGAAGTCTACAGAGACAACATTATATATCTACCCACATCACCTAAGCAATCACTTGGCTGAGACTGGAAAATACTAATATTTCAACGATTAAAATACATCCAATTAATTAATCATGTAAATCAGATTCATGCTGACCAAATAATCTGCTGCTATGACTGAAGCAATTTTCTATAAAAATTGTGCTATCATTTAAGGTCAGAAGGTAGTGCTGGCTGGATTCAGACAGTCTATCAGATAGTTCAAAGAGCTAGACATTCCTTCCCTCCCTGAAGTGTAACCCAATGAAAAGAACTCAGAATATCAGATCAAGTGGCTAAATCTAGTTTTGACAGCTATTCTGTTTAAACCCACTGGGGAGAGCTTGAGGGTAGTAAGAGGTCAGTCTCTCTCTCTCTCATTGCTCCAACTCTTTTGCTAACTTGTAGAACAGGCCACACAAAAATTGTAAGACAACAACAATTTTCAAGCAAAATACATGGACTGTTTCTTCCAGTAAATAACTTTAGAATGATAACAATATGCCTAATAAGAGAGCCAGAAAAATTAACAGACTTTCACAAGCAGACAAGGTTCTTTGGGTAGATGTGATATCTTGTTTATTAGGCCAACTACATTATTGGAAAAATTGTTCTTTGCAAGCTTCCGAGCACAAACACTTCTTCAATGTTTTGCCCAGAAGCTTGAAAAGAACATTTTTTCCCAACAACTTAGTTGGTCTAATAAAAAAGATATCACATCTACCTGAAGAACCTTGTCTGCTTATGGCTATAACCAATAGACTTTCACAAAGCAGTTTTACTATAGAAATTGAGCCTTTAAGCCACAAAGAGCAAGAATTAAACAGCATTTTTCTTCCTGAAGTCTGAGACATGGCAAAAAGGGAAGCATTAATATACAGTTCTTCGAGGAAAAGGGAGGGCTGCATAAGATAGGGGAATATACTGAAAATGGTCAACAGATAGTACTCTCACACATTTGTATCTGGAAAGGAGCTTGTAACATGCCACTGGCAAGTACGTGCTCAAGAAAGTTAACCCATTTGAATTATACCTCTTGCTAGCTAAGTAAGAGAAAACAGGTCATTTGAATTCTGACCACATTGTCGTTAATCCAAAAGATGCCCTCCTCCCAATTACACAATTAGATCTTTCAAAGGGAATTATTTTCTCTGCCACTACGTTTTGGCCATGCAGTTTTACTAGTAGCTATTTGAAATTTCTTTCTTTAAGAGATACAGTCTTGTTAGTTGCCTCAGCCAGGAAGTATTATCATCTGCAATAATTCTAAGGAGAACTTGAACAGAGAAATCTTTCTGATCCATATGAACAATATGTGCTGCATCAATACACACAGGAATTATTTTTCATATCCAAAGCATATTTGCATGCCTCCTTTGTTTTTTGCAGGTACAGTCTGTTGATTCATCCTTTAAAAAAGGAAGAGCTATTTGATTACTGGAAGAAAATATGGTCAAGATGCAAGAGATGTGGTTACTGCTCTGCAGAGATGTTAACAGTCACGGACAGAGCTGCCAGACCTTGTTTTAGGCACTTAGCTAGGGGTGTCTGGAAGACACATGAAGACAATGGGCAAAGTGTCCTGGATTCAATCACAGCTGTGCAGTTGGATATTAAACATTTGAAAACAGCTCAAGCAGACAGAAATTAACTACATTTAGTTAACTAAATTTAACTGCTCAGAAGCTGAACAGCTGTATCCATTTTTCTTTAGGCAAGTCTCTCAACCAATTTTGTAATGCACTTATGTGGCTCTTGCAGTACACTGGAAACTGCAGACCTGTCTTTGGACATTTCTGGAACCAATTTTATAACTGTGCCAAATATCCAAATCAGAATTATACTTCTTCAAAAATGGGGGCCCCCTGGATTTCAAAGATGTGACAGTTCTGTAACACACAGAAGATATAGTTGCACTCTCACTTGAAACCTGGCAACCTATAGCAATAGTGAAGCAGGAGGAAAGGAAATTTAAATGCATTATCAACTGTACTATCAGATGCAAAAGTCTGCCTGAGACTAGCACTGGAAACAGTGAGGAATTAAATTAACAACTGGCAGGAATCACTTTCCTTTCAATGGAAGTTCAACTTCTACCAAATAACCGGGGACTAAATATGTGCACATGAGAAGGATAAATCTCTACCATACCAAATGAGTCAAGATGATTTTACATAACCTTGATCAACCACTAGTCAACTGATCTTTTAGTGACAGGAAGCAAATTAGCTAGAAGAAAAAAAACCTTAAAGTATTTCACAAACTACAGATAAATTGCAGTGATTTGCTATTAATTGAACGAAATACAGAAAGTAAAATTATAAAGTTCTACAAGCCAAATAGAACACTCCCATGAACAAAGGCAGACTGAGAAATGATGGGCTAGGGTGCACTACTGAATACGAGTCAACAGTGTGCTCAGGCACAATATTTATATATATTAAAATAAATATATAAGTAAAGCCAACAACATTTTGGATTGTATTAACAGAACTGTCATTTGAAAGTCAAAGGAAGTGATTATTCTTCTATTCAGCATGGATGAGACCTTACCTAGAGCACTGTTTCCAGATTTGGGCACTGCACTTCAAGAAATATGCAATTAAATTAGAAAGAAATCATCAGAAAGCCACAAAAATGATTAAAGATCTAGGAAATGTGATTTATGAGAAGATTAAAACATTGTTATTTAGAGGACAGTAGTAGACTATTCTCTATGGCTACAGGGAACAAGATAAGAAATAACCGTCTTGCAACAGGAGATATTTAGGTTGGATATTAAGGACCTTCTAACACTGAGAGATAAAGCATTGCAACAGGCTACCTAGAGAGGTTGTGAAATCTTCAGCAAGGGTGGGAGGTAGAAGGAAATGACTTCTTGGGGCCTTTCCAGCCCTACTTTTCAATTATGGGAAACTCTCATACCAAGAGGGCTTTATTTTTTTAAACTAAAAAGTCATTAAAAAAAATATGATGACCATATATTTTTGCTTGCTCATTTTTAGAATCTTTAGATTGCTTGCAGAATTTGCCATTGTTTTGTTTTCCTCCTGCCTGTGTCAGGACAAGAAATACTTCCCAATGTGCAAGACTAGGTCCCTTTTTTTTTTTTAAACAGCTATGTCTAAACTGTACTATGGCTGGGTCTGAAATTGCTTCTTTATACTCTTTTAGGCCAACACACATGACTGATACACTCCCAAGATTTGTGCAGTGCAAGAAGTCAGACTACTTCATTATAATGGCCCTTTCTGACCTTAGAAGTCTGTATCTCTGGGGTGGGCAATTATTTGGGCCTGTGAACCACAACGGGAGTTTTGATGAGCTGTGTTGTGGGGCAGCCCAGCCCGCAACACTCACCAAAATCCATATGTGGGGTGGGGCTGTGGGTGGGTGGTGAGTGGGGTGGACCGGTGGGGCTTGGTGAGGCCAGGATCATGAAGCAGTCTCATAGGGTGGTGATATTGCAGGGCCAGGGCCCATGGCAGAGTTGCAGTCCACTGCCCGCATGCCCCTGCGATGGGTGCAGGTTGCACAGGAGGGAGTGGGCAGGGTGCAGATTGCGACTCTGTCCCAGGCTCCAGCCTTGTGCTGTCATTGTCCCAAGGTCCTGGCTCTAGATGCAGCTCACCCGTCTAGCCCTGGGCCTTGATGGTGCAGCTCCCAGCCAGTCACCATGGAGACCCCAAATCAGGGGCAGGGCCAGGGCCAGGGCCAGGGCCAGGGCCAAGGCAGGGCTGGAGCAGAGCCAGGGGGAGGAGGGAAGACTGTCAATTTGCTAGGTCTTGGGAGCAGGCCAGGTGTGCGGGGGGTGCATGCAGAAATTGCCTGGGTGGCGTGGTCTGCAGCTGCTCCTGCAGTGCTTTGCAAAGGGCAGAGCCCTGCCCGCCCTGCCCTCCCATTGACCCTGTCCTGGCCAGCATGCACAGCTTACTGGCAGGACTGCTCCTGCTGCTGCTCATCTCCCTCACTTGCAGCAGCTCCTCCTCCTCCTGCTGCCCCACTCCGGGAGGGGAGGAAGCTACAGCCAGTCAGGCTGCTCCTGCCCTGTGCATAAGGCTTCAGCTCCCAGCCACCTTCCATCCACTTGGCTGCCAGCAGCTGTAGCCAGAGCCCCATGCACTGAAGCAGGAGCTGCCTATCTGCAGCTACCCTGTCACCCAGAGCAGTCAGAGCAGGGGCAGGAGCAGGAGCCAATACTGGAGGCAAAGGGGGCTGAGGAGCACCAGGAGCTCCCCCCCCTTGGGGCACAGTGCTGGCTGCCTGGGGCTTGACCCGGAGTACAGCCAAGGGACTCTGGTAAAGCATGTATTAGACCCTAGGGAGGATGTCCATTCATTTCTCACCTACAAAGAAAGCAATGGGCTTTCTCATTAAAAACACCACATTGCAGAATACAGCACAGTGAAAACAAGACGGGAATAACGCTTCCCACGACAAGCCTTAGAACAGCACAAGCCAAACTTTTTGGCGGCCACAGAACAGCTCCCTCACCTCCCCAGGGTGCCACTGCTCTCCCTTTCCCTACTGCTTCCGGCCCTTATCCTTGCCTGATCCTCAACCCGGCTTCTGCTCCCGCCGCATTGCCTGTCCCTCCCGGGGCCGCGTGCGAACAGGGGCGACGGTTACGGCCTGAGGACGAGCGAGGAGATGCCCCGGGGCCGATGGCACAAGGCGAGCTCGGCAGGGCCGCCCCGGCCCGGGGGCCGCTGAGAAGCGGGGAGGACCGCAGGGTTACCGCGGGGAGGGCAGCAGCGCGGAGGACGGGCCGGACGTCACTCGCCCGACAGCCTCCCCCGGCGGCGACACTCACCTACCAGCAGCCGCGGGCCGGCAGCGCTGACCCGGGAGCGGCCGCGCTCCGCCCAGGGGCGGAGCCTCGCATCACAGACAGCTGTGGCAAAGAGCGCCGCCGGACCATAGAGGGCGGCGGACAGGACAGAGCGGCGTAGTGGGGCGGGACGTGCGAAACTGGTCGGGAGCCGCCTGCCAGGACACGCCGGGGCCTTCCCGACGGGGGCGGGGCTGCAGTTACCTCGAGACTCCCCGTATTGCCTGGACCTCTACCAGCGCCGCCCCGGCCCCGGCCCCGGCCCGCGCAGATCGAGCTTCCCCTCCCCGCGGCCCCGCCCTGGCTGCGCAAGGCCGGCGGGCGGCGCGGGAGTGCCGGGGGCTCTGTTCCCTCCAGCCCGGGTGTTGCCGGGATTGCCATAAACCCAGGTCTCCCGGACATGCCCCTGTGGTGTGTCCGGATGGGTTTTTAAATCCGGGCAAACGTCCGGGATTCCCGTTTCAGCCGAGGCCGCCGCCGCTCGGCGGAACTACCGCTCCCAGGGCCCCGCGCGGCCTCAGCTCGCCATGTTGCTTTGCTCGGCGGGGCTGGGGGCGGAGAGCTGGGAGCCGAGCTCAGAGCCGGGGTGGCAGCGCGAGGGGACTGAGGATTGGTAGGGAGTGAGTTTGGGACTGCAGTTTGGGAGTGAGGGGTACTGGCAGGGCTGGGGTCAGTGGATCTGGGGTGGGGCAGCAGCAGGTTTGCTGGCAGGGCTGTTGCTTGGCAGTGAGGGGCACCAGGAGGTGCACGGGCATGGGCATGTCACTGCCCTCCCCCCACCCCCTGCCAGGTGTCCTTTTTGGACCTGGAAACATGGTGGTGCAGGCAGTGGGTCTGTTGGTGCTGGCACTGGGCAATGACCTCAGGCGCAGGGCGCCCCAATCGCAGCCTGGCTCTTTTCCACTCCCTCCCACCTCAGACTCTTCGGGGGGTGGGGGGAGCACATCTGTGCTCAACTTCCCCCCCCAATCCATTTTTTCCCCTCCACTGCACGGAGCTGCCAGACAGCAGCTAGGTGTGGCAGCGACCTTACAGATTCCAAGGAGATTCCTGACCAGAACTTCTGCAACAGGCTGGGGCCTCCCAATTACAAGAGGTCATGCCAGGCTGTCCTCCCAACCATTGAGGGCAGCACGATGTGGATAGTGTTGCCTTACTGTTTCCTGTGGCGGGGGAGCAGTACAAGCCTATGTAGAGTTCATGGCATATGCTGGACGTGACAGTGCTATGTGTCCCTGTGCGGGGTCATCACTGTTGTGTGACGTTGTCCTTGTCTAATGCAAGGGCATGTGTTGTATGTGATGTCACTGCATCCCCATCCTTGCCTGGTGTCTCCCTGTGCATGAATGCTGGAGGGGAAAGGGGGGTGGGGATGGGAGCGCATGCACTGCAGTCACACACTTGGGACCTTTCTGCCTTCTCCCCAGCACAAGGTCCGTGTGAGTCCCATGGCTCCTTTGCAGCCTACCTGTGGACCAGCTGGCTGCATCCCTAGCGGCCCCTGTGCCTCTGGGTAATTCACCCTCACCCTCTTCTGTGCAGGTGTGGTGCACTGGCCTGCTGGCCCCATCTCCTGGGCCTGGAGAGATGTCACACTGGGGCCTAATCCGACCCAAATGGGAAGGCTGTACACATGCCAGCCTCCTTGCTGAAGCCCATGGTACCAGCCTTCAGTCAGTCATCCTTAAGCACTGACTTCACTGGTCTGGACGTGATGCATGGGTGCCTGAGACTTTATTCCTGAAACAAATGTTCTGCTCTTAGCTTAGCAAGGGCCTGAGGTCTTGCAGCCACCAGAGAAAATGCTACAAGGACATGCTGAAGGCAGATCTCAAGAAAATGGGTGCATCAAGTGCTAGGAGAAGCTGTCTGCAAACTGACTCCAATGGTGCCACAACCTCAAGCAAGCAGCTGCCTGATTTGAGGTAAAGCATCTTGCCCCAAATCTGAAAAGAGAGAGAGAGGAAGAAAAAGGAGAGGATTCTCTTTCAGGAAGACCTGCAGCTTCTGCAGATAGGTCTGTGGCTCTTGAACAGTGGCGATGCGTAGGGGGTGCATGTGCACCCCGAGTATTGGTTCATCCCTTGACCAGCTGCACTCACTTATTTCTTTGGCCACTGCTGGAAGTGGCTGCAGTGATCACAGTCTTTGGCTGCAGCAATCGGCCACTGTGGGATTGCCCCTGGGGGCCCCGACCCCACCCCTGGTTGGCTGGACTGGTTGTATGGGGGGCACATGCCCCCCCTGACAAAGATGTCACCTGTTGCCCATGCTCTTAAGTCACCACAAGACCCATCACTGAGCCATGGTAGAGATCATCTTTGAGTTGAAGGATTGCCACTGACAACCTATGCAAGACAGACCAGCCTCCACAGACAGGGGTTGCAAACACTTTTCTTGTAACTGGTCACATGCACCTCTTTCCTTCTTCCCAGGTACTGCAGCCGCCCCCCACCCCCAGCTTTCCTGGGAGCTGTAATCTGAACCAGCAAGTGGGGCCATCACAGCTGTTCAGGCTGTGCCTGGTTCCATCTGCTGTTATGTATGTTACTCATTACAATCAAAACAGTTGAATTCAGCTGGATGCCACTGAATGACCTTAGGGTGTGGTCACAGGGTCACTGGCAGCTGGTGCAAGTCATTGGAAGACAGTGGCCTACCCTATTGAAGTGAAAGGGAGCGGCTTTGCAATGCTAGGAGGGCATGTAAGAAGTATTGAACTTCTTGAATGCTTGTTTTCTTGTGTTTTAAGACTTAAACTTTAAGTTGAACATGCCTAGGGTGAGGTGATGCATTATATTTAGACCAAGCAGACATTAAGGGCAAGTTTCAGCATTTTATGTGCCCTTACTATCTTAGCATCTGCATGTTAAAGCTCGTTAACCATGCTAAGTGTCCTCTGCATGTCTGAGTTCTGCTTTAGGCAAGAGTTAATGTAGGGCTGTGCTGCCTAGCTTCTATTAGGGTAACTTCAGTCCCCTCCATGGAGATAAGCAATTTGCAGTCTCCAGCTGCCCAGAATACTCTTCTATCCCCTCTTCTCCCTCCCTAAGTGGGGATAGAGCCCAGGTGTCCTGGTTTCTAGCTGCACTCTCTAGTGGGAAATCAGAGCTGTGCAGGCAATACATGGCATTAATCCTTCACGTGCAACAGCTCACAGCCAGGCTTAACTTTATAACTATAACACTAATTCAGTATGGGCTAAGTGTAATGTGAATCTGTGTGTTGTATGCGGAAGTGTGGCTTGCAGGTGAGCTTGGTGACAGTTTTTCTAAGCATATTTGACTTCCTAAAAATGGAGTTGGGAGGTGTGGGGTGAGGGGGTGGATTGGAACTAAAAGAAAGTGAAATATTTTGCACCCACAAAAAGGTAAACAAATATTTTTTTTTTTGGCCATTTTCAAAGAAATGTTTCATTCTGGAAATGCTAAAACTTCTCATTTCAACATTTTGAAAAACTTGAAGTGTTTGGGCTTCTAATTTTAAATAGGGAATTTTCTTTTAAAAGTTTACTTTAAAAAAAGGAGAAAGTAGGTTTCTAAATAAAAATCCAGAAAATAAGAGAGAGAATCATTTTGGACTGAGGTCAATATTGTGGTTAGATACAGAATGGGTTTGGTTTTGTTTTGACAAAAATGCAAATAAACCTTGCTTTATTAAACCCAAACTGATTTTTTTTTTTCTTCCTGATATTTCTCTCAGGCTACAAAACTGGGGAAAAAAAACACTCTTCCCTTCACTTGCAGATTAAATTTGCCAAGAAAAAAAAACTTGCTTCTATTATGGCATCAAGGGACAGTTATTCAATATATTTTGGCTTGAAGTCTCATTTTTTGGGTTCCCATTGTTTTAGATTCAATCTGTCATTCATGTGGGAAGATACATATTGCACTTTCACACATTGTTGTACCATGGTCACATCTTACAGTTTTTAGGATAGTCCTCACAGTTTTGAACATATTGCACTATGCCAGCCCATATTGCCTTGGGCTCAGCCTGCTAATTTTGATCTCCAAGGGTGACCAAACAGTACCAAATTTACTTAGAGAAAGAGAAGGAGCGCTAGCTGGTATATCAGATGGTTATGTTTATAGAATAAAATAGGAGGTCAAAGAACAAATAAGGAGCTTTTAAAACTTGAAACGGTGAAAGACTTTGGCTGCAAGAAAAACAAGCAATGAAAATGCTACTCATTATTGCAGTACAAATAGTTAATAATACAAAAAATGATAATATCAATTGTTCCTAAGCCTAAGGCATGGATTCTATGCAAACTCTGTGAAGTTTTTGTCTGCCCACTAGAGGGCTTCATTGTCCAAGGATTGGTAGACTTGATTTCCATGTTTCTTCAGGGGAAGTTTATGTAGGATTGCATACCACATCATGTAAGAGGACACACATCTGCAGTTCTGAATAATGCAGTCAGAAACAGATGTTTTAGCCTACTGGTCTGTCATTCTCTGTTCCTGAAATTAGGTATATTTTGTTGGCTCCAGATGTTCACTTAGCTAGTGGAGTCCAGTGCAACTCTGCTGAATATCCTCATTCTGACTTTCTCTCTCCTGCTCTTTCACTTCTCTTTCTTCCCACTCTACCTGTACACTTCAGTGTTGACCTTCAGTGCATCTTAGTTTATCTGCCCTGTTCTGCCCCACATGCATTGTTGCTGTACTTCAGTCCTGAGGCTGTCATATTCTAGTCTTTTCCCCCTTGGTATCTACCACCTATGCAGCAGAGGCAGAAAACTATGTCAGTCTACATTAGGTTTGTTATGTTCACAAAGAGCCGGGCCTGAAAACATGTATCCTCACTTGTGGCACAATAGGACTCTTACTTTGAAGAATAAACTCACAGATGGCTTGGATGAACAGCATGATTTCTTTTCTGTGTGCACTTTTCTGTGAGGTAGTTCAGAAATGCCCTTCTGCTTCCCTATTGTGAGACATCACCTTAGTATAAAATTACAGTGACAGATAAAGCTGGAAGATTAACATGCAAGTGTCAGAGCATGCAACCACTGTTCCTATGCCTACAGGTGAGTAAGTGTTTCCGCTTACATGCTGAAGCATCCACTATATTCTGTTCAGTTGCATTGCATATGGTGATAATGTAGCAGGGGGAGACAAATGTGAACTCTTTGCTGCTCCCTGGATTTTCATTCACCAAGGTTCTGAAGTTCTTCAAACTGCCTGTTGTCATCTGGATTGATACCTTCTTGGTTGGTGAAGGCCAAAGGATGGTCATTCTGCTCATTGCTGCTGGGGTTTCTTTTCCTATGGAAGGGAATCTCCCAGTGAGCATTGTGGCGGGCCAGTGGGGGGCACTTCCATGTTGAGCTGCCCACCTCCCTGTGCCCGACCACCTTCCAGGCTCCGAGTGCCTCCCTGGGGTGCCTCGCGTCCGGCCGACCCCTTCCCTGGAGCACACCCGCTAGCCT
>JAGPOW010000335.1:289867-311664 GCA_030014935.1 Caiman crocodilus | reverse complement strand
CACCATCCAAGGCTCTGGACTTACTTCTGGCCCTGTGCACCTTGGAAAACACAGGCCTGATCGTCCACTGGGTCCTAGACCCAATACCAGCACTTGGGCACTTCCCAAAGTCAGGGGCTTATCAGGAAAGCTTCCCTTAGTCCGCAGACCTAAGGAGCCTCCTCGGCATAATTTAGACTCACCCCCCAATAAGTCTCCCACACCGGTCACAAAGGAGCACTTTATTGATTACAGGGGGTAGGGCAGAAACAGGGTAAAAGGTAGAGCAATATCATAGAAATAATAGATATCAAAGGAATCCCACAGAGCAAACCACTACAGCTGAGGTAGCCGTTTAAACACGCATCTGAAATACTGCACTCTAAATATCTAATTGGATCTTGAGTAGCTTACTCACACATATCATCCACAGGTAGTTGGAATTTCCTTCTGGAGGCAGGTCACTCTTAGAGCATGCGGTGATGTGGAGAGAGCCAGGTTCAGGTTCACCTGGATGACCGCATGGCTAATGGCTGCCCTTCTTAGATCGGGGCCTTTTATCCCCTCTCTTACCTCAGCAGCCCGGTCCAATTGAAGCTGCCAATACTGGTCACAAGCTGACTCTTTTTCCAAGCATCCCTGGCTATCTGGGCCCGCTTGCAGGGCTGGGTCTTTTCCCCCTGCCCAGGTGACCAGAGCGTCCCCTCCCAGGCACCAGGCTTTTGTCATGCAGACGGGGGAAGATCCCCGCCCTGAGGGATTCAACACCAGCCTCTCGGGCTGGCACAGACAGAGGTTTCTGGAGAGGGGCACTGACAGTGGCATTTCTGCCACAAGCACAAGCTGTATTGAGATGTTCCCAGCAGCATTTGGAGTCCTCAGATCTTTTAAAATCTTTTTCTGATGGCTTTATCCCTGGATGCAGCACAGAAACGATGCTGCTTTCATTGGCCAATGATAACAAAATGTCCATGTTTCTTTTATATCTTAACTTTGATACCATGTTCTGCAGACCCTGAACCAGGTCATTCCATTATCACAATAAGAAAGGGATACTGCTTGTTTCTAACACTCAGAGCCTTTCTAGAAATAACAGAAGATAAATAATGATAATTATTTATGATGATGATAAAAGATAGCAGTAACAGCAACAACAATCATAATCATTGTTGTTAGTACTACTACTACTATTATTCTTTAGCTGTCTATTTCAATTTTACCAGGTTTGGACAGTTTAGTCACTTTCCTTGGGTCTAGGCTAGGAAAGGATTTGGATGAGAACCTGGCTAGAGGAAGCATAACCCAATTTGGACCAAGAAGATAATGGTAGGACTGGGGGTACAACCAAGTGTTTGAGATGATATCCACTCCTTCACTTGAAGGGATGTGGCCACCTTTTGTTACCAAGACCTGATGTAAACACAGATGTGCATGGGTTCAGCTGGAGGTGTGGCTTTAAATGGATAGAGTGTCACTACCACGACAGTGTCTGCTGCTTACTAGAATCACACAGGGCAAAGTACAGAGAAGTAGGCAAAGCAGAGTAAAAAAAACCATGTGGACACCACAATCACATGTGCTTGATGGTCACTGGCCATTGCATAGTAATCTATCTGCACAGTGGATACGTGTGTGCAAGGATCTGATCCCAGTAATCAGTGGAAAAAAGCTTATACACACAGAGTGTGGTTGCAGATTCTGGTGCTAATAAGTCACTGATTCTACTGAGAAGGCACATCTACACGCGACACCACACGCACAGTAAACTAATTCTATTGTGCATTAGCACGGCATGCTACTGTGCAGGAACACCCATTGCTATGCTTCTAGTTAGTAAACCACTGCACATTAATGCATGTGTAGACGTGCCCAGTAAGATTCTAACAGGAGGTAGAAAATGCCTGAAGTACAATGCTTTGGGGTTTTTTGCTGCTAACATATGACTCATTCTATTACTGTATATTTTCTCACAAAAAATATGCTCCAGAATATAATATTTGTTTTTGAAAGGCAGAACGAAGGAAAAAAAAAATCTTTCTGTGTAGTAAGTAACTGAGCAGCAGCAGCTAGGGATTTAAGCCTGCTTATTGCTCTGCTAACTGGGCTTAGCTATACGAGACATGCTACTGTGTAGTAGAGCAGTTTACTTGTGCAGTAAGCATCCACATCTAGATGCCGTACAGAAGCCCAGTGTGCTGTCACGGGGCCGTGCTGGCATCCTCCCTGATGCCACACACTGCCTCCCAGGGCCCCAGCTGGTCCCTAGGAGACTGTGGACTTGGTGGTGTTGTGGGGTGAGACTGAGTTGCTTCCCCAGTTTGTGCAAGGCGGGTTCTCCAACACCCACATTTATGATGGGCTATCAGGAAGTTTGCAGCAGAGTAGGCATGATCGGTCAGCACACCGGTGCTGCAAAAAGGTCAAGGCCTTGCAGGCACAGTGGGTCACTGTTACCAACCACAACCACCTGTCAGGGGCTGCCTGAAAGCTTATGCCTTTCATGCGGCAGCTGGATGACATTCTTGCACCCTGGAACTGTGGCTGCAGCCATGCTGTGTTCTCAAGCATGGGTGGCCTGCCTGAGCCTCTGCTATGGCCTGGCACCTGCAGTGATGCATCACCAAGGGAGTCCCCTTGGACCATCAGGAGCCTGTCCTGCCAAGCTCCCCATCCCCAGTGTCATCCAGCAGCTCTGGGAACCCAGGCTACCATCTGCTTTGCCAGCTTCATAGCCTCAGCCCTGCCCATGAGGCCAGGCTGGCTATGACACTGCCAGCAGTTCCATCTCCTCCCTGGAGGAGGCCCCTGCCCGGGCAGCTGGATGCCATGCCCCACTGATGCAAGTAACCACCGGGAGCCACATGCCCTTGCTGCCAAGGGAATCTATCTGAGCCACCGGACGCACTAGTCCTGTCCACCTGGTAAGCCCCACACTGTGGGGAGGGCCTTCCCGTGACCTGGCCCCTGCCCTGTCCTTGTCCTCTCCTCCCCTGACCCAGTCTGGCTGTGCTCCAGTGGCCACTGAGTTCCACCCCACTTCTTCCCTCCACAGTATACAAAGAGGCAGGAGACAGTGCAAAACTTTATTGAGCATCCTGTGCCCCTGCAGATAGGTGGGTATGGGCCTCATCTGCTGAGTTACACGCTGATGCCAGCAGCGATGTCCTCTGCTGTGGAATGCAGGGATATGTAATGCAGCCACAGGCAGCCCTGCAGGTGGCAGCAGAGGTTGTGGGCTTGCCCACTGCACCACTGAAGCTCAGAGTCTTGTGCCAGGTGCTCAGGTGTGCCTGGGGCATCACAGCCAACAGCAGCAGCAGGGCATAGTGGGTCAGAGATTCAAAGATGTTAAGGGCTGGAAGGGACCTCATGAGATCATCAGGTCCAGCCCCCTGCATTTGGGCCGAAAAGACTACTGGGGTCAGATGATCCCAGACAGGTGAGTGTCCAAATTTTTTTGAAGATTTCCAGACTAGGTGATTCTATCCCTTTGGGGGTGTCTGTTCCAGACCATGGACACTCGAACCATACAGAAGTTTTTCTTTATGTCCAATCTAAAGCACTCTTCTAGCAATTTATAACCATTATTCTTTGTCTTCCCCTGGGGTGCCTTGAGTGACAGCTGCTCCCCCAGGCCCTGATATGCACCTCTTATGTACTTATAGGCTGCCACCAAGTCCCTTTTAAGTCTTCTCTTCTTCAGGCTGAACAGTCCCATGTCTTTCAGCCTCTCCTTGCATGGCCTGCTCTTCAGACCTCTAATCATACACATAGCCCTCCTTTGGATTCTCTCAAGCTTCTCCACATGCTTCTTCAAGTGCGACACCCAGAACTGGATGCAGTACTTCAACTGCAGCCTCACCAAAGCTGAGCAGGAGGATGGCAACTTTCTTCTTTCTTGAGATGCATCATTAGATGCATGCCAGTGTTTTAATCACTTTGCCAGCTATGGCAAAGCATTGGTGGCTCGTGTTCGTTCTGTGGTCTATCATGACTCCCAGATCTCTTTTAGTTGTGGTGTTGGCAAGTGTAGCACTGCCAAGCCTGTAAGTGTGTTGCGGATTATTTCTCCCCAGATGGAGAACTTTACATTTCTTGGTGTTAAACTTCATCAGGTTTTGATGAAAACCGCCCACCTTACAAGCTTGTCCAGGTCAGCCTGTATCCCCAGCCTATCCTCCAGCATGACAAACTCCCTCATAATTTGGTGTTATCTACACGCTTTGCAAGTATGCTTTTAATACCAGGTCCAAATTATTAATGCATGTTGAATATGTTGAAAAGAACTGGTCTGAGTACTGAACTGTGAGGGACACCACTGGACACCATGAGTTATGCTGACTCAGTTCCGTCTATTAATATTCTCTGGATCCTGCCTCGAAGCCAGTTTTCTAGCCACTGGACCGTTAAATTGTCGAGGCCTCAGTTCCCCAATTTTACAATGAGGACATTATGGGAGACCAAATCAAAGGTCTTTTTGAAATTCAAGTATATGACCTCAACTTCATCTCCCTTATCCAGTGGTGAGTTACCTGATCATAGAAGGATCTTAGGTTGGTCAAGCATGACCTGCCCACAACGAAGCCATGTTGGCTGTCATCTATAATGCTGCCTTCAGTTAGCCTATTACTAATGGATTGATAATTTTTTCCAGGATTTTTCCTTCTTTCCTTTCTTGAAGATAGGCACCACATTGGCCCTCTTTCAGTCTTCTGGAACCTCTCCTGAGTGCCACAAGTTCTCAGATAGCTTTGCCATTGGTCGTGAGAGGATGTCAACCAATTCTTTCAGCTCTCTCAGGTGTAGTTCATCTGGTCCTGCTGACCTGTAGATATCCAGACTCTCCAGATGTTCGCTCACAACATCTTTGCCAGGTGTGGGTGGGTGATCACTGCCACCTTGATCATCCTGTATCCTGTCAGGCGGGGTAACACCCTTAGACAGGTGGAATATCAATGTAAAGAATTCTTTTAGGAGTTCAATTTTCTCCAGGGTGTTGGTTATCAGCCATCCCATTTTGTTCTGCAAGGGTCCTACATTTTCTTTATTTTTTCTCTGACTTCCTATGAAACGAAGAAGGACTTTTTATTGTTCCTGATTTCTGTTGCCTGTTTGAATTTAGTTTCTGCCTTTGCTTTTCTAATCTGCTCCCTGCAGGCCAGGCACCTCTTGGTTTGTGCAAACAGCTCCTCGTACTGTGTCCTGGACACTTGCAGCAGGGGAATGGTCAGGGCACAGTGCCAACACAGGAGTAGGGGGTGGCCTCTGGGCATCTCCCTGGACCCCTGCGGGGAGCCAGCAGCTCCACATTCCAGTCATCCAGGAATCTTGTGACTCCTGAGCCTGAGTGCTGTGTGATTGGCAGCAGCACAGGAGACAGGCTGGCCTGCAGCCAGCACCAAGCATTCCACCAGCTCCTGGGTAGTGTGTGGGGCAGGTGCAGACTGGTGGGGTGGTAGAACATCCCAGAGGAGCAGGGGAGAGGAGGGCGGTTTGCAGCTGACCAGGAGTGGGGTGAGGTATGCAGATGTCCGGGAGTTGTGGGGCAGGGTTTGTAGCTGTTCAGGCACTCTGGGTGGTAGTGGGGAGGTTGAAAACTCCCCTGCTGCCAGCCAGCTGCAACCCCCCCAGTGTCGTGGGATGCTCTACCACCTCATCAGTCTGAGTTCACCAGTCATGCCTGAAGGGGGATGTGGGGCTCAGCCTGTGGCTGCCTGGACTTAGGCCCGGCCATCTAACCTACCATGGTCCATGGACACCCATGCATGCACAACCCCCAATCGGAGGCCAGGCAGGACATGCCCCCTGATACAGAACATCTTATCTCAGAAATGTTGCAAACTCTCACAAATAGCTTCTTTCTCCTGGTTCTGCAGGTTCTGTAGCTGCATGTGGGGGAGAGGCAGCAGTTGGATGGCAGCTTAGGGTCAATTCCAGCCTCAGGTGGGGCCATGTGTATACATTAGCTCAGGCAAAAGAGGACCCAGGACCGGATCCTCCTGCTGGACCACCTGGTGACTGCATCTGAGGAGCAGCTGGTGAACTAGTGGGCCTGACAGCTGGAGGATGTATCCTGGCACGAGGCTTGGTACGTGGAGGACATAGGCCAGCAGGATGCTTTGGGTGCAGAGGACATGGCCATGAGGAGGCAAGGGATCAGGCAGATTAGGAGTTCAGGAGGAGGCTTCTGGCCCTGGAGAAGCACCACATTGAGGCCCTAGAGTGGAAGGCTGTGCTTGTGGCCAGAGCAGTGGAGGTGATGGACAAGGACCGATGGGTGCTGAACACAATCCTGGCCCTAGTGGTCACCTTTGTGCCACTTGCTGCTCTGGGCCTGGCTGCCGCCGTACCTGCCCCATGGCAGCTGCCCACAGCTCAGCACTGGGCCCTTCCCTGGGCCTGGGTGGAGTTGCTGTGCCCCCTCCACCAGGCAGGATCCCCTGCCCCAGCCCTTGCCCCAGGTTCACCCCTACCCAACCTCTGCTTGCCCCAGCTGCAGATGGCCGTGGAGCAGGACCTACTTGCAGTGAGGCCAGGACTGTGTACTGGTCCTGCTGCCCTTGGCCACTGGCTGAAGGAGGGGAACATGGGTGCTGGAAGAGCAGTGCCTGCTGTTGTCCCTGGGTGAGCCCCCTATCTGCTGGGTTTGCTGTAGCATGCACATTTGTGAGAGAATGGCCAGAGGCTGGGGTGCTGGGTACCTGTCCCTAGGTTCCATCCCCTAGGCACCTCTGTCCCATGGCCCCTCATCCAAGAAGGAACATGCACAGCACTTGAGGTGGGGGTTCATGGGTGGTTGTCTAGGTAGGCTACAGTGGGGATTGCAGGAGGTGGTGGTTGGCCAGCATGTCTCACACCCACGGCCCAGGCCCCCATTGGTGGGTATGTAGATTGTCCAGGGCCTCAGCCTGGGGATGGGGGGGTGGGCCCCATCTCTGTCACAGCTTGTGCTTCTGGCCAGGCATTCTGCCCACTGCATCTCCTCCACCCAGGCCTCTTGAAACAGGTCTCCCTAGACCTCATAGATGTTATGCAGCACACAGGCTGTGATGATGACTCAGGGGATTTTAGCCTCAGTGGCCTTGAGGCAGGTGGTGAGGGTGCTTTAGTGTCCCTTCAGCCAGCTGAAGGCACACTCAACAAGGGTATGGGTCCAGTTCAGGCACTGGTTGAAGTGTGCTTGGCAGGGTCCAGCTGGCCAATGTAGGGCCACATCAGCTAGGGGAGGAGTGGGTAGGTGGGGTCCTCAATGGGGAGCAGCAGGACCATCACTGCACCTAGCTAGAGGTCCAGCATCCCTGGTGCAAAGCACCTGCTGTTCACCAGGGCTGGCAGGGCAGAGTTTTGGAAGATATGGGCACTGTGGGTGCTGCCTGCCCAGATGGCACTCACGTTTGTGAAGGTGCCACAGTGGTCAACGATGGCCTGGAACATGATGGCATGAAAGCCCCACTAGCTGTAGTAAGGGCAGTTGTCACAGGGTGGGCAGGTGATGGGGATGTGGGTCCTTTCTAGGGCCCTGATGCACTGGGGGAAGCACAGGGCACAGAACCCCACCACCGCCTCCAGGGGGTTATGCATGTGGAGCACCATGTGCCCCAGCATGTCCTGGGAGGTGCTGCACACCTCCAGGGTGGCCTCCGCAGAGGTTGCCTTGCCCATACCAAAGAGGTGACCAACTTACTGTAGGATGGCAGGTGTGGCCAGTAGGGCTCTGTGAAATGGAAGCGTTTCATTTTGACCAGCATTTCAATGTTTTGACAGAACAGTGTTTCATTTTGACTTTTGCTTCAAGTCAAAATGGGTGTTCTGTTTCATTTCATCTAAATGTTTTGCTGTTTTGACCCTGTTTTGATGTTTCATTCATAGGATATAATTGGGAAGGTCAAAACAGGTTATAATTTTGTTATTTCTGGCCTGATTTGGATAAAGTTTGCAAAAATGGTAACCCCTTCTGAGGGCAAGATGGGTACCAATTTTCAAGAAGATATGAGCAGGGAGTTTAGAGAAACTGCATTCCAAAATCTTGAAAGCAAAACTCATGTCACATATATGTGTTAAGCCAGAGCAGGGTCAAAACTGCAGGGGTGGTAGCCCCTGCTGAGGCAACAAAGTCTGCCATGTTTCAAGGAGCTAGGTGCAGGGAGTTCAGAAAAACTGCAGCCCAAAATCCTGAAAGCAAAACTTGTGTCATGTGTATGTGTTAAGACACAGTGGGGGCAAAACTGCAGGCTTCCTAGCCCCTGCAGAGGCCACAAAGCCTGACAAGTTTCAAGAAGATTGGTGCAGAGGTTTGGGAGGAACTGCACCTCAAATTCTTGAAAGCAAAGCTCACGTTGTGTATGTGTTAAGCCACAGTGGGGTCAAAGCTGCAGGGTGGTAGCCTCTGTTGAGGCCACAAAGCCTGCCAAGTTTCAAGGTGATAGGTGAAGGTGTTTGGGGGGAACTGCACCTCAAGCTGCAGACAAGCAAAACTTGTGACATGGGTGCTTCTGCAACTGTTTGACTTGGGACACGGGGGTGGGGCTACTGCAGGCTTGGCTGCTAAGCTACTGTGTTACCAGTTACCAATTAATCATGATTTACTCAGGGACCAGCTCAATACACAGTACCTAGCTGCTACATAACAACTTAATGAGCATGGATTAACACCTACAAAACCACAGACAGACTGAGGAGAGGAAATAATCAATACAGACAATCAACTGCCCCAAGACAGATACAGTCAGTTACACAAGCACCCATGTCACGAGTTTTGTCTGTCAGCAGCTAGGGGTGCAGGGCCCCAGAGTCCTTGTATCTCCTCAACATCTGGCAGGCTTTGTGACCGTAGCAGGGGCTAACATCTCTGCAGCCTTGACCCTGCTGTGCCTTAACACACACACTGTCACCCTTGTCACAATTTTTACTTGTCCACAGCTTGAGGTGCTGTTTTCCCCAAGCCCCTATACTTATCTCCTTGAAACTTGACAGGCTTTGTGGCCTCAGCAGGGGCTAGTGTGCCTGCAATTTTGACCCCGCTGTGGCTTAACACATATACATGACATAAGTTTTGCTTTCAGGATTTTGGGATGCAGTTTCTCCAAAACCCCTGCATCTATATTCTTGAAACTTGACGTGCTGTATGCCCTCAGAAGCAGCTACCATTTTTGGCAAGTTTTGTCCAAATCTGTCTAGAAATGACAAAGTTATAGGCTGTTTTGACCCTCTCCATTATAGCCTATGGATAAAACATCAAAACAGCATTGAAATGGCAAAACATTTCGACTTGCCTCATTTTGTTTCGAGGCTATTCCAGCCATATCTGTTTCATTTTGATTTTGCTGTTTCAACCTGGAAGCAGGTCGAACCAGCATCAAAACAAAACTGGTGGTGAAATTTTGCACAGCCCTAGTGGCCAGCTTGAGCAGGGTGAGAGCCTGCCAGGTGTACTCAGAGAGGGGCTGCTATACGGTGGTGTCCTGCCACTCCAGGGGTGGGTGGAGCTGCTCCAAGAGGTCTTAGAAGGTGGCCCAGGTTATCCAGAATGACTCCAGCCTCTGCTTGTTGGCCCAGGTGGTCTGGACAATGTGCAGTTACTAGTTCTGGCTGGCTGGGCAGGCCCAGAGGAGGCTGGGCTGGTAGCCAAGGAGGGCATGGATCGTCCTGAGTGGCATCCAGGAGTGCATCGTTGGCATCCCTGCCAGGGTCTGGCCAGCAGGAAAGGGTCTGGCCAGCAGCTGAACAGTGGCAGGGGGCCTAGGACAGTGTAGTGAGGCTAGCTAGGCAGGTGCTGAGCATGGGGGAGCTGGTAGGGCCCAGTCTGCTGTGGGCCAGATGTTGGTCTCTGTGGTGGACCAGCAGGGCAAGCATCATGGTGACCAGGAGCCTGGGGAACTGGATGTCACTGCCAGAGCCAATGGATAGAACAGCCATGGTTTGAGGGGATAAAACCTATGGTGAGAGAGCTGCTGCATGCTGCCCCTCAGTTCTGCACGCTGCTTCTGGCCAGAAAAATGGCTGACAAGGGAACAGGGAGTGGGCTGCCTTTGAAAGATGGCTGCCAGCCTCAGGCAGCCGTGGCTGGAGCCTCCACATCCCCCTAGTGGCAGCAGAGACCTGTTGTGGCCAGAAGGAGTGGGAGCAGTTTGCTGTTAAGAGCAGCAAATCTGCTTCCATGTCCCTGCACATGTAGACATGTGCCCAGGAATGTTTACTCTCAAGTAGTTTCCTTGAGAGCAAATGCATGTGTAGATGTGCCTACTGAGGATCGCTGCAGATTTTACTTTGATTTCAACTGGTAAGCAACAGAACCTGCTCTTACCATATTTCTTGCATATAATGCACAATCAAATTTCCATCAGCTGGTGTTTGGGGAAAAGTCATGTGGGAGGTGGGAGGGGTGGGAACTAGTGGCTGATTGCTGATTTCCTCCAGTGGCTGATTGCTGACCCTGGAAACACTGGTGGCAAAACAGGAAGTGACAGCAGCAAAACCGGAGGTGCTGCTGGTGCTTCTCTTGGCACCCCCGTGCCCCGGCTGGTGAAGGCCAATCCCTACACGTTGCCTATGGGAAAAGGTGTGTGTTGCATGCGAGAAAATATGGAAGTGGTAGGCACTTTCTGTGTAGACAATAAAATTAATCTTTAAAGTCTTAGTGTAGTAGCTCAGGTAGCAGCAGTGTCCATGGATGCATTTTCTATCTTTCTCTGTAATGGGAAGACAAACACAGAACCCAAAAACATTTATACTATACTCTCCTTTCATGTGAATAATACGAGTACTGCATTGACTGAAATGGCTCCCAGCTTATTTCCAAGTGGAATTCAAAATATTGGCTCTGACCTATAAAGGCCCCTGTGATTTAGATGCACCTGTATCACTCCTCATACTTTTAACTGAAAGCTGCAGCACCAAGGCTGATAACACCTATATTTTTATGGTTGAGACTTAAGACAGGGCTGCCAGATAGTTGTTCCCATCATTTCTGTTTTTATATCATCAGGGTTTTTGTATTGATATTAAAAAAATTGGGTCATTTGAAAAAAAATCATCATTGTTAACATGTTTGGGCTGGGTAACTCATAAGCTTCATTGTCTGTGAAATATGTAGAGATTGAAGAGATATGGACATAAGTTATAGCTTTGAAGGCTGCTTGAAAAACTGACCCCTTCCATTTCAAAATGAACCCCTATTGTTTTAGGAGCATTTATTAAGTTATGGATCTGAGGTGGGTTTCTCTGGCACCATGCATAGAATTAGCATGCCTTGATGTGAGTAACTTATTGCCACCTGCACTTTTACTTTACCATGTAGAAAAAATTATTAGAAATGTGTAGGGGCTGATTTTCAAAATAAATGGATTGGCGCACACAAAAAATACAAATGCAATTGTGTACTTAAATGGTAAGCATAGTTACAGAGACTGCATATGCAAATCGGGCATTTGCTTGCACGGGCAGCCAACTATGTGCACAATTAGCCTTTTGTATGTGCCAGTATCTGTTTTGGGCATGCAACAGCAACAATTTGCATGCATTAATTTTTGAAATTCACGCCTTTGATTCTTACAAAAAGCCTTCTGATTTCCCTGACATCTGCCATTTGTTTTAACCACTTGAACTATTTCTAGTGCTAATCCAACAGGATGTAGTAAAGTCATGGAGTGATTAGCAATGACTTTCTTTTAGAAGATACAGGGTGATGTGTCATTTTTTGCTTTGTATTTTTAGAGTGTGTTCTTTTGAGGGTGGGGGATGTGACTGCAACTTGGAAAGAAGCTGGCTAAGATCTAATGCTTCCCAAATGCTAGATTGCAGTGGAGCAGCTCCCATAGGAGATAAACAAGTTAGTCACTCGGTGAGCTCACAGCCACGGTATTTCAGCCTCCATGAGAATTTGTTGCAGCCCCTTCCTGGGATTCCAGTGTGTTCGTGTGTGTGTGTCCATGTGTAACAAGTTAAAGCCTGTGAAGGGGACCTTGAGGAAGATGTCTGTGGACAATCCTGTGTTCCTAGGAATGATCCACTATTGTCTAGCCCAACCACCTGTTCCTTTTCCTGCTTGTCATATACTTGGCTAAGTGCCCAGCCCTCTCTTTTGCTCCAGTGTTCTGAGCAGCAACAGTGCCGAATTCTCAAGCTTAAAGAAAATCTTACTGGTTGTGTCCATGATACAGATTCATCATCATTCCCTTCTGTAAGCAGTAGGGATATCAGCTTGCAATAGCATGTTGTTACACTGCAGCAGAATGCCAGGGTTTTGCAACCTGATGATGTTTCATTGAGATGCATCATCATGGAGGGATTCTACAATGTCATGTTGATCCATAATGTCATGGTCCAAAGGTATTTCAGGGTTCAGTCAAACTGAGATGGAGCCTGAGGGACAGAATGTGAGACTTACATGGATAAAGCTACAAAACCTATGACACGGTGTATGAGACACTCAACATATAAGGCTGAATATGCAAGTCTTTACTTAATCCCCCTCTCGCCCCATTATCTCTTCTATCCATACATAGCACAGGCCTTTGCAATGTTCATTTATGTTAGCTAGACCCGACAGGCCATATACCAATGGTTATAGACCTGCAGCTTCTGCTGAACAACATTGCCATCGAAGACAAATTCAGAGAGAGACTGAAACAGATTCAGTGAGGCTTAGGTGACATAAATAATGAATACACATTTAGAGTGCAGAGATGTGGGCAACAGATTTATTATATAGCAGTAGTTTGTAAAGTCATCAAAACAACCAAGAAATGGTAGGGGGTTGCTAACATTTACATCATCATCATTTTAAAAGAAATGGTTTTCCAAATGTTTTTACAGCTCCACACGCATAATCCTGATTGTAGTTTCTAGGTGCTATAGAATAATATAAATATTAAATGCTGCAATCTAAAAATTGACAGATAATTAATGGCACCAGGAAACAGTTGTTATTTGAGACATTTCTTCTCCCCATGTCATTGAGACCATGTTGGTGTCTGGCACATGCTGTCTGCTGCTTAGACTGGAAGCAGTGTAGTTACAACTATGTAGTGGTAGAGGTGAGCTAATTATCATGGGATTGGGTTAATTGATGTCACTCAGCAGTGCTAATTAGTCCAGCTCTGATGCTGTGTAGACAAAGGTACACTCTTCCAGTTTAGAAGGCAACCCACGTCAAGCAGGATGGTGCTCGATGGCATAGTTGCTAGGCGTAGTAAGCTTGTGATAACATGGGGACTTTCACATGTCTGTGTCTGTCTCCATGAAGTTTCTTGTGGATCATTCTTATGTTCCTGGGCGGACACTGTATCAGCATCAAGAAAGCCTGGAATGTGTCTCAAAGCAGAGAAGAGATCCATATATAAGGCATATGTTGCTAGAGCCTGGGGTTGAATATCACTACAGTCACAGATGGGACCATGGAGAGGTGAATGATTGCCTCTAGGGTTGACCAGGACACAGAAACTTGCTATGGAGTACCCATTAAAACTCTGAACCTGGGAATTTTCTTTTTCCCCTGCCCCCCCACTTTAAATTACTCTAATTTGATGCTAATACATGGGTCACAAGTTGTTTAAAAAAAGCAACTGCCTCCACAATTCTTCTCTTTCCTTCTCTCAGCTGAGGACTAATGATTGGATGTTATATCCGGCCTCTAGAATTAGCCTCTTGCCTGGGAAAGACACTGACAGCCCTGTCTGCAGATCCATCACTCCTGGGTTCTGAGGTCAGCGGCACATCACTGGGCTGGTAGGAAAGCATTTCCATATCCTACAGATGTATCCTCTTTTTGGCTTACACCCTGTGCAACAGGTCGCCATGGAAAAGATAATTGTCTCCTTGTTTTACTTACATTTGCATTCTTGAAGGTCAAGTGACCAGCTCTGCATTATTACACAACCCAGTGTAATAAGCACCATGATTAAGAAGACAGCAGTCTGATTAAGAAGAGGGCAGAGAAATTCTTCTTTCTGGGACATCAGCTCATACTTGGCCAAGATATAGCAACAGGGTGAAAACAATGCACAGTGATGACAGAAAAGGACTCGGAAACTGTATGCTTGACTGTATTCTTGTCTTGCTGGGCAACTTTGGCAAGTCACAATCCTCTCTGTCTACCCAGTTCCTTCATTTCTAAAATGCTAGTAATATGAAAGTTGCTCAGAAAACAGAATACTGTATCTATTCCCTGGTTTTGATTTTGATGAACATGTAAATTGGATGGTGCTGCTGGAAGCAGGACAGGACCTGGCTCTGAGTGTCAGGTCAGTGTCCATGGATGCTGGAAAAAGCACATCCATGCTCAAATGGTTCTGAAATCTGAGAAGTTGCTTACTTGCTGTCTTCTAAGAAGTTCTAAGAGGAACAGGACCTGACAGGATCTGTCTTTCTGTCTATCTATCTGTCATGCTTGGAATTTTCATTGGAACTGAATCACATCAGAATACTAAAGCCAAGTGCCAAGAAAAATATGCATGTTTCAAAGCTGTATGAATGGAGTAGAAATGCCAGTAAGCATTCATCCAGGGTTGGAGGATGAACAGCAGCACCTTTAGAAGGTGAAGGAGATGAGGTTCTTTGGGGATGAAATAACACTCAAGATGGTTAAACCTTTCCAGCAGGTTTGTTTGCCACCAGAATGCATTGTTTCATCAACATCAAAATATCTGCTTATATTTTTGTCAATTTTGACAAAATTATTTTGTGGGGAAAAGTCAAGGAAAGCTTCATTGCTTGTGCAGGGTTGTAGTGGTGTTAAGCTTCATTTTCCCAAGAATTCACATAACTGGTGGAAAACAGCAAAGAGAAAACTGAGGTCTCTAAGTAGGATGGATCTAATGGTGCCACATGTTCTGATACCAGTGATAGGGATGCTAGATAGATTTGATTCATCAGCATCCTTCTTCCAGTATCCACAGGGTAGCAGGAAGGGGTCTGTGCCTATAGGGCTGAACTTTTAATGAGTGTCCACCATGTTCCCAACAAAAAAAAAGCTTCCTGTTGGGGAGAAAGGGGGTGCGGAAAAAGCCCCAATCTGATCATCTATTGTCTGGAAAGGGCTGATTTCTGACATAGGGGCTGACATATCGATCCAGCTGATGTCCACCTGTGCTGATTTCCTGAACCTGAAGATGGTATTTTTTATCTCTGAGTCTTTGAAAACGCCTTTCTGCTTGCCAATAGAAGTGAAGCACTAGTTAAGTAAATCCAAGGGGATGCTGCATGAGGCTCAGATACTGCTGGATCACAGGAGGGGGAAGTCCATTGTACAATTAGTCTTTACAGCAGACTTGCCAGGTTTGACTTGCATGGATCAGGTAATTGTTTTGATTGGCCAGCAACATTTTCTGCCTTCTCACTACCTTAGCATAGGGCAGTTAGGGAGGTCTTGTACCTGGATGGCAAATTTTCCTGACAGTTTTGCGAGGGCTAAAATAGCCCTACAGACAGATCAGCACAAATGTCACCCATGACTAAAGCAGCTGTGCACCAGCACAATCATAGAGCATGTTTCCCTACCTATGATCCTGCTAGGGAGTGTCTGAATGAAATGAACACCAGAGCCTGAAAACATGGAATGTAGCTGCTGTTTGGCGTGTGCCCTGCGTGTGCCCTGCCCACTTTTAGTCTCTCAGTCTTGCCAGTGTTTACTGGCATGCACCCACCACTGCTCCAGTGGGAATGCTATCAGATCTTTACAGCACTTGGTGCTTTCCAAGTGGGAGCAAGTGGGTGAAGCGCCCTTCATGGCAACACTATGAGGTGTGTTGTGGATGCCACATAGACAGACCCACCCCACCCCTTCCAAAGCCCATTGGAATCAATGGGTGTCAGCCCACTGACTACAACGGGTGTTTTACTTTAAGCTCATAGGAGGAGATGATTTATTTTCAATGTAGGCTCAGGACCCTGAATGTCCTGAGACACAGGGATACAGGGTCTCGCTATTCAAGAGGTTTTCTCTGAGATGCACTGCTCTGCCCTTGGACTCCCTCCTCTCCTGTCACCATGGAGACACAATTGCTTATTTATCTGTGTTGGTTTTTTACATTTAATTTAATTTATGTTCCCTCCCATTTTTGTGTTACTCGAAGGAAGGAAGGAAGCCCAGGCTCGGATGTTTATTCGTTCTGTTCTGGCTGATGTTCCCTTGGTCTCACTCCAGTGGCCGATAAACTGGCAGGGAACTGGAGCGTGGAGCACAGCAGAGCCTGGGAAAGGTCAGGACCCTGCTCTCCCCCCTGTCCTTGCATCGTGGCCCCTCTATGATTAGCTCAGCCTGGGGGATGCTCTCTCCCAGCACTCCTCACACTGGACATTCTTCTTCTTTTTGCAGTTTTCCAGGAGAGTTGATAATGAATGTCACCCTTGTGTCTGGGGGATAAGCAGTGAGCACAAAGTAGAAAGGACGATGGAAATACCTTTCAGCGGAGCCCGTTGCACTGCAGAAGCTCCCAGAACTCCATCCGGCCTCTGCTAAGGTTTAAATTAGGGAGCTTCTTCCTGGGTGGCAGTTTGGTCTCGTGATTAGCACAGGGACTTGGGAGACAGAACTTCTGGGTTATCTTCATGGTTCCACCCCTAACAAGCAGTGCATGATTTCACACTCCTTCCTAGAGAGGGGTGGTGGAGGTCCTGTTTCTATGCTGTAAAGCCATGGAGTTCTTTCTTCTAAAAAGCTTAATTTTAGAGCCTAGTACCTTGAAGAGACTGTTCCCTGAGAGAGAGAGACAGAGAGAGAGACTGCATAAAGCCTAGAAGCAGTCAAGCTCTAAAATGTCCCAAGCTTAGCAGTTCGTTGTTAGCATGGCTGAAGAACACCAGTTTCTGTAACTGATAACACACAAGGGGGTGATGTGGCTCTCACCATCTACTGTCTTTGACTCCTCAGCCCAAATGATCAGATACCCAGCTGCAACCTTCAGCACCTATTCAGAGCAAGGCCCAAACTCCTGCTTTTGGATCTGTAGCATACCTGAACCAACCTGTCACCACTCCCCGATTTGGAGGTGAATTACATCCCACAACTCCAAGACAACAGGGCTTAGACAACACTGTTATTCCCCTTGGTGCCTTGTGTTTCCCTCACTGTGCCAAAGTGAAATTCATCTCATGTGCCTCAGTCTACCCATCTGTGGAAAGCAGATATCTACCCATTTTATCAAGTCCTTTAACATTTGGCATTGGGGGTGGTGATAAAAGCCAGATAGTATTGCAATGTATTATTCAGCTGGGTAAAGTGGTAGTGGCAGAGTAGTGAAGGCTTCCTGCTGTGCCTCCAGAAGTCTGAGGTTCACCCTTGCTCTAGGTCTGTGCTGAAGATAGTCCCTAGCAGAACCACTTGTCAATGACTGGATGTATATCAGCCACCTCATTCCCTTGTGTGCCTTTGGTTACAGAAGCTGATGTACCTTAACCATACTAACCTGATGCTCTGCCTCAGCTGAAAATGGTCCAAATCTTTGTGTAGCAAGTTCCTATCCTAAACAGATAGTTTTCCTGACAAGTTTACCTTAGCAGTGCTTCTGCAGCCTGACATAGGGTTTGCATCCAAACATTATGGAAATATGTTTTGGTGCATGAGCTTTACAGTGTCCCTTTAAAGCCTGGATACAGCACGTATCTGTTCGGCTGGTTAATGGTGTCCTGTCCAGGTGACCTCCTGGATTTAAACACCATTAAAAGCCATGGGAAGAGGAGCTCCATGCAGTCTGCAAATCTGTCTGTAACTCATTCTTCAGCCCTTGACTTGAGCCATTAGGTTGTAAACTCCCTGTTTCCTATGAGATATAATATATGTATGACATGGCCCATAATGGGCAAATATTTATGGGGTATTGAATATATGCCATGTATGAATGGATGAGTGGAGTATAACTCACTCAGCTGAGCTGGAAGGCCTGGCTCTTTGCTTCTCACTTCCTATGCAGTGTCCAGTAGCACACAGGGACTGCGTTCCAAGAAAACTGAGACTATGAAGTACTGGTGCATTCAATTCATTACCATCCTGTTGTAAGGCTGCCTTATGACAAACAGGCAGGGCTGGAAGATGGAACTCCTGGATTCTGCTCCTGGCTTGGCCTGGGACTCACTTCCTGGGCCTAGGGAAATCACTTCCCCTTTGTGACGTGGTTTCTTCATCAATGCAATGGGGATAAAAACGTGGACCTTTTAAGATGGTCTGGAAGTGCAGTTCTTTATAAAGTGCATTGAGATCCTCAGGCAGAAGGTGCAGAGTATGCTGTTGTGAGAGGTACTGTAGAAACACTTGGACAGAAAGGAAAGGAAGAATGTTTGTTACTAGCAGCTCTGTTCATTTCACGCTGTGACTAAAAGGGTAATGCTGGACCAGGTGGGTTTTCAGCAGCGGCAATCCCAGGCACAGCAAACTCCGAATCTAATGGCTCTGAGCACATTGTTGTCTGGCTGTTTTTGCTGATCACTCCTTTCACATGACACCAGGAATCCTGGGAGTTGTTGCAAAACTCTTTCTTACAATGGCTGCTTGCCATGTTCCAGCCTTAGAGGACCACTTGGGTGATGAAAATGGGTTTCTCTACAGGACAGACCTTCCTGTCTTCTCACTCTTCTTGGCAGGAAGAACAAAACAGGCAGATAGCGGACTGGGGTTGAAGTGGCCCAGAAGCTGCAAAATGTGTCTGTATTTCTGCCATTTGTGAAGGAACTAGCCTAGGATCTGGGGGCAACTTCTAGCTCTGCCAGAGATGTCCTCTGTGATCTGGGGCAAGTCAGTATCTAGACATACAAACAAGTTATTCCACAGTGGCTTTCCTGCATGCCAGCTGCTTCTTTTGGCTTGACTGCATGCCAGCTGCTTCTCAGCCACAGCCCATGTTCATGCTCTTTCGCTATGGTAAATGAGAGTTAAACTGTGGTAACTTCCCCTTCCTCCATTATGGACTAAACTGTTATGGTTTAACTTCCACTTCTGATGGTTTAAGAGTGCACACATGAGCAGGTACCATAGAGTAGCTGATGCACAATAAAGCCCTTACCCCCTTTCAATCAATGGTAAATTTCTCATGTGTCCATATCCCTGGTCTCTCTAAGCTTTAGGGACCTCCATGACAACACTCTTCTCTCTCACAGGAGGGTCGTGAGACAAACTTCACAAAGTCTTACAAGTCCCTGTGATGTACCAGGAGTATCTTGGTGTCATTTCACTTTGCTTCACTTTTCAGAATTGGCTTTCATGCAAGGATATCAAAGCATTCTCTAAACACTGATGACTGAAACCTCACAGACCCCTGAGAGGTGAGTGAATGTCATCACCCTCATTCTCATGGGTGGAACACGAGGTACAGAGAGATCATGCTCCAAATTCCATTTGCCATTATCTTGGTGTAGACCCAAAATGACCTCAACCAAGCCTGGTTTTTCATTTGGATTTGCACCACTATATTCAGAGACCAGCATTTGAAACTAAGGTCATACGCATACAGGGCAAGGCAGTGTTGTACAAAGATACCTGAGCTATTTCTGCAGGCATGGTCTGCAGAGCTGGAAGCAATATAGCTATTAGTACAATGCTCCACCCAGCCTAATTAGCCTCATTGGAAAGGCCTGATTAGCCTAGGTACAGCACTGTGCTAACCCATGTATGCTCCTGGTTCCTAAGTTAGCTCCCTCACAGCTAGATCAGGGTATCTCTACAGGGCACTGCTGTGTGCATGCTGACAGTCCCTACGGGTATGTATGCAGAGCTTCTGCAGAGCTCTGTAATTGCCCCCAAGAACACCTACCCCTGCTGTTGCAAGCCCTAAACCTCAAACAAGGCAGGGAAGCCCACCTCAGGACACCATCTTAAGAGTCCTGTTTCCAAGGATGCTTAAGAATGGGGAAGGGTGGGGGACTGTGCTCTCAAGGCAGCTTCTCTGCCTTTTCTGCACATTTGGCATGTGCAGGTAGGCAGCGTGTACTTTTTGATAGCATTTTTGGTGGGGTAAGGGGCATGGGAACAGAAGAGACATGTCCCCAAGTGACTCATTTAGCATTATACAGTGAGAGAGCACAGATTAAAACCCAGGGGTCCTGTCTTCCAGCCAGCTGCTCCATAGCCACCCAGGACAACACTGATGACTGGGGCCCCAGTCTCCATTTTGCCAGATTATTCCAGTATCCGTGCATGCTGTTTGATTGCTAGTGTCCATTCTATGCTCAGGGCCTGGCTCAATACCTATCTGAAATTCCCTCCCAATGGTACTCAGCAGATTGGTGGGTGGGGGAGCTGCCTGGCTGACAGACCAAGGACACCACATGAAAGACCCTGTGTCATTGGAAGCCCAGGTCACTGCTGATGCTGGGTGCAACAGCAGCCACCACTTTGGCTGCCTGCCTGTTGGTCTGTGCAGTAATTCCAGATGATAATATATGGCTTTGATGCTGCTAATAGGAGCTCTCTCCCTACATTTCCTCTTTTCAATCTTCCTCCACCCTCAGCTTTGCAGGGTCAATAAGTGACTTGCATTAACGCAGACTCTCCCTCCGTTCCCATGTGCCTAATGCAGCCAGGCCTCTGCCATGGCCTCTGATTTGTGTGGAGCATGGGTCTTGTAGCTGGAAAGGTGAATCCCCCAGGTGGTTTGGGGTGCTGAGGAAGGGAGGGGAGATGAGCCCTGTAGAATCCCCCAGTACAGAGTCTGTTCCCACAGCGTCACTGACTACAGCGACTCCCCTCAGCTTCTCTCACTACAAGCTGGCAGGCTCCTTCTCTTTTTGCCCTTGCCCTCCCCCCTTCTCTCTGTCTCACTCACTCCGTCCATCAGCAGACAGTCGCTATTGATTTTCCTGGTTCAGCAGAACCCAGCCGTTAGGCGAGGCCACTTACTCCCTGTTGTATGAGGCCCTGTGAACTCTTAGAGACAATACGTGCTCCCCTACCCTTCAGTCCCCAGGCCTAGTTGCCACACTGGAGCATTGAATCTTTTTTGAGGGGGAGGGCATATGAAAATGCAGCCATTGCTACTGCTTTCTAACAGTGGTGCTGCCTGTGAAAAAGGCTGGTGGAATTGTGAATTGGGAGCTGTATTATGGGTGACTGTTTCCATCCCCCTGTATTTCATTTGGTGTTGAAGGACTTTTTTATGCTTGCTGAGGTTCTTTTCTTGCTCTCTGCCCATGCCTTTAGCCCATGACATGAGCTCAGCAAACTCCTCCTTTGGATAAGCTCTTCATTCTGAACGCCTCAGGATCCGGACCGATTCAGTCCCCTAGTACAGCGGTTCTCTACCTTTTGCACCTTACGTCCCACCAACCATTTTGTCAAAAACCCCTGGTCCCACCATGATAAAAACAAAACCCCACAAAATTGCACTGTTCGAGGTATCTGTTGATTCATCTATTTGAAGTGCTAGCTGTTCTGGTGGTCTGGATAAACCGGTCCAGAAGAGTGGGTTGGTAAGCGAAATGGGATCGTCAGGCAGGAGAGTGGATGGAGAGGCTGAGACAGCGTATTGGTTACAAGAATATTTTACTTACGCCTCTGATGACACCGGTGTAGGCGGTGAATGATTGCTTGGTTACAGATAACAGGTAACAGATGACAGGTAACGTAACAGGTAATGTAACGGGTAACGTAACGTGACGAGTTAACAATTTGTGAACGCAGCGAGCATGCAAAGGGAACGGGGTACGTCTGGCAGGTCGATGACGGGGAGACGTTGGAGGGTGCTCAGGCCACCAACTTGCCTCTGAGGTGTTCTCTGAGGTCTCTGACTTGGGCAGAAGTTGAACGAGCTTTTATACTGTGGGGTGATCAATGAGGGACTGCCAAGGAAGGTGCCGGATGGTTGACATAGGGCACACCCATATTTGGTGGCAAC